>WBMW01003385.1:46291-76194 GCA_013396635.1 Penelope pileata
TACCCCCAGGTCCTTTTCCTCTGCACAGTCTTCCAGCCACTCTGCCCCAAGTCTGTAGTGTTGCCTGGGGTTGTTGCGACCGAAGTGCAGGACCAGCACTTGGTCTTGTTGAACTTCATCCCATTGGCCTCAGCCCATCAATTCAGCCTGTCCATATCCCTCTGTAAGGCCTTCCTACCCTCAGGCGGATGAACACTTCCCTCCAACTTGGCGTCATCTGCAAACTTACTGAGGGTGCACTCAATCCTCCCATCCAGATCATCAATAAAGATTTTAAACAGGATGGGGCCCAATACTGGTCCCTGGGGAACACTACTCTTGACCAGTCACCATGTGGATTTAACTCTATTCACCACCACGCTCTGGGCCTGGCCCTCCAGCCAGTTTTTTACCCAGCAGAAAGAGTGTACCTGTCCAAGTCATGGGCTGCCAGTTTCCCCAGGAGAATACTGTGAGAGACAGTGTCAAAGACTTTGCTAAAGGCTAGGTAGAGTACGTCAACAGCCTTTCCTTCATCCACCAGGTGGGTCACCCAGTCACAGAAGGAGACGAGGTTGATTAAGCAGGACCTGCTTTTCATGATCATTGCTGGCTGGGCCTGATCCCCCAGTTGTCCCGCACATGCCGTGTGTGATCTCACTCAAGATGATTTTTCCCATAACCTTTCCTGGCACCAACGTCAGGCTGACAGGCCTGTAGCTCCCCAGATCCTCCTTCCAGTGCTTCTTGTAGATGAGAGTCACATCAGCAAGCCTCCAAACCTCCGGGACTCTCCAGTTGACCAGGAACACTGATAGATGGTGGAAAGCCGCTTGGCAACCACCTCTGCCAGCTCCCTCAGCACTCTTGCGTGGATCCCATCTGGCCCCATGCACTTGTGACAGTCCAGATGGAGCAGGAGGTCTCTAACTGTTTCCACCCAAATCATGGGGAGTTCGTCCTGCTCCCAGTCCCATACTTCCAGGTCAGGGGGTAGAATACCCAAGGCAGTTCACTATTTTAAGGTTTTCCTCACAACTGGGAGGGATTAGGAAATGAGGCTTTCGTGCATTCAGGACATGTGCTTGAGATTACTTGCGTACCTAGATGCTAGCACACGTGCCTGCAAGTTGTGGTCTAAATTTGTTTGTCCCTTACAGCTTGTATTTTCAGCTACGGGTGGAGTTTGTGTAAAATTCTACTACTACCTGCCATCTTATATCCAGTAGTACTCTATAACCTACATTCAGTAACTGTATTTGATCCAATATTCAGGAATATTATATTACTGTAGAATAAGAACTACATCGTCACAAGAAAAGAGGCTGAATACCAATGTTGAAGTGGCATGGAGTATTTTTGCAGGATTTTTAAGGATTAATGATGAAAAAAAGTCATCTATAAATTTTTTAAGAAAAGATGCTCATTCCAAGCCATTTTATGATTTCCTGCAAATATTAGGAGATATTTACTTATTTTATGTAGCTTATAAAGCTTTCTGGGATCATAGGCACTAAATAGTATTACATATACAAACACACCTGATTGTCGTTGTGTTCTGTTTCAGCCAAACAAAATACTCTTCTGTGGCACAGGAGGTACAAGATGTTGGAACACAGAGTTCTGCAAAGAGTGGCAGCATTTTTTGTTGTTCGCCTTTTTTTTTTTCCCCACCAAGATTTACCTTCTGGGGACTGACTCAAGGAGGGAAAAGCTAAGCCAACCCATACCAGTCACCCTTACTTAGCACTTCACTGACTTTTAGACATGCTATTCCTTTTTAATTCAATGAGAGTTTTACAGCTAAATCTAACCTGAATGCTCTCCAATTTTATCTGGTGTTTTTCTTCTAGAAATGCAGGCACTTGGTAGATATAAAGCAGTGAAACTGTATTAAAAGCCACAGCAGGTGGAGAATAACACAGCCCAGGGAAGTTTTTGTTTTTGATTCTACTCGCTATCAAAGCTATGCACAAAGCACAATAAGGCACACTAAATAAAGACATTTCACACAAACAAGAACAAAAATCTTCCAAAACAAAGAAAATTAAATTATCTTTCAACTAAAGAACATACTGCAGTGAAACACTAAATGAGCAATTCTAATTAAAAACATGCTGCGAATCTCCTACTTTTCACCACGAAAAAAATCACGCTAGCATTTGCGCACGTACAGCCACTGTATAAAACCAGTCAAGCAGCTTTCCAGCCAAACAATGCAAGATGCAGCATCTCGGAACTACAAAACATATTGAAATTATTTCCATAGCAATCATAACAACATGACAGGCGAGGATCTGCAGGGAAGGAGTGCCACCCTGGCGCTGCCCACTGTGTCTGGCTCAGGGCCAGCGGCATCCGGGTGGCATCCTGTCCCTCATCCCACGGCCAGCACTCTGCAAGTGCGTGTAACCCCACTCACCAGTGCTTGCTTTGGCAATGGTTGGTCCCACCCAAAACACAGTTTGTTAACAGAGCCTTATGGACCCACACACCGGAGAGCTGTGGAGCTGGCAGTCCTGGCCTGAGGCAAGCACAGGCAGCTGCTGTGCAAGCTCTTCTACACAGCTCTGTTCAAGCATCCTAATCCCTATACGTTGCAGTCATCTCGGGCTCAGGTCGCTCTCATGGCAGTGCTAAATCAAGCCACGACCTCAGATGAACATGCTGAGATGGGAATGAAAACTCCAAGCTCTTTGTCTCTAAGTAGGGTTAGAGTTTCATGCACAGCTCAGTTTTGAGCAGCTCTCCAGAAATGAAATGCGATCCGTCTTCCAACCCACTTCCTTCTATTTATTTATCTATTTGCAGAGACACAATATGCTGTGGGTTTCCCAAACACTAGCCACTGTCCTTTTATGCGCAGAGAGCTAAAGTGATGGGAATGTGCGGCTTATGTACAGCAAAGATGGACAACCTGTGTTCTGTGCAGAACAAGTATGATATGGTGATACTGCTATTTTGATGCAGCCACAGGGACAGAAAACAGCTAAACATAGTGAGCTTCCGTGACTGATCTAAATTACAGACTTAAATGACATGAAGAAAGGGGAAGTTTCACACAAAGACAGAGGAAAGTAATGGTAAAATTTGGTAAGTGATGAGAAGTTTGATTTTAGCATCACTATGCCTGAATTACGCCATCAAGACAACCAGTTAAAGCTTCAGAGATGCAGACATCATGCACAAATTTGACGTTTACAGACACATGAAAGAGTCAGTATGATGGCAGCAGAACAAAAAGATGTGATCATCCTAGCAGATCTGAAAATCAAAGAGACAGAGGAAAAGGAGGATACAGGCAACCGCTTTCACCTAAAAACCACCAGAAGGAAACAGGCACACGGGGAGTGAGCCCTGCAACTGACATCCAAAGTACACCGGATTTTTAAGAAGAAAAGCTTAATGGATCTCCTGAAAACCAGCAAACAGGCCTGTGAGAGCAGAGCACAGATTCTGTATCAATGTATACTTGTTTGGCAGAATACTTAAGCTCATGTTAAGCATTTAATCCCACTTTATTAAAATTTAAAGATGTACTTATGCGCTCTGCTGCGCTGTAATAGAAATAGGACTTTGCTCAGTCACTCTTGCATTTTTTCTCTTACATTACACAGAACTTTACCAGCAATATTTTTGCACAAGTAGGACTACAAGTGGCAAGGGAGGAACATTCTTTCTGGTGATGCCGACAGGATTTTTTGCCATTGACATCATTGCCATTGACATCATTGAGAGAACAGCATTTGGTGATAACATCATGTTATCAATGCAACAAAGAACAAAACTTGTTGAAGTGGACTTCAGTGTATGTAACTGAAGTGCTTTGAAACTCTCAAAAATGTAGCATTGCCATGCCCACCAAGTGTAGTTTACTGTTTTTAACAGGGCTCCGCTTGAAATCTATGCAGTAGCCTTTCAAATCTTAATGTACATAATGTCTGCATGCAAACCATAAGCAGGAGTTCCTCCATTTTATTGGGTATTGAAACATTAAAAACAGGTGTTTAAAAACCATATTACAAATCTGTCTGAAACCTTTATTATTTTTACCATGTGCAAGTAAATAGATCGCTAGTGTGTTTCAATTGTTCTGGTGAAAAAACACAACTCCTGCTAAACTATTTCTTGAACATGTGGAGGGACGAGAAAGTTTGTTTGATTTTGCTGCACTGATAGCACTCAACATACTTCACTTATATATTTTTATATAGCAGATTCTGTAACGAATCATCACTCTTTATGGCACGTATCAAAGAAAATCTCTTAAACTATTCTTCATGGGGAAAGAAGAGATAAAACCCTGCTCAAAATGAAAGCTGCAACGTACTTCTAGAAAGAAATTGAGTAATTTGACACCATATTTTCCACTGATTCAGTCTGTTAGTTGGAACAATGACTGATTAAAATGGAAAATCTGTATCATTCACATATATACTGACAATCCAGATTATAAGGTATAGTACAGATGTGATTTTACTCTTCTTTCATCCAAAAATTAGTAATTATAAACCAGAAATCATTCCAATGGAGTTACACTATTGTGAATGTGATCTGAAATATGAGCTGACCCCACTATATATTCATATAGAATGTACACAATATAATTTTTGTGGTGTTCTATGTAATTTGGAGTACCAAAGAAGGAAAAAAAAATGTTTGCCCTTAGATATTACTTTTAGGAATAGAGGACAGATGTCTAGTTGCCGAAGCAGACTTGTAAAAAATTAATCACTTGCCTCATGCAGGTTAGCAGTATTTGGCAAGCAGGTTAGCACAGCTCATAATGAAGCATCTGGCTTTTGATAAAGCTGCATTTTAATCCTGTGTTTCACTTCAGCTTTTGGGCCCATATAAATCTGCAATAACCTGACAAGTCTGGAGCAGATTTGCTGATTGGTAACATTGGTATAGACCTTCTAAATTGTAACCAAAACTGTAGTCAACTGAGTTAAGTAGTAACTGTGGCTCATGCCCAGACAACTGCCTGGGAAACCACTGCAGAACCTCCCTATGAAGGCATTTTTAAAACCAGTCCTCAACCTCCTACCCATTCACATTCTTCTTGAAGTTAGCATTATTATATTTTCTTAAAATCAGCTGAATTAAGTAAAACTAGCAACACTTAAGCATATGCTTGCATTAAGCACACTATGCTTAGTGTGGGGCACTTAGCGGGAATGCCCCAATCCTGCTCTGAATGACTTTTGTTTTGTAATTTGAGGTCTGGTAATTTGAGGCAATCAGAAGGTCTACCTATGTAGTAATCTTTCTTAGGTAAGCAGATGCCCATCGGTAGCCTCTCTTTGCTAGCCAGAAACGCTTGCAGCTCATTCCCAGACACCCGTAAGGTAGAACAATAGCTCCTGAAGCTCAGAGAAGTCTGCAGAGTTGTGGCCTTCCTTCCAATTTTGTGACTCCAGTCACTTACAAGTGTTCAACCTGATGCATGCATTTTCGGTGGAAGGGTACCTACTAACACAAATTCACTAGGGGAAAAAAAGGCAAACAACGAAGAAAAGCCACCAGTGACCTTGTGAGAGACTAATCACAATGCAGATGCAGGGGCCATTTATTAACATGAATAGCTCAGGCACTTGAATAATGTTCGCAAAAGACAAAGATCTATTGAAGCATGAATTAAGCAATTGCTAATTTTGTTTTTACATTACAACCATTTTTGAAGACTTCAAATGTACCAAAACCCTTAAGAATCCCTCTGGCTGCTATTTTTCTCATATAATTTAAGCTGAACCACTTCTAATATTTTCTGTAAGGGAAATATATAAACGAACAGATGACACTACGGGTTCCTGGGCTCTAGCACATCTCAAAACTAAGCACAAACAAAGGAATTGGGAACACAGTTCTTCAAGCACATGTGCAGCAGACTCACCAGCAGTAACAAAAATGCTTTTGCTCAGCTGCTGCAGTTTGTGCAGGTATTTTCCTAGTGCACTGCTGCGAGGAAACCGCCTACGTCAGCCACTGATTATATTCACTTTTGTTTTTATCTTCATTGATCACCACCGACAAATACTCCCAGGCCCATAGAAACACCCGCACTTTATTTCACTGTGTAAAGAACAGGGAAGGGACAGATTTTTCATTTTTTGCTATCTTTAGACCTGATCACTTGTGAAAAAGGGGAACAGCAACTTCTAGAAAGAAAATTCAGAAACAGAGGATGAGACACAGCATTGACAACTTCTAGCAAAGGTTATGCAATATTAAGAAAGTGAGAGATGGAAAGAAAGGACGAAAAAAGCACAGCACTCCAGCAGTCAAGGATGAGTCCTGATTCCTCACTGGAGAGCAGCATTACGCTTTTTTGGAATCACCCTTTCAGAAAACTTTCAGAAAAAACTCCTGCATGTTGCAAGCAATGCACTGATGCAGCATGACAGCTGAGGACAATGTGAATGAGGCAAAAGCAAAGAAAGACTACTACTTTTATGCTCCATTTTTCTTGGCCTTACAAGGATTTCCATCACGTTGTTTCCAGACCTTTAGGGTGTGTGTACTGCTCTTCACCAAAACCAGCCAGAAAAGGTGGGCAGAAAGGATGGTTCAGTGAGCAGTGGTAGAGACAAAGATGACTCCTCTGCTTCCTTGCCAGGTGTAACCAGGATGGAAAATATCCACTCAGCCATGTAAAAGAGGTACCATGAAACAACAATGGCACAGTCTTACCAATCTTATCAGTCTTATCTGTCACTGCCAGAGGACAGTTAGAGATACCACAGAATCACAGAATATCCTGAGTTGGAAGGAACCCATAAGAAACATCAAGTCCAACTCCTGGCACCACATAGCACCACCCAAAATTCAAACCCTATGTCTGAGAGCACTGTCCAAACACTTCTTGAACTCTAGCAGCTTGGGGCCAAGACCACTGCCCTGGGGAGCCTGTTCCAGAGCCCAACCACCCTATTGGTGAAGAACCTTTTCCCAGTACCCAATCTGACCCCGCCCTGATGCAGCTCCATGCCGTACCCTCAGGTCCTGTCTCTGTCACCACAGAAGTGATCAGCGTCTGTCCCTCTTCTCCCTTCATGAGGAAGCTGTAGGCTAGCATGCTGCCTCTCCTCAGCCACACTCCACGGAGCAAGAGTAGTGCTCCCAACTCCCTTGTCACAAAGGACAAGTCAGAAAGAAAACCATGAGAGGTGTAAGGGACTGTTTCGGAATCTTTTGTCTCAAAGCTTGCTGTGAGAACTCTTTTGTCTCAAAGTTTGCCCACCTGCCTGCTGCCCAACAGCTTGCAGACCAGGGGCAATGAGAGATAAGCAGCCGCTAAACGGCCATCTAGCAGCCTTTCAGACTGGCGCCTTGAGGGAGGCAACCATGGAAGGGAACGGGCTAGCCCATCCGTGCCAGTTCGTGTGATACGTGACATACCTGAGTGCCCAGGAATGTCATGCTGGCTGAAAAGGAGGATAAGAAGACCTCCTCCAACAGGGGAAATGTTAGGAGCTGCCTGTGAGCTGCCTACGAGCTGCCTACCTGCTGCTGTCTGACAGATGCCTGGTTGGACCTGCTTGATACCTCCTGCTGCTTGAGATATGAGGTCCTGCTGCCCTGCTACCTGATGCCTGCTGGAGCAGGAGCCTGTTGATCCTGCTTCCTGCCTGATGGCCTGATGCCTGACGATGCCTGCTGCCTGAAGCCTGCTCCTCTTTCTCCTGATGTCTGCTTCTGCTGCCTGCTGCCTGAGACCTGACAGTCTGATGCCTGCTGCTGCTACTGCTCCCCCTGTGTTCTTGCTCCCTCGCTCCCACGAGGGCCTGAAGATATTCCTGGACCAACACAACGGCGTGGCATCCATGGTGGTGACTGTCCCTGCTTTTTTATATGTAACCCTCGCTCTTACTTCCTATCTTTTACTATCGCCTGCTTCCCCATCCCTGTCTCCCTCACTGACCAGAATTTCTATTAAACTGGTTGGACAACATTTGACCTCATTTGTGTCTTAATCTCACTCCCAGTATGTTAAAGAATCTCCCCTCACTCCAATAATTGGAGCGGGACAGAGGCCACGAAAGAAAAAAGCTGGGAGATGAAACTGGGAGATGACGCTTTCTGGCGAGAGCAATGGTAGTAGACAAGTGAGAATGTCTTCCATCCCATCCTCCTGGGGGCAAATACTGCCTGGCTGAAATGGCTCACTGAGGTATTCAGCGAAGGCTGCTCTGAACCCAGCTCATTCCTGAGGCATGCAGAAGCCCTCTGATGGGCAAATGAGATGCCAACCCCAGGAAGCCCAGAAGCGCCAGTGGTGTGCCTGTACTACTGTGACCTCCAGCGAGTGTGGCAAGGGGCCAGAATGCCAGTTGCACTTAGCCCTGAGCTAACAGGACACTGTGTGTCCCAGGCAACAGGAACCAATGCGTTAAGCAAGAAACAGGCAGAAGAGGAGCATGTATGAAAAAAGGAGGCTTGCAGGCACTTAGTTACAAAGCCTTTTCATCCACAGTACGATGCAGAGGCCATTCCAAGCACAAGGTTGACCTTCGAACACTAACATGTATTTTTGGGGCTGTCAGGGAGACTGAACTGAAGGCAAGTCCTTCAGGCTGGAAAACTAGATTAAGTATCTTGTCCTAACAGCCAGTATACATCCTGCAGTATCAGCCAGGGTAAGCACGAGTGAGGCATCATTCTTAAAGGAGAGCAGAGTGCATCCCCCGAGTGCTGACTGGTGGAAATTTATTTTTTCACTTGGAAAGGGCTATCTTCAAGACCACTCATAAATCAGAGCTGAAGTTGCATTTCAGGGTTGTGAAATCCTCACTCGTCACAGAGCGGCTCCCTTCTGGACACGACCCTTCCTAGGTAGCCTATAAGCTACCTGTATGTCAGTGCCCTGTGGAACCATTTTACGTGAAATACCAAAAAAGAGAAATTCCCCTCTTCCCAAAATACATTCTTCTAACGATGAAAAGCTGTGATAAAAAACTTTCAATGGGCTTTCTTCCATTTGTTGGATTTATAGAAGCAATAGCAGCCTTAAAACATCTGCCAAATCATTCTACCTTCCAGTTTTGATTATCTGTTCTACTAATTTGAGGTTAATTTTAACTATACAGATGAGAAAGCCATTTTGTGTAGATTTATTCTTAAGTATCAGCTGTCTAAAGTAAGGCTATAAAATGTAGGCTCCCTGTTTGGTTTGTTGTATGGTCACATGGCTTTATGCTAATAACTGCAACTTGGCCATCAGGTACTTGCTAGTGTCTTTATATTCTCACATAAGAAAGGATTGTATTTCCATCTGGATAAAAGGGTGATGCTGTTCCATATAAAGAAAAAACAGCACAGAGAGGAAGTTCACTGATGTACCGCAAACTGAATCATTGCTTACTAACAAGAATATGATCTTTGCTCTGCTCTGATCAATCAACAGTGGTAAGGGGAAAATGGTTAAGATGATTTTTTCCACATCCACTCCTATCATCAGGCATCAGGCTGCCATGAGCTAGACTCACCATGGACTGCTCTTCCTCCAGTTCCTTTGACGCATCCAGCAACGGTGGTGACCCTGCCTTTTAAAACAAACTCACAGCATTTAGGGTCCCCTACCAAGAAAGCACTTACACACCCACTCCATGTATAAGAGACATTCCACACTGTGTACTTAAAAATGAAGCACAAGCTTGCTCTTGCTGTGCAGCATCGCAGTATTGCTGTGATACTTGTCTTGCTCTGCCCGTAACAGTCTTTATCTTGGGTTCCTTATCCCTTCATCTCCTTGTCATCAGCTGTGAACACCTCTTTCCAGTCCTTTCCTTTAGCTCTTAATTTCTCTCTTCTTCCCACATTGCTCGTGTAACTGCACAGCCCTATTACTTCATGCTGTCAACTACTTGTGAAGCAGTATGCACGTTAAGTGCTATATGAGGATGTGATGTTCAAATGTTAACACCCTAATTTGAATACATTTGCAGCTCACTGGGTTGACTGCAGTTCCCTGAAGTTACAATGGTCTGATATTCCCTAAAAGGTTCACACAAGGTATTTATAGCTCTCGGGTCCTGATGCTGAAAGGACTCAAATAGGTATCTGTGGTAGCCAGCACCTAGACCCAGATGACTTAAGCTCATAATCCAAAAGCAACAACATAGCTGACTCATGGGAAGCAAACAATAACATACTATGTGTGCAGTGCACAAACAGGTCTGAGGTGTGTTGGTGACTAATCACGGTGATATGGAGATGTAAACAAGTAACAGGAGAGCCATCACTTTTGGTAAGAGTTAGACAGCTGTTGGACATCAGAGAATATAAAAAATCCCAACATATTCCTCAGGGCCTTTGAGAACTGGACACAAAGCACCTAATTTTCCTGTCAACCCAGTGACTGGAAACATAACCTCCATTTTTAAGAAAGGGAGGAAGGAAGATCTAGGAAACTATAGGCTGGTGAGGCTCAGCTCTGTGCCTGGGAAAATCATGGAAAAGATCCTTCTGGAAGGCACAAGTGAGATGAGATGATGCGACACAGCCAACATGGCTTCACCAAGGGCAGATCTTGCTCGACCAATCTAGTGGCCATGTATGCTCAAGTGATGGCATCAGTAGACAAAGGAAGAGCAACTGATGTTGTCTAGCTCGACTTCTGCAAGGCCTTTGATAAGGTCCCACACTACATTCTCATCTCTGTGGATTTGAAGGGTGGATAAAGAATTGTTTGGATGGTCAAAGGTTGTGGTCAATAGCTCTATGTCCAGGTGGAGGCCAGTGACAAGTGGTATCCCTCAGGGGTCTGTATTGGGACCGGCGCTCTTGAACGTCTTTATCAACGACACAGATGATGGGACTGAGTGCACCCTCAGCAAGTTTACTGACGGCACCAAGCTGAGTGGTGCAGTTGATAGGACAGAAGGAAGGGATGTCATTCAAAGGGACCCGCACAAGCTTGAAAATTGGGCCCACAGGAACCTAATGAGTTTCAACAAGGATAAGTGCAAGGTGCTGCATTTGGGTCAGGGCAATCCCAGATATGTGTACAAACTGGCAGAAGAACTCATTAAGAGCAGGCCTGCGGAGAAGGACTTGGGAGGTTCTGGTGGATGAAAAGCTTGAGGTGAGCTGACAGTGTGTGCCAGCAGCCCAGAAGGCCAAATGTATCCTGGGCGGCATCAAGAGGAGTGGCCAGCAAGGCAAAGGAGGCCCCATCTGGAGTACTGCGTCCAGGCCTGGGGTCTCCAGCACAAGAAAGTTGTAGAGCTGTTGCAGCAGGTCCGGAAGAGCGCCATGAGGATGATCAGAGGGCTGGAGCACCCCTCCTACGAAGATAGGCTGAGGGAGCTAGGCTTGTTCAGCCTGGAGAAGAGAAGGTTGTGGAGAGACCTTACAGTGGCCTTACAGTACTTAAAGGGAGCTTATAAATAGAAAGGAAGACCAATATTTCACACAGGCAGATAGTGATAGGACAAGGGGAAATGGTTTTAAACTAAAAGAGAATAGATTTAGATATTTTTACTCAGAGAGTGGTGAGGCATTGGCACAGGCTGCCCAGAAAAGCTGTGGATGCCCCGTCAGGGGGGTTGGAATTAGATGATCTTTAAGGTCCCTTCCAATTCAAGTTCTAGGACAAGCCAGGGATGTCTCTTTCAGCTAGTGTTCTCTTTGGGTTTCTTTCTATGATTCTATGAATTGAGATCTTCTTGAGAAATCACACAATCCAGTAGTTTTGCGCAGGTCTCCAGGCACAGATATTTTGACTATTTACATCAGCAGACAAGACTTTTTTTTTTTATTTTTTTCCCTGTAAAATGAGGTAGTTTAGGCTCTTCTTCTGATCACACGCTAGATCAAATTCTGTACTGGAGCACATAAGCCATATGCAACCTGTAACATCCCATAGCAAAGCATGTGATACAGCAAAAGGCATGGTAGCATTCACTATATCTTCACTATTAACACATTTTTTCCAAAAAGAACAATAATCCAGGCCAATACCAGGCTACCTAGATAACAAAAAAAAAAGAAAAAAACACCCATAAAAATAATTTTCTCCTTTTTTCCTAACTGATTTCTCTACCTCATATTGAGACTGACCTAGGAGAAAACTCTTGGCATATTTTATGTCAAAAAATGAAATCATAATCATGACTTGTGAATGTGCTTTATTTGACTGTTCTGTGCATTTGAGTATTTTCTTTCACCCTTAAGTCCAGTCTCCTCTGGGAATAATTCATATGCTTTAATTAAACATTCTTGAGTATTTGGATTTTATCTCACAGATATACTGCACCCTGCCTGTAAAAATTCCAACTCAAGCAGCCAAAGTACTTGACTTATCCCAAAGATGAGCTATTAATTAGAATAACTATAGACAATATATTTATAATCTGGTGTCATCACTCCCCAGGAATCCTAAACTTTTATCTGCAGATTGCTTACCTGCAGCTGAAATAGAACCTTACTGGCTGGAATGTAACCCCCATCTTGTGCAACCATCCACCACCATTTTTAAAAGAAAGAAAAGAGATAGGTCCAAATGGAAAAAATGTTTAAAATGTTTTAAGAAATTTTTAAAGATATTCACTCTTCAACAGGTCAGAGCCCCAGATGCCAGCCTCACCTGACACCATGTGATGCTTGCAGCCCAGTGGCACACCAGCTGGGCTCTTTAGAAGGGAGAGTACACCGGTCTGAAATCATCAGAGGCAATTACAACCGGCAAAATACTTCCACAAGCCAGTGGACAAAAGCCAGTGCCAGCCATGAGCTCAACAGCAGCGCTCCCTGGCACCGCTTGTTTGCCAAAGCTCTAAGGCATTTTTAGCTCCCTAGATGCACTAGCTCACCTCACTCTCAAGATGGTTAGCCATCAATAACAGCAATAGCTCAGGGCTGCCGCAGCAGCCAAACATCCACATAGGCAAGGGAAAGATGTATGAGAGGGGAATATCACATTACAGAACTCTGCAAAAGCCCTCATGGGCAACTTTATGCTCCTAAGTGTAGAAGGGAGGGTGCAGCCGTTCCACAGAAAAACATTCAAAGGAAATCCTGCTGGCATGAAACAGACTGGGAGATCCCAGCGAGGCACTGATGGAGAGATGGTAACAGTGAGCAGCACTGCCCAGCAGCAGATCGAGGCAGTTCTGTGCTACCTCAGGCAGCCCACAGTGCCTGCCAGGCTTACTACTGCAGTGGGTCAGCATCAGTCCCCACGAGAGTCTCCACGCTCAGCACTGGCTGCCCTTTCCTCTGCTCAGATCCAACAGAGGAATCTCATGCACCAGGAGGCATTCCCAGATTCTTCTACCTCCAGGAAGAGAAAGACTGGCAGGGAGGTAATGGTGCCTGTAAAAAAAGAGATCAACATGCTCTGGCTGCAGGGAAGGCAACCTCCTGGCAGTCAGGATGTGGCTTTTTGCTAGTGAACCATACCACGAGCAGCAGATGCGTTTTCAATTTCCTTCCTTTCTGTCTTTGTATGTCCCATGGAGGTACTAGTGTGAGAACATCTCCTTCTGGGAAGCAGGATGCTAGTGAGAGGGGGGCTGAAATGGGGAAGGCAGGAAAACACCTCTTCTGCATTTTCCTCTGGTTGAAGAAAAAGGAGAAGAGCTTTCCTGAAAGAAGAATTTAAGCAAGCTCCCCCTAAAACAGCAACAGAAGAAAAGCCTGACTGACCACATCAGGTGTAAAAAATAATGCAAGAAGATGGTGCAAGAGGTCAGAGCAGTTTTATGAGGGGCTTCACTGACTCAGCACAACTGAAAACACCAAGAAATACTACATGAAAAAGCTTGATCACCCCTGAAGACACTCACATACTGTTTGAGGTTACACCTGGGGGTCAACTGGGATGCCTGGGCTCCTTTTTTGTTGTGAATTGCGTCAAACCCCTGCCCCATACATCTGCAGCACCTGGAAATATGTTGATTCAGAGCTGCATTTTACAGCTTCTGTCAGCTGCAGAATTATCAGAAGTTACTGTCTAGATTACCTCCTCCTTCTCCTGTATCTAAGTATTTTCTTTTTTGACATCCATCTATCCAACTCTGGTCTAAGTCAGAAGCTTTAAGTATTTCCTCAAACAGATAACTCTGTCTGGCACAACAATGACAGTACGGAGGAGATTTCTCTAGACCTCTTTAATTTTGTTCTTTCTGTACAAAAGGATATTCAGGTTGTAGTAAAAGTACAGAAAAATACATTAATCTTTATTAAACTGGCAGAATCAATTGACGTGGCTAGGACTGGCTGCTTCCTCTCTTTTCCCTTAATGCCCTTCCGGAGCTTCCTCCCCTCTCCTCTCTTCTAACACTGTTTGAAAGCAGCACGCACACTCCCTACATGCTGGGACAGGAGATGATAGGGGAAACGTCTGGATGCTTTTAGTCCAATTAAGTGTTGGCATCACATTCAGTCTTTCCAAAAAGCACGTAGGAATCTGTAAATGTCACGCAGACCACTGTGAATTGATGCCTTCCCATTTACATTTCCTTGCATCAAGCCACAAACAGAGTAGGTATTAATTGTCACCAAGTACATTGCCACAAACCCCTCTTGAATATCATTCACAAGTGTTCTGCTAAAACCTTTAGTCTTTCAACAGATTACTTCCATAATCCCACGTCACTGATGAGTTTTGGCAGAGACGAAGAGCAAGCTGTGTTTGCTGCTGACAACTCTGCCACACTTTCCATTTTTAGCTGCCACACCAGTACACAAAATCTGTAATGGCATTCCCTGCTGAATGTCACTTCAAACTGGTAGCATTCCTCCAAGCTACATGTTTGCTAACAGGGCTTTAATGCAAACAAACAGATACACACAAGCCCTGCACATGCAGTCTACACATTACCCTGAGCCACCCGGCCTTTCAAAACACTGCTTGGCTGACAGGAAGGTTTGTGGCATCAGGCCAAGCACCCTGAACACAGAGGCAGCTTGTGCCTCGCTCCCTCAGATGGTGCCCTGACACCCGTGGGGCCTGCTGCAGGAGGACAGTGGAAGTACCTGAGGTCCCCTGCACAGAGGGTCACAGCCCAGGCAGAATGCACTGACATGTTAATTTTGGGGTGAGAAACGAGCCACCGAGGAGGGACTGGGACAGCTGGCTCCCTCGCACTACCTTCTTTTTATTTTTTTTTTTAAACAACCAAATTTTGTTCATCCTGCTCCTGAGAAAATTCCTTTAAAAATGAATGAGACCAGTCATTTAACTGAATTAAGGGTCAGTTTACAGAGTTACTAAATTAAATACTTTATATACGGTAACTGAAGAGCTCGGTAGAATTCATGAAACTGGATTCAGACTTACCTCAGGTATTTTCCAAAGTGGCTAGATGGGTTTAAGCAACCAAACAGAACAAACTCAAAAAGCCTTGCTTTGCACAGGATTCACTGCAATATCTAAACCAGCGACATACTTCCACATTGCTGCTACGGCTCTGCCCTCTAACATGTGTTCTGATTAGATCCAACCACAAATTAAGGACTGAATGTACTGAGACATTCCCAGATGATTTCAATATAAATTGCACGTCTGGAATCTGACTGCACAGACAGGTCCATGGTCATGGCATTCCAGCTACACATTTCCCAAGTTGCACATTGATGCCCAGACAAAGAAGAAATTCACTTGTGCCATATTCACACTGCTAGAACTGCTGAGTGAATGCTCAGGAGAAGGAAAGGAAGACAGCAAATGGATGCTACTGGCCTATCTGTAATAAAGGCTTGGACCATCAAATTTGAAATATGCTCCACAGGCATGCTCACACACCATTGCCTTTGAGGACAGGAAAAACCTCCTATCACACTTTTCAGGTTTGGAGAATACAAAGTGCTCATCACTTAGTGCCAAGACAAAGAACCTGTGCTCCCACTGCACATTTTGGTACCTGCACAATAGGGTGGCCCCCAGCAGATGCCTTCACAGCCCCTCGACTGCCTTCTGTCTCGTAATGAGCTCGGTGGTGAGATTTCGGCTGCACTTCAATACGTAGTTCGTAAGGTCCTGAGTGAGATGGCAGCTGCCAATCAAGGGCAGGCAGGGATGGGCTATAATTTAAAGGAAAAAGTATTAAAAATTAACATCAAGTACACTATCACAAACCATAAGCATCCAGCACTATTACTTTAGAGATCATATTTTGCAGTTCATCCTTCACCATCTTACATTTAAAATTTCATCGAAATGGATAATGCCATGACATAAGTAATTTAGGAGGTAATGGTTATTTTAAGAAAATTTATGGGTTGAGCATATTTGATGGCCCAGATGCTACTCAGTCAGTAAACACAATGGAAAAACATTAAGAGGCAGCTCACAAACATCTTGGTATATTGATTCTTGAGTCAAAAGGACAAAGATAGGCAGAAAGACACAGAGGAACTTAGGGGAGAGTATTTCAGCTGTGAAAGAGAATGCCAAATCAGCTCTGGAAAAGTTATACATTTAATGAATCTAAGGGATTTCAACAAATCTGCATAGTTTACAGGCAGCGTATAAAGAACAAAAAAAAACATTCCCCAGCTTCCTTCCAACCAAGAACACGTCACAGGGTCTCAGAGTAAAGCCAGTGTCACCCTGGTTCACACACTGCAGGGAAGCAAGACCCAAAGTCAGACTGTTGATTACAAGTTCTACCAATGACGACATACGGGACAGAAGAAAATCCAGCTCACTCTTCTGGCTCTGTATTGACTTAGCAATTACTAAAATATTAAGGACTCACTACTATTACAAAAGCAAGCAGACTTGATACTATGCAATGGTGAGGGAGTGTCATTCTTAGAAACCCACTTCCAGAGTAAAACCACACTTGAAAACATTGTCAGGAGAGCTCAGCTGTAAAAAATGCCATGCTGATGCTCTGGGGAGAATAAAAAACAAATGAACAAAAGTTGTTGAAAAAGTACACAAATGTACTGACCTTAAAATCTAAGCAAAAAGCTTCATGATCTGGGGCCTGGGCTGGCTGGCTGGCCGGGATTTACTAGCTCCCTGATCTGCCCTCGCAACCCCCGTGTGAACATGGTGTGAGCAGTGCAATGACGGCTGCAGGAAGCTGGCTGGGAGGGAGGGAGAGGATGCAGCAGAGCTTCTGCGCTGGGTGTGTTTATTACAGGCGCATATCCATTTTGTTTTATTTTTAATGTTTATCCAGTACTTTATCACCAGCATATTTAACTTGTATCTCCCAGTGCACATGTGCATGTGCACTCATGGGACTTAAGGTGGTGCCAAGACTTTCTATGTTATCTTTCTTCACTGCCTATAAATTTACTTATTTGAGTAACCTGAACGCCTATGGACAAGCATGATACGCATTACAGAAATTCCCAACTTCTTTATCAAAACTTCTGTAAATGGTGGCTGCTTATACTCTGTCTATCTGGACATTATCCCACAGCTAACTCTTTCCATGAACTCCATCCGTGCCACTGCAGCCAATCATGTTGCTCTGGTTGACAAGAGAAAGATGGAGTCTCTGGGGGCCAACTGGAGACACCACGTCCCAGACCCATGCACACTCCAAGATTTCTGCTCTGCTCTCCAGCCTTTCCCCAAGAATGGGCAGGGCCCACCGTGGGGACAAGGATACGGGTGTTTCGGCACACATCCATGCTCCTGCACAGTGAGGCACTGCCCAAGGCACCAAGAATGAGCAACTCATACAGGCAAGCTTTTATGGAGGCAACAAACGGTATACAGGAGGGGCACTAGCATCTCTTGCATGCTCTTCTGCTGCTAGACAGACAGCAAAAGACCTAAGTGCCATCTAAAAATTGTAGGCAGTTGGCCATTGTGTAGAGCCACTATTCCTTGCCTAGTGCATTAGGTACACATTCTTTAGTCTGAAAAGCTCTTTAAAAAAAATCTGGACAAACAGTATTTGAGTAATGATGAATGACAAAGCACAGAGCAAAACAGCTGTATCTCTCTCCTGGTGATGATCAGCACACATTTTTAAACAGATGTTTCTACGTAAATTCACACTTGATGGATCTTTTTTTTTTTCCTGAGGACATATCATCTATCAGATTTAAAAAATAATTAAAATTAAACTAAAAATGACCACTCTAACTGGCAACAGGCAGCCCTCAAGTGAAGAAAGAGATTTTTTAAGATTTGTGGAACTAAGTAATAGTTCCATGACTAATTAAACCTCTTTAAAAAAAACCAACACAACGCAATTTCAAATCAGCACCTGAAAATGTCAGTATAATTGATTTGTAAAAGTCATGTTCTCAAATAAAGCATGAAAATAAAAACATAGTTTGCTGTTAGGCTGTATTCTATCACCAAAATTCCAAAATACCACCAGACCAGTTACAAATTGACAATTAATGACAGTTTTCCTGATAAAGGAAGCAGAGTGATGCATTTGACAGTATCATTGGCTGGGGCTGTCAGAGCTATTTCCTATGTTAGGTTATCTTCACCACGCACTTAATTTCCTGCAGCTAAATGTGGTTAAAGAAAAAAATCACCCAGCAAATTGTGTAGTGGTAAACTGAAATCTAGTTGTTGCAGACTATCAATTTGAAAACTACCTTAACTAGCAAGCATCACGTGGAGGGGAGCTGAGATGCTCCGCTAGGAAGGGGAGGGAAAGAGAAAGAAAAGATCTTCACATAGTCTTTGTATCAAATATAAATCAGTATATTTCCCTCAGATTGAATTTTCTACCAACTGAAAATCTGTCCCATTCCTTTCTACATACAATAAATTCTACATATTCATTCAAAATGTTGTAATGACAGATGGTTGTTTCAAGGCAGGTTCACATAACCCGGTGTTAGACTGTAGAAAACTTGCTCAGTGTAACTATGTCCTACACAATCAGATTACAAAACAGATGAATTGTGATTTATTTTGCATACACCAGATACACAATGTGATTAAATCAAAAACAGATTATCCCGTCTGGCTGACTTCAGTCTTTAGCAGAAAGATTTATCAAGATACAGGGCAGAAAAAGAAAAGATATTAAGCAGCACACTGGAATATAGGCAGGGAGGAAACAAAGCTGGAAACTTCTATTTAACTTTGAAGAGGTGCTTAAATCCCATTTTCACATGATGATTATGCATTTGGGAATTAAACTGGTGTTATGAAAGGTGTCAGAACCACAGGTGGTCCTGCACAGGGACGAATTCTGCTCTTTCACCAAGTGTCACAGCACGGAGTCATATACTGAAGACAGTTGCATGACAGTGGCAGAAGCTGCTACCCCAAGGAGCAGGTTCGGAAGTGTTTTTCAGCACCTGAAGTAAAGCAAGTGACTTAGCAGAGAGTGGCCAAGACTTGCTGCCTTCCACTAAATGCATTTTTTCCAAGAGGGAGTGCTCCTTTAGAAATAAAGGCATAAACTAGAGAAACTGCAGGGCTGCTGAAACTTCTAGCAGGCTGCTAAGTTTGCCCCTGCTTCAACTGTGCACCAAATGCAAACATGGTTATGATTTATCGCTTATTACATGTCTTGTGTTAAAGTGAATGCCCGTTAAAAACCTTGGGGTGCTTTTCAGAAGAGTAAAAAGACAACACTGATCCCTATGAGCCTACCCACTGTCTGACAACTGAGCAATCTGACTGTGAGCTGTTAAAATAGATGTTGCATCCCACCCCAGACTTGGCTATGCTTTACTGACATGCGGAGCAAGTAGCTCTTCCGTCAGGTCCATGCAGAGCTTTGGCTTTTCTCACACCGAGCTCCAAAAGCACAAGTCACCATCATGGCCATAGATAATATTCAACACAACCACCCTGAAAGTTAACATTCAGAGACAGGTTTGCATAGAAAACTCTTCATTTGCTGACTTAGAGAAAGAACAAGTCACTATTGCCGCAGGAATGGCAGTAGCAAGTGGCTCATGTCACATCTCTGCTTGTTCTGAATTTAGTATCATGCAGTGCTAAAACAAGCTTGTGAAGGCAGGTCATTAACAAGGAGCTCACGGGGGTGTCTAAATGAACTGAAAAGCACTCAGAAGAAAGTGTGGGGAGGATTTTAATCAAACAAACAAAAAAATTTACTATGACAGGTTTCCAACCAACCCTACAGAACTAAAAGCTGGTGCCACATGGTGGCAGACCCAATTTGTTGGAACTTGAAAATGCCCCGATGTAGCATGAATAGAGCAGAAGAGAGGAAAAAGTCTAGAGATGTTGTGGGTTCTTCTCTGTCCCCTCCCCCCGGCAAGCACCAGCTAGTCCTGGGAATTGAGTTACCAGCACTTGGCTGAAAGTCTCCATCTTACTGGGCCTTACCCAGAGAGCTTAGCATTTGCTTTGTCTGAGGAACTTCCTCTGGGTTGCCATAAACATAGAAGTTTGCCATGAATGCACAGTTCAGCAGATCTGGTGTTGCCATACTTGTGATGTCTTAAGATAGCTGGGGTCCTTTCTGACCTTCAGAAAATCCAATTTTGTGAGTAACTCAACTTCTTACAAGTAAGGCTGTCATTTCTCCTATCATCTGGACCAAAATATCTATTAAAACAAAAACAAAACCAAGAGCATCCAAAAGGTCCACAAATCAAAAGAATGAAGGGAAAAAAAATGCAGCACTTTAAAATCATAATTTTTTAAGAAAGTTATGCAGCTTGGGACCTCAATGCATGATTTTGGAATGCTTAAATTTAATATTGTCACAATCATAAAAGTGGAATCCAAAAAATCCACACAAAATAAACAAGCTAATTGACACAGATAAAAGCCAAATGTGCTTTCGAAACTGTTAGACAGATATTCAGCCATTCATTCTCCGTGTGCAAATTACAGACTCCATACGTAAAACTACATGCCTCTCCCTGTGGGTTCAAGAACATATATGTATATTTTTGAGGCTGAAGAAAAGACTATAGCTAAAAAATTGTGGATTTCAACTGTTAAAAAAAAATAAACTGTACAAAAAAATACAGTAAGCTTGTATAAGTCACCTGGAACTGGCAGTGTATTCCTGGAAACTCCTTCTGATGTGGTACACCTCATACATTCCATATATCTGACCAACAAACCTAACCATTTCTCTTCCCCTTTCTTCCAACTACACCACATCTAATGGTAATTAAAGTGTTACAGGCCAACACACTTCTTGGATTAAACTGATTAACCTCAAAATAATGACAAAGTATATAAAGAAGCTGTTACTTTTCAGTGAATAAGAAATTGTCTCTAAGAGATTCCAAGCTGTGTTTAGTTAAAGAGAGTAGCTAAAGAGGAAGACATAAAAAAGATGTAAGATACTCAAAAATCTGCTGTTTTCATGAGCCCCAACCCTTTCTGCTAAAATATTGAATGATTTGGGGTATGCTAATGAGTGGATAGGAAATAAAAATGGAATTTTAGTTGTTGAAAGAGTCATAAATATGATGTTATTAGTCATGCTCCCATATCCAAGGGGAAGTCATTTTTGCCCATGAGAGGCTCTAAATCACAGAGTAAAAAGAAGTAATGTAAAAATATCAGAGAAAATAAAGTAACTGATTCACGGGTGGTTTGAGAAATACAGAGTATTACCTGCCTGTACAACAAATGGCCAACAGAGTGCTTCTCCTGGTACACCAAGGTCTGGAAGAGGTATGACTGCCATTGCCACCTCACAGTTGGCTCTGAAGCCTCCCACGTAAATCTCTGCTTGGTCTCTCAATATTTTCTATATCCAGAACCTTGGACCCAAGACCATGAGCTGCAGTTCAAGCCCAGTGCCAGCCCTGGGGTCTGCCCTCCCATTCTTCACCACACTCAGCACCGCGTGTCAACTGCTATGCAGAAACCTCCTTGCATGTTGGTAGCCCTCAGTAGGGGCCTGCCAGCCAAAGCCTGCTCTTAAGGAGTCCACAGCCAGAGATCTGTGATGAACTTCCAAGCTGATCCATTGCACAGTCCTCTTCAGAAATCTAAGAAACTTGGGTCATAAAAAGATTGTATTTCTGTTGAGCCAGGACAGGCATTACTCTCTACTTTTACTATTCCCCTTTGTTCTAGTACTTGAAAAGACTAAAACTGATTGAGTTTTAATTACAATAAAAGAAGAATATCATCAGTTTTAGAAATAACACAAAAGCCAATGTTTCTTTCTGAGACTGATGCCTGCCACAAAAACACGGGAAAGCAGACAGCCACACACCCGGCTGATGCTGCCAGAGTCCATTCCCCCTGCTCCCAAATACAGGGGAGGGGAAGTGAGACGGGAAAGGCATCAGTGATTTTCCAAGGCATGCTTGCTTTTGATGAAAATGTAATGCATATTCAGGAAGAGACAGAGGAGGTAATCAAATATGGTTATCTCAAAATCACTAAGACTGGGGAGATTTTGGAGCCTGAGTTGTTTGTTGGAACCTACCCCTAAAGCCCCAACATTTGGAATAGAACAAATGTATAAAATAACAGGAAAAAAATCCCGATCTGTTGTGACAAATTATTAACCAATTTTTTGGAAAGATTTAAAATAACATAGTTTCTGTTGCGTAGGCTGTGATCCTGTTGACGTCTGTGCTCAGTTGCCCAGCACTTTCATGTACACAAAATGAGAGGTATTTTTGGTGGAAGGAAGCATGGTCAGTGTATCTGATTGGTAAAATAACTTAAAATCACATTTCGACAGTAACTTCCAACTGCCCTAGAGCACGAGTTAATGAGATCACATGGAAACATATTGTGAACCAGGAAACATATTTTATATGAGACCAAAACAGTGGAAAAAATGTTAAATACATAACGTAGTGGGGTTCCATTTTGTATGCTTCACCCTTCTTGTTTGTGTTAGTGCACAGGAATGTTGGGTGCTGTCTGACTGACTACAACAAAGCGCATAAGGGTGGCTCTCTGCAATCGAAAGATAAAAGCATGTTTGGCCAAAGTGCTGTATTTTCGCCCTTGAAGTCTTTGGCAAAAAACCAGCCAGATGCAAAAGCAAATGTCCTGCCACTCTGATGAACTCAGATTCCTCTACACCTTTGATAGGAGAGCATAAATGGCTTTTTAAAATATGTAGGAAGGCCCTGACAGATTTGCCAGGTGTGAAAAGTCTCCATCCCAGCAGCGAGTGCTCACCTTCAGGTAGCTCCAGCAGACCCAATGGGAGTTCGCACTGAGCTGGGCCAAGGCCCTGCAAGGAACTGAGACAGCGCAGAGAAGAGGAGGAGGAGAACGATGAGGAAGGGAAAGGAGATAGCTACATGCTGTAACATGAAGTGTCACTGACAGCTCAATTTCAATTTTTGTAGACAGCCCATGGCAGAGAGGTGCTGGATGGAGAAAAATGACACTGGCAATGCTGAGAGCCAAGAAAGGTACCACTATTTAAAATACTGCAGCTGTGTGTCCACTTCTTTCATGCTGAGAAAGACAACTGTGTTGTTAAAAGCAAGAAGCTAGATGTTCTTGAGGAGGAAGAGAGGGGTTGCCATCAGTCAGTGACTGGGACAGGTCTGTGAACTTTTGGAAAGCCAAACTCTTGCTCTGTACCATGTTCCACTCTGTATACAGTCTTAAGAAAACTTCAAAATAAAAACAGTAACTGAGACCAAAAGAGAAAACAATTCATGTAACTCTAATTCAGCTGTTCTGTGTTCCTTCCCACCTGCAGTCCTCTTGTACTAAACAAATGTGACAGGTGTTATCAGCTTACAAATAAGGTTTTCTTCTTCAACTATAAAAATGGTGGGGAAGGCGAGATAAAAAGAAAATCAGTAACACAGATAGGAAAAGAAGATCAACAAGAAGCTTTCAGATAAAGTTTCAGATGAAGTAAATTCTGAAATAATGTGTAGAAGAACTACATTCCTATTCTGTTTGTATTCACAGTCTATAAAGCATAGATGTAAAACACTCCACGACAAACAAAATAACAGGAACATCTCTTATTCTTGCAACTAAAATATATTAAGATGCGATGAACCACTAAAGTAAAACCTTGGTTTGCTGGTACCAAAGTGATCTACTGCCTGATAAACTTCTGAATACCCATAATGTCTTGTTTTCAGACTGGCTGGTCTGGGGCCTGTCCCCAGTCACAACCAGCATGCAGTCAACTCCTGCATTCCAACCTTTCAAGGATTTACTCATGGTTGTGCCACACCAACAACAGAGGCAGCATCACAAGAAACAGTTAAATGGAATGAGTTGATGGAAAGATTTGGTGGGAAGTGGATACAGGAAGGGGAAGGAGGAAACAAAAGAATACAATAAAAATATATTACCAGGATTTTGTCCTCTAAGTTGGGGTTCCTTACCTCATGTAGGATGTAGGAGACAGAGACTTTGGTTTGGCCCACTGGTACGGATGCTGTGGCACAGACAGGTACTGCTCGCAGAAATTTCCTTTCCTGATATGCTGAAAGCTAGAGAAGTCTTCCGGTGACAAATCGGCAGTAGGCGATATGGTCCCATGATCCTCGCCAGCCGGTTCCGTTTTGAGAGTCATGGACAGGGTGTGGTCGATGGCAGTTTTCCTTGACTTGATGGGAATCCCATCATTCATATCTATTGTGCTGTCGGTGGTGAGAGCGTTGATGGCAGCCACAATGGCAGAGCTGGTGTACTGGTTGGTGTTCCCCAGCCATGTCTCGTCTGTGACACTCACCCGAGGTGAGTTTTGTGGTGAAGGTGTGGGGGAGTGATGTGGCGAGTAGGAGGTCTGCCGGCCATTGAGGCTGTACTTTCTCTTGTTGCAGGGAGACGGAGGCCTGGAGCTGCGAGCCCCCAACCAGTTCTCTTCTGTGATGCTTGTCCTGGGAGATGTCGATGGCGAGTGCCTAGGGGAATGCAGCAAAGTGCAGGCCACCATGCCACGCTGGTACCCTTCCTCTGTGTCAGTTGTCTTTGGAGAGACACACGGGGACTGCCATGGAGAGGTCTGGGGTGAAGTGTATGGATATGAGTAGTTGGACTCATAGGAAGACGCTTCAGAGTTGCAGCTTCTGGAAGACAAGCTACTAGCTGGGCTCAGGCAGGATGGGTCTCTGTATGCCTCAATATTTGGTAAGTTCAAAGTGGCAGTGGAAGGTGATCGCTTGGCATTTGGGATGGCCTCCTCAACCTCATCATGAAAAAACTGGTTATTGTTATGATGCAGTCCCATGTAAGAAGTTATCTCAATTCTGGGGCTCTCCAGTGCTGGAGCTCCATTAGGTCTGATGTTCGGAGGCAGATAATACTCAGAAGCCCCACCGTCAATGTGTCCTCCGTATCCAGAAGGATGATTTGTTGATGGGACAACTGAAATGACAGGATTTGATGTCTGAAGACCATGACATGGAGTTGACAATGAGGAATGTGCCACATTTAGAGGCAAGCCAGCATTTATGTCTGAAGATGTATAATTATAGTGTTCTGGAAAACAAAGAAACAAAAAAGAATGAGATGAAGTGTTGTACATAAACGCTCACTTAGTAACATGCCAAGCTGGAGTGGAGGAACATGACAAAACACAAAAGAGCACAGCACTCCTTGACAACCCAGCAGCAGTAAGGGAGAAGCTGCAGATTGCATCTTCGAAAATCCTAATTGAGCAGCACAAGACAAACCGTCTTGGGAGGGGAATGTACGTGGACTGAGCTTGTCCTGAGGACACTAACATAAACTTTCAGAGAAAAAAATAGAGTCTACAAACAAGGGTGCATCAGCATTCGGAGACTGCAGTGCTGCCCAAGAGATGTGCTTTTACATAAGTGAGCCTTATACCCTCCCTGAAAAGTTGGGCTTCACAAAAAGCACAGCAAAAAAAAGTAAAAGCAGGCTAAAATGAAGAACACGATCAAATGCATTCTGCTAAAAAAAGTTATACACAACTGAAATTTCCATTACAATGAGTTTCCAACCAGTTCCCGTTAACTAGGTTTTTGGAACAAGACAGATCTATTGACGTGCTCTGGTTTCTGGGACCACTCATCCTCCCATCCAACTGGCAAAGATCAGATGAAAGATAAACATGGATGTCTTGCCACTCTGTGAGAGACAAAATTTCACTGAAATTTCTGGTTCTTGCACATGCCACACTAAAGTGCTGCCAAGAGCATGCTCTTGGCCAACTGTCTCACTGTGTAACAGCTCCAAGTGCACTAAAGCATAGTTGGCATGGAAAACCTGAAAAGATCACATCACTCATGCTGACCCAGTGCAGGGGACCAAACAGGCCTCTGCATGCTTCCATTCCCAATATGCTGCGGAGAACTGGTGCCCCAGGATCGCCTCTCAGGAGACCATCTCAGCCCACCATCAGCCTGCTGGCAGGCCTACCATGGGCCTGCTGACCTACCACTTGTTTGCTCTAAGCTCCACTCCCCCTGCCCTGGCGCCACATATGGGTCAGTCTCTGCCTCCCAGAGACACCAGTGGGCTATGCATAGGGAGACGGGCAGCTCTGGGTGCTCTAACTGATGGCAGGATCAAGAGTCAAGACCCTGTGCTTTCTGGCTTAGGGAGTTTCGGTGTCACCACAACATATGGGCCAGAGCTCCCCATATCTCTTGCCATGCTGGGAAAAGATGGCAAACCCTTTCTATAAGGGATGGCTGCTGCTGAATTTGGGAGTTGGGTACTGCTGTTCTATAGGTTTATGGGTAGCAGGTTGGAAATAATCCCATCTCCAGCTCCACGCAGCCTTTCTCCAGGTTTGTTTGTCCTGGCAGTGGCACTTCTCCACAGAACAGAGGGAAGCTCTGCAACTCCCCAGCCAGAGCCAGTCTCCACAAGGAGCTGGTGTTTCCTGTCCCCCCCAGGAGGCAAGCTCCTGGCAGAGACCAGCGTCCACCTTCCCTGCACAGACACCAAAGCTCAGCTAATTGCCACAGCTGTTATTCCCCACACAACCTGCTCCCAGGAGCACTGCAGATGCAAATGAGCCTCCAAGATGGTTATGCCAGCCTTCAAAGCCAGCTATTCTCTTTCTTTTGTTTATCAGCTCAGCCCTCTCTGGTGTCATTCTCCAGCAACCCTGTGCTCACGTTTCTCACTGTCAACCAATACGAGACAAAGGATACTTAGAAAAATTAATGTGCTTTAGCAGTTTCACAGCCACTCACTGATATTCCAGCTGATTTATGCCATGTCAGGTAACATTCACAAACAGTGAGAAACAACATCTTTTCAACTCACTTTCTACTCTGCCTTCAGAAACCGGCCCCTTGGTGAGGAAGCGTCATCAAATTGCACCACGGCATGCCACAAATAAAACTGGATTGTTCAAAACGTGATACAGCTTCACAGACTATT
Source organism: Penelope pileata (assembly GCA_013396635.1). Lineage (NCBI taxonomy): Eukaryota > Metazoa > Chordata > Aves > Galliformes > Cracidae > Penelope > Penelope pileata. The sequence goes on from WBMW01003385.1 coordinate 73,464, forward strand.
TAAACTTTGAAATTATGGAAAAAGAGGAGTTCCTCCTGGTCATCTGACTGCAGTGGTCAGGCGATGCACAGGTCTGCCTGGGGGATCAGACACTTCCCCTTCCAAAATGAGTTGCATTTTCTTAGAGCCCTACAGCAGCAAGGATCACAGCCACAACTTCCTTGTCACTCTTCATGGAAAAAAAGCACCCAAATGTTTCAGATCTTCTCTGTTCCAGAAAGGAGCTCAGAGAAAGGGTCTAAGCAGTGTCTCCAAGGCAGCCTCAGCCCCCTTCTGCTTCCTCTGGCTCCAGAGGAAGGCACTGTACCAGCCGCTGGGAAGCTGCCCAACTCTTCCTGGTAACTTTGTCACACAGTCCATCCCCAGCACGTGACTGAACGCATCAGCCAAGGGTCTGCAGGCACCCCAGGGTGCCTCAGCTCTGTGCCAGCCAGGTGGGCTTCAACTACCTGCTGACTGCAGCATCACTGCCTTAGTTACTGTAATAAATAAATAAGCAGGGATCATTATTACCTGACTGAAAAGTACTGTGTACTTGAAAATCTAATGCACAGCTAGGGTAAAAATCAAACACTGAAGTCTGCTGGAGATCTGCAGCCCAGGCCGCACAGGTAGTACAAAGCCTCAGACTGGCCTTGGGAAACCAGTTTAAATTAAAAAAAAAAAANGCTACAAGTGCTCCAAGCAACAAATTCCTCTAATGCACATAGTAAGGAATAGTCTTGTGTAGTGCTATTATGCACATTTTAACAAAGTAAACTTTTAACGGACATAGCAACCACAATTCAAAGGAGTAAGAATCAAAGCCTTCCGAATACATCAAATACATTTAGGTAACTTTTCAGAGAGTGCGTAGAAAGTATGCCCAACAAATATAAACACCCAGAAGCAAGAACTAGGAACAAGACCAAGTCCTTGGTTTGTTAGCTGAAAACCACCAGCCACAATTTCTGAAAAAGCATATTCCTGTCCTCAATTTACGTTTTTACAAAATACATCAAACACATACAGTCAGCAGTCATAACATGCTGATGCTGTTCTCACAAAGAAAAACCTTCTCGCAAAGGTGAATAAGACACACAGAAACAAAATGCCAGTCTCGAGAGGGAAGGGAGATGGAAGCAGCTACATAGGCACAAAGCCACTCCACATAAAGCAGCTTTGTGAGATATTTTGGCAGTGCCGATAAGGATGACAGGAAGGTGAAGTTTTAGCATGGACGGTCACTGCTGCCACTGCGACCCTGATTCACAGGGCCTCCCCCTGCCGAGAGCGGCCTGAATGCGTGGGCTTACCTATGCGACTTGCTATAAAGACACTTCAAATATTGGTCACTGCAACACGTGGAGCCAAACCCCAGCATTGGACAGGCTTGTGCAGATCTGCAGTAATTTTGTAGCCAACATATCCATACTTCCATTAGGTATAATTAGGAAAAGAAATTGGACCCCTTGAATTGGGAGCACACCTTCAGGTATTAGGTTTCACTTAGTGACAACATAAAAAATTCAGATTTTTCTCTAGTTAATTCCACAGAGCATAGGTTTTATTCCTTTCTATAATTAACAGGCTGATCCTACAAACCACTGGGCACCATCACAGTTTTTATTTACACCCTTTAAATAGGAGTGCTTAACACCTGCAGCTCAAAGGGGTTTCAGAGAAGCCAAGGGCTGTTTTACATTGCTAAACATGAAGCCACATCTAGGTCTGTGCTGAAGTTCATGCTTTCGGCATTGCCTCTTCTCACTGGGACTCCGACACTTGATTTGTTTAGGCTCCTCCGCTTTCCAGGTGTCCAATTCCTAGCAAATTACAGCTGTAATGCCTGGTGTGACACTCTCAAAACCTCGTTTTCTAAAAACTGAGAAGTCCCTTACAACTGTTTGGACACCAAGAACTTGCTGCAGAGCAGGGTGACCGGAGAACATCAGCAAGGGGAGCACCATGCACAGCCGTGTCCTGGCAGGCTGCAATACACAGGAAAGGACACAGGAACCTGCTTTGAATTAAAAGCAAAAGTTCTGTGAGCTGAGAAAGTGAGGCAGCATTACATTGCTCACTTACACACGAGCTTTTTACGGTAACCTGCTGCTGCAGAAGCTGTGACAGTCTGCCTCATGCCAGGAAACAACGACAACTTTCTGTGTGTGTCAGTTCCAGACTCACTCACTCCATTTCCACCTCAAGCATTGTTGAAAGTCATAGCACAGCCAGCCGCGCTGAGACACCAGACTTGGAAACTGTGACTCGCAACAAATCCAGGACCGTTATTTCGGTTTGCAGATGACCTTCAGGCAACTCCCCGAGCCCAACCAGCTCCAACTCGCGGCAGGGCGGGGGAGGAGTGCGAGGGGAAGGGCAGGGGCCGAGCTGGCCCCGCTGGGGCAGGGTAGGAGCCGGGCTCCCGCTGCCACCCCCGGAGCCCCGGGAGCGGCGGTGCCAGAGGGCAGAGGCGGCGCAGGGCTGGGTCGCCTCAGCCAGCGCCTGGCAGCCTGCGAGGGCAGCTCGGTCGCAATCTCAGGAAAATTCCGGGTTTTTGAAAAGCTCCCGAAGTTTAACAAACTACGCGCTGGCCGCTTCCCGTGCAGCTTTACCTTCGAGTCCCAAGAGCAACGAAAGAGAAAGCGCCGGGCGGCTGCGGTCAGGCTCTCAGTTCTGGTTCGCCTCTCCCGGCTGCGCAAGGCAAAAGGACCGGCCCCGCCGCTGCCCGCTGCCCCCGCTCGGGCAG
>WBMW01003385.1:80406-160406 GCA_013396635.1 Penelope pileata
GGAGAGAGAGAGGCAGGGACGGGGAGTTTGGGGGGGGAGAACAGGCGGCCTTGCATGCTGAAATCATTATGTAAAAATCGCAGGCTTCCCCCGCTGTGGAAATTTGGAAAAGAGCATCGACTGGCAGGCGAGAGAGAGGAAAATCCCATTCTGCTAAATTAATAACAGACCCGGTGGACTCGGCTTCAGTCGCTCCAGATTTATTCTGACTATTTTATTTATTATTATTCTGTAAATATCTCAGCAACGCAGTTGCATCTCATCACGTCGTGGCGGGGGCAGGAGAGAGTCCCAGCCCGCAGCGGCTCCTCCCCCCGCCCCCACCGCCGGGATGCCCCGGCCGGGCCCGACGGGGCGCGCCGTTCCCGCTCCGTCCTCCCGCTGCCGCGCAGCTGGCGGGTCGGGAGCAGACTTTCCTGTTGGGGTTGGACGGCAGCTAGCGGAGAGCTGGAGTGGTATCTGGTTTATGAAAAAAAAAAAAGAAAATCATAAATCTCGTGCATGACACCCACATGTGGTTGAAAATAAACCCAATATAAACGAAATCCTGCCTGCTCCCGGGGAACGGGAGGCCGTGGCAGATTCTTCGGGGCAAGCTCCTCCACTAAATCATCGCGCAAAACGTTCCCCACCGACGGGCGGGCCCGGCGAGGAACTCCTCCTCCCCGAAAGGAGCGATCCGCTCGCGTCAAGGAAAGCAAAACCAAACCAGCACGGGAACGCGTTTCTTTAAAGAGAAACGCGGAGAAGCCGCCCCCAGCCCAGTCCCGCAGCCAGCCAGAAGCACTCGCCTCGACGGGGCGGAGCGCGGCCGGGGGCGCCCCCGGGGAGCGCGGAGGGGCCGCGGGGCGGCAGCGCCCCCTCTCTCCCGACGGCGCGGCCGCCCGCTGCCAGAGCCCCGAGGAGCACGGGGAGCCCCGCGGAACGGCCCCGAGCGCGGGCGGGTGCGAGCCGCGCTCTCCTCCCCGGGACTCTCCTTTCCTGCCCGCGCCCCCCCCCGCTCCTCGCCGAAATGACGGAATCCCCCGTCTGTTTCCTCCTGTTTAATGCCGTTGCCCGGACCACCGTGGCTCCGCTCCAAGGCCCAGGGAGCTGTCGCAGGCGGTCGGCGGCGGAGCAGCGCGGGTCACTCTGCCGCCCCCACCCCGCTCCCGCTCCCGCACGCGGCCCCGCCGCCCCCTGCGCTGCCGCCCCGGGTTCCCCCGCTGCCGCCTCCGCCGCGACGCCTCGTCCCGCTGCCCCGCGCCCGTCGCCTCCCGGGGTTTGTTTACAGGCGCTACTAGGAGAGGCTGTTACCCGGGTCTTATTTTAGGAGCGGGTGATGACTAACGGAGTTAAAAGGAGCTTAGTACAGAAAACAATCCTATTTTTAGACGGCTGTTGTTTCATTGGATTATTGTAGCAAGCGCACCCGGGACATTTTTTAAAGCCACTTCCCCGGTGGCAGCTCCTTTCTCTGCGCACACCCGGCAGGGCCCTGCAGTGGGTGCACGGTCATTGTCCTCTTCATTTCACCACATCCAATGGCCAACCCCTAGCTGTGCCACAGCTGCAGTTGGTTTTAATTACTTTGGACTTTCCAGTGCACAAGCCTACACGAAAATAAAGCCTTTCCACAAAAATAAATAAATAAATCAGTAAAAGAGTTCTAAAAAAGCAGTGGCCAAAGGCAACTCTGAAGCTTCTGCAGCAGTCCATGGTGACCTCCAGTGCAGGAGCAGCAGGGACCCGGGGCCATCCCCTCTACCTGCTGCCACAGAGCTGGCAGGGGCTGTGCCCGCAGGTGTGGCTGGGCCCGTGCTCCCGTCTGCAGGGCACACTCGCGTCCCTTCTCTTGGGATTCAGCAGGGCAGGGTTGTGTGGAGCTCCCTGCACAGCTGTGGCATTGCTCAGGGAACCCGTGGTTCAGCCAGCTTGCCCTTGCTACCACCTCACCGGAGCCCATGGGTAGGTGGCACCGCTGTTCCTGATGCGCCCTCCGATCTGTGTGCGGTACTCAGGACAAGCTGTTTCTCTGTGCTGTGTCCTGTGAATTGGGGATCTTCCTGCTTTGTCTGCAAAAGAATGTTTTGAACGAGGGCGGGGGGGATCTTCTGTCTCCGATGTTTACCAGTATTGAATATTTTCTCACAATATTCTTACAGGATCCCACAAACCAACCTATGGATCAGAGAAAGCCAGCTGTCTGGGGCTCAGTAATTTTGTTCTGTTTTGTTCTGCTGCTTGCCTTTTATATCTATGTAGGTTGCTCTGAAAGTAATGCCTCCTATTGATTTCCATGGAAACTACAACAGATACAAAGAGCACAGTAACACTGTTTGATAGAGCAAATTCTCAGCTACAAAACACTATTTTTCAACATAGTCACCACCACTAGCTATGCATTTTCTTCAGCGATGAACAAGAGCCTGTATGCTCATAAAAATCTGCAGCAGTGGAGATGACCCGCTGTCGCCACTGCTGAAACACACCACCCACTGCCTCACTGTGCTCACATCTGCTGCTTGGTCCCCATAAGCATTCAGCAAGAATCAATGAATGTCAGTGGGTCCCTTTTTTTTTGGCATGGAGGAATTCAATGTCACTCCTTTGCTTCATATGCACTTCCATGTCAGACACCATTTTGTCTGAGTGCCCCTCTGCTGCCATCTGTCACATGGCAACAAAATGTAATGGAATATCGGTGGGAAGGTTCAACCTCTGCTGCCATATGATCAGCATCTGCCTCTGATGTTGTGGGCTAACAGAATAAAATAGGATGCATTACTTTTGGAGCGACCCTTGTACTAATCGCTACCTCCTTGGGTTCGTGCCCTCATCTTTTGGATCTTGGCAGCTTCAAAAGCATCAGCATCTGTTCAGAATTTCATACATTCTAACAAAAGTTTTGTAAGTCTCAAGCCTCCCTAACCAAGTCCCTAATTAAAGCATTTCTAATCCCCTGCTTTGAAAATTGCGACAAGATTTGCCTGAAAATAAGTGAGCACGTGGCCAGTGCTGGTGGCTGGTACCCCACCATTTTGAAAACGCATCCATGAGCCTCTCGAACAACCCACCGAGAACACACCGGTGATGGTCAGTTCCAGCCCCGAGCCCCCAGAAGTACATCTGTGGTGAGAAGAAGGCAGGGGTCAGGTCAGCCTGCTGCTCCCTATTCACAGCCTCTTCCAGAGGCTGTCAGAAATCATTTCGCCACATTCAAAGTGCATTGCACTTAGCAGGACAAATGCCAGAGCCTCCTGGCATTCTGTGTGCTTGAATAATGTTGTAATTTACCTTATAGCAGGTCTCATTATGGCGCTGAGGGCTCTGTTGATTTACCTGGCTTTTGATTTAGTGGGCTTTTCCTGTGGAGGAACACAGCCAGGGACTGCAGGCAGAGGGCCACAAACGTCTCTGGAGCTACAGCCACCCATTCAGACACTGACATTCTACAACAGCGACAGACATCAGACAGCCATGCCAGACCCACAGGAGGAAGGCTGAATTACACAGATGCGAGTTCAGAGCAGCAGCCTCATAATGCTGCACGCCGTGTGGGTGACCCTGCCCAAATCCCAAATCCTGGCAGGAGGGGAGAAAGTGATTCCTGCCCTGTGTGGTGCCTCCTTTGGGATCCCATCTCATGGCTGGACAGCCTCCGGTTGTGGGAATGCAGGCTGCTTCTGGGTACTGCCAGTGAAACCCAAAATGCAGCAGGTGGTTGGAAAGTGAGAGCTCCTGTAATGCATGCATCAATTCTGTTTGTAAAACACAACCAAGGAATTGGTAATGTTTAATACTCATGCCGTGCAGACAGATTTGCAAAGCAGCAGTGACAAAGTTCTTTACCAGACCACTGGTCGTAACTCCAGAAATATTTTATGTTTCAGACTTACCCGTCCGCCAGTGCTGAGAACTCTTCTGCCTCACCTTGGCACAGTTTTGCAGGAGGCCCAGGCTGGGCACAGAGGCCCAGGCTGGCTGCAGAGCTGATTCGTCCTCAGGGGAATGGGGGATGTACAGCGTCAGGGAGACATACAGGTCTCTGTGCCCCGTGAGGAGGAGGTCACGTTCCTCTCATCCTTCCTTGGCACAGGAGCACACCTCCACTTCCCAGCAGTGTGAGCAGCCTCCTCCAGATGCCAGGCCCACTGGTGGGAGTGGGGCTGCTGCACGAGGCCCCACAGCAGTGCCAGGCCTTTGGGGCTCTTCCACTGAGACAGGGTCTCCTCTCCTCCTGGCAAGCTCTGCACCCCGGACATCTGCTTTGAGTGACAGGCCCCTGCCACTCCTCACCCTCTCCTGTCTGCTGGTGGTCAGTCTGACTGAGACCCACCTGCTGCTGAGCTGTGGCCATAATCATGCGCCCTGGGTACCACACGTCCTCACCCCTCTCCACCAAACACACGTGCCATGGCAGCACCTCCTCTCAGTGCCTAGGTGTAAAAGACCAATGGGAAATTTGACTCAACAACTTGGGCTAGAGAGGGAAGGTGAGACTGGGCCCTGCAGAGGCAGGGCAGCAAGCAGTTCTACCCACTTGCTCTTACGGCAACTTACTGAGGAGGGGGCTGCGTGACTTTGCCGGAGCCCTGAGTTGGGCGGATGCAGGGGAGTTGCTATCCCAAGGGCGGTCTCTGACCATCTGACTATATAAAGGTGAACACGCACATTCTGCCTTTGTCGACCGGCCACCCACAGACGAAGATCCCAGCTCAAGACCATGCTGGATCCGAGGATGTGGTGAAAATGTCTCTTTCACTTTTATTTTTGTTTTTCCCTTACTTTTTCTTTCAATCTCTCTTTCATTCATTTTCTTTACTAGCTATTGCCTAAATTTGCCTTTAAGTAAGCCCAAGTAGTTGATTAAGAAAAGATGCCTGTGTCAAAGTACCTGTTTATCTGTAATGCTTGTTGTTGTTGTTAGAATGTTGCCCAATTTTGCCTTAAGACGGCGGACCAATTGTGATCGTTGAAGTAAATAAATTGTTCTGTACTATTCCTCTGAGTCATTGTCCAACTCCGTTGCTCCCATGACCCCTGCCAACCAGGGAGTGCCTTATTCAGTGGGATATCAAAGATTCACCTTCCTTGCAGCCCACCAAGTGGGATGAGACACTAGGCTCCAGGCCCTGATGCACAGAGCTGGTCTGGCGGTGCCTTGGTGCCCTCTGTATCCGTCTCCCTGTAATCAGGGGCAGGTTCCAGGCTCTGAGCTCCATGCCAAGAGCATCCCAATTTCCATATGAAAAGAGCATCCCATTGTGGAGTCCTGAGCTCCTTGGCTGCAGCAGGAGCCCTTTTTCCAAAACCTCAGCTGTGTTATTACTTACTCGTTTGGCTGCTGCTACCACTGGTTCTCCTCACTGCCAGCCCAGGGCCTTTTCTTCATTAGTTTCCTCCTGCTCTGTTTCATTAAAGTTGCATTTACATGTGCTATTGGTTCTCTCCAAACAAATAGCCTTCCATTGTGTAATACTGAATTCCTTTGCATTAGCCTATTCTGCTGGCGATTCCAAATCCTTCTGTAGCTGGTGCATTCCTGAAGTTTATCAGCAGCCTCCCCTCCTATCATGATGTCATCTGTGTCTGGACACCCAGCAGCTTGCGCCAGCCCTGGTCTCACTTCTACAACACTCTTGAATAGAGCAAGTCTTGGTGCTGAACTCTGAGAGGTGTTGCCTGCTAGTTCTCCTCATGTGCATGCTCGTGTTTATTGCACTTCTCTCTTATCTAACCCCAGTTTTTATCCTTTTAATATCGATATTCCAATACTTATGTCCTTTTTACCGACCTCATTTTCTGATGTGTAATCAGCCTTGTTAAACTCCAGCAAACACAATGTTACTGCTTTAAACTTTTCTGGGCTCACCTTTGCAGATTTTACAGTTAGGGTTTGGACCACTCTGGCAGCAATTTTGACTATAGCTTCTTGTGCCAGACATTTGCAGTCACCAATTCCCACTCCTTCTTCCCCAGCTAAAAGCGGATGAGGGGTATTGAGGGAGAAAGTAAGTATTTTCCAGGTGAGGAATGAGGTACCAAGGTTTTATTCACTCACCTGGGGCACTGTTCACGCACTGTTGAGGAGCATCCTTCACATTCCATGTAAAGTGGGTAATGATAAGCTACAGCCCAGTGGTGGAAAGCAGGATGCTCTCTTCCCCTTCAGTTGTCAGGACCTGCTCAGCCTTTCCAAAGACAACAGCTTGGAACGGGGATGGAACTTGGAGCTTTTCAGCTACTGAAAGATGAAATTGCAGGACACTGCCTGCTATTGGAAATGAAGGACTGTGATGGAGATTCCAAATGCAGATGTCTCCAGTGTACAGCAGCAATGGCAGCTTTTCAGATGTGACATTCAGAAGCACCCAGGTTGTGGCTGAACCAAGCCAGCCCAAGAGGCAGACACCTCTGCAGTGCCTGGCTCTGACCCTAACTCTCAGTCTAACTGTGTGCAGCTCTGCCAGCTCTGGCTGCCCAGGGATGCCACAGATCTCACATCAGTCCTGGTTTGCAACAACAATGCCCCATGGATGAAGGATTTCTGAGAAGCCCTTGGATTAGCTTGGTACAGCCAGAAGTTTCTCTTTACCGTGGCAATCATGAAAGGCTGGCAAGAGACTGAGCTCTAAGCATGTTCCTTTCCTTCTTCACACCTTAAATTTTATCTCCCTCATTCTTTTCACACTGTATTTCATGCACAATAGGTGTTTTTGTTATAGGGATGATTTGGCTGAGGGGTCCGTCACCCTGAAGTGGATCACCAGACTTCTGCAGTTTGTGCAAAGATATAGGTGTTTAGTTCTTAGCTTAGCAAAATAAGGCATAAGCGCAATGGTTTTCCTCCACTAGCTGGTGGTAACATTCCTGTTTTGTGGCACCCTTGTATTCTGAAATAGCTATCTCAAAGAGCAAATGCTGAAAATTAAAATCTTGAGTCAGGTTTCCTCATTGGCAGCCTGCCTTGCTAGACTCTAGCTTGTTATTTTTTGCTGCTGTGTAACTGTAAAAAGAAAACCAAAGGGAAAAATAGGCAATTAAAATGCATTAAATTGATTTCCAAATGAGTATGCAGAACCAGAAAGTCTCAGGAAGAACCCCATCTCTTCTCTTGCATCTGTTGCTGTATGTGAGAGGGAGAATTCACTAGCAACTTGAATAAGGCACATTTACAAACATTAGTAAGGTCAAACTTCTGTCTAGCCAAGTCTCTGAAAACCAAATCTGCTGTCACTGAAGCTGTTTGGCATGTGTTGTTTGTGGAACAGGACTTGTCAAAGGCCATGCAAACATTTTTCATTAGGAACTCCTCAGCTCCAGCAATTTAAACAGGAGACTCAGCTCTCAAAATCCAGGGAATCATTCTCCTCATTGTTAAAAAATAATACCAGAACGCACTCCAGTGTTCTGCTGTTCTAAACTGTGTGCCAGTGCAGCAGTGACATGACAAGAGTTACGAAAAAGCACAACCTCTGGACACCAAGCTTGGGTCTGCTCTGCGGCTGGGGTCTCATCAGTAGGCTGCCCCATCTCAAGGCAATGCCGGCACAGAAAATGCAAGCCCTGGGAAAGTTAGAGAAAAGCTGTGAAGATGACACAAATGAATCCCTTCCTCTTTACTCTCAGGGCTTCCCCCTCCCTACTCCCTTCCTCCTAGAAGTCCAATTACATTTATATTTGGGTTGCTTTTTAAGCACATTAATTACAAAATTAAAGCAGCCTCTCAACTGTGCTGCATGACAAGGAGGCTACCCGCAGATGTGTGAGTGGTGCAGGAGACATACATAGATGCATGCAAACAGCAGTGCCTTTGTCAGGCTGAGAGGTAGAGCCAAGACAGAATAACCTCCCAGACCTGCTTATGAAGACTGGATCTACCTAACAACCTGCAATATGAGAGAAGACTAGAGAAGGAAAAGCCTGGCTTTTAATGTCACGAGACAAAATGAAAGTCCATGAGCTTATTCTCCTAGGGGAAGGCAGCTATGCAAAGCCAGACTGAAAACTAGGGCTGAAAATTGGCTCAGGATTCTTCAGGACTTCTTCTGAGGTCTAGAGAACCCATTGCTGGAGGTAAGTCTTTGAGATTAAAGCCATTTACGCTTTGTGGTGGCTTTCTGTGACGGGCTCTTTTTCTCCCTTCAATCCAATTAAAAGTTTGAGAGAAGCCACACATTCGTCTCAGAGGGTGAAGGTGCCAAATGGCCAAGAATTGCTTGAGTAGATGGACTGCTGTCAGAAACCCATCTGTACTTCAACACCAGCAGTGATTAACAATAGCCTGTCCTGTGCAGTACAGCCCCAGCAGCAGGTATTGAGATGCTCTTATTTGACAAGACTTTGTCTGCTTTGGATGAAAAAAAATTCTTTTAATGCCAATGATTTCTGCCTTGCCTAAAAGACTTGAGACTAAGGCATTAATGATTTTTTTTCCCCCCATACTACTAAAACACAATTTTAGAGAACAGGCACCGATTATCTTGACGCAAGAAGAGTTTTATTGGTTATGATTACAGCAGAGGCACGACGTTGGTTATTTGTTAGCTCCCACTGCCCCCTCCTGGTGTATGTAAAAATACTGCTTCACAAGAAACTTCCTGCAATTGCCTTCTAGAAATAAACAATCAATGAAAAAATAGCCCCACCAAAAACAAAAACAACCTACATCAAACCAAAAACCTATTTATCGATGTTCACTTTGACCTACTTAAATGCACCAGTCATTCAAACAGAAACTGAGGCCATTTTTGGAAAACACTGATGCTGAATTAGAAGGGAAAGGAGTTTGCAGCAGGTGCAGATGCTCTTCTGGCTGGGTGGCATATGACACCATAGTGGCTTACAGAGTTATAAAGTAATCACTCTGACATTCTAACACTAATTTACAGCCATTTCCATCATACTGCTAAGAAACTTCAGTTCTGTGGATGATGTATCTTTCATATTACTCACTACTGACAGCACAACCATACTTTCCATCAGCAACAGGCTTACAGGCTGTTCCCAGGCCAGCAAAAGGGCAAAGAAAAGAGCCTGTAGCCTGGCTCTGGCTGGGGGGTGTGTGGAGTGAAGTCAGGGATAGAGCAGGAGATGAGACCCACATGTGCCAGTGCTAAACCGGAGTGCCAGATCAGGGCTTTGAGTGGGACAAAAACCCTTCACGTGTACGTTCTGTACTCAGTAGTGCACTGACGGCAGTCACCAGGAGGATGAGAAGAAAATTCAGTGAGAGATATGGAATTACAGGGAGGCTAACCAGCTGACTTCTAGAGTGACCAACTCTTGAGCATCACCACAAATCACATTGCATTTTCATGTTCATGAAAAAAAAAATCACAAGCCAAGCTATCCCTAAGGTAAAACGGGATGATTGATCCTCAGGCTAAAAGCAAAGTCCTTCCACTGTGCTCAGTGTAAATGAGGCCACCAAGCTCCCATATTCCTACGGTTTTAAGTTAGCAGGTATACTACCTTGTTGAAAGCCCTGCCTCCCTGTAAGAGAAGGGTACTTCTCCTTTCCTCCAAAGTCACCTAGAGGAGCTCCTAGGACCCTTCTAAGCTCCTAAGGGCAACGAAGCTTGTGAGGGGTCTGGAGCACAAATCTTATGAGGGGCAGCTGAGGGAGCTGGGATTGTTTAATCTGGAGGAGGCTCAGGGGAGACCTTATTGTACTCTACAACTACCTGAAAGGAGGCTGTGATGAGGTGGGGGTTGGCCTCTTCTCCCAGGTAGCTAGCGATAGGACTAGAGGGAATGGCCTCAAGTTGTGCCAGGGGAGGTTGAGGTTAGGTATTAGGAAAAACTTCCTCTCTGAATGAGTGATCAGGTACTGGAACAGGCTTCCCAGGGAGATGTTTGAATCACCGTCCCTGGAGGTGTTCAAAGTAGGTCTGGATGTGGAACTGAGGGACATGGTTTAGTGGGCAATCTTGATGGTAGGTGCACTGTTGGACTAGATGATCTTGGAGGTCTTTTCCAACCTTGATGATTCTATGATTCCTTACACACCAGTTCTACCTCCATTTCACTACAACCTTCCAGCTGCATTTATTCATCACCATTGTACTCTCCAAGTCCCTGTCTTCACTATTCTTGTCATCTTCCTTCACTTTCATCCATTCTCAGTAATGGCAAAACCTTCACCCATGTAAATCTCTTAATTATTAGGTAAAGTGGCTCTTTACCTCTCTCTGTATAATCTGTATTGTTCCCACAGTGCATTGTTCCCACAGTGCTGCTCAGGATCCATACCTAAGATGATAGTAACAAAAATTATCTATTTGCTGCTCCTATACTCTTCTTCTTCTCTTCTGAATGATCATTTTGCTTGATCAGCTTGAGATCTGACAAGAGACTGGAGGCTTGTGAAGTGAGTACATTGTCTGGAAACTGGGCTTCTGCTCACAAAGCAAACATCTTAAAAACAGTGGCATTCATAACCACCTGTCAATTCTAGAGAAAACTCCCTTCAAATGGGAATGGGAACCACTGTATAAGAGAAAATATGGAAATTATTAAATTCTTCCTGCTTCATCTGCCTTATATTTCTTAGTTCCTGCCTCAAGTTCTGATACTCTCTGAGATTTGCCTAGTATGAAGCTGATTAACTGCTGTTTTCCAGACTCCCAAGCAGCTCCCACTTTTTCTTGCTCCTGAAGAGAGTTCCCACATTTCTCTTGCCATGGAAAACTATCAAATCAGAAAAGGAGAGATGAAAAGTGGAAGAGCTGAGAGATGCCTGGGACTCAAACTGGCAGCTAACAAGACGAATATACAGAGGCCCTTGGTTTTCATGCTTTTTTCTTGAGTTGCTGGAGGGCTCTTTACTGGTGTCTTCCTTCCAAAATGTACTCCTCAATCGGACTGGCAGCATGCACATTGCATTCAGCTTGACCAGAGATCAGCCCCGAGCAGCTGCTCAGTCACCCTTTTCACATGATCACCAGATGAGTCCCTTTCCTATGGAATTTTTGTGTCCCATCTTTAAAAATAAATGCTACAGAAACAAATGAAATCTTGACTGTAGTCACCAACCCTAAACCATATGCCGATGTGACTGTGTTTGAGTCAACAGCTATAAGATCAGCAGGCTGCAATTTCAAAGAGGCCCTTGGCACCCACATTGCTCAGAGGAGAGCAAACAAGCAGGAATGGTGAGAAGGTGCTGAGGGAGAGCCATGATCCATGTTAGGATGCATGGGACCAGAGCCCCATGGGCTTGACTTCTGCCAGGAGCCTTCTGATTTTCCCTCATGGGCAGGGAGGTACAAGCTCTGCTAACCACAGCAGTGAGCAAAGGAGCCAGGCACAGGATAAACAAAAAGGGAAGGAATTCAGTGCCCTCAAACAGCAGACCCTTTCCTGGCCATCTGGAGGTAGAAAGTGTAGAGCTGTACTGACACACCACAGCACAGCCTGTGTTTTGCATCACACTGGGCAACGCTGTAGTGGGGACGACAGGGACATTTTTGTGGGGTCTCAAGCACAATTAAGTTTACTCACACTTTCATTTCTTCCCAAGCCTTCTGAAGGCATTTCCTGTGGCTGGCCAGATCCACGGGTCTCAGTTCCCAGTGTGGCAGTCCCTGGGCCCTCTGTAGCGGCCTGAGGGCAGACTATGCTGCAGGAAGCCCTCCCAGCCTCCAGCAGCAACCCCTATTGCTCACTGTGCACCAGTGGCCGGGCTGGCAGCAAGTTACCCACCTGTCAAGAAGAGAGACTCTTGGGCTGCAAGCACTAGATCAGTGCCTCCTGCCTGCTCCGCATCACAGCTGAGGTATAACCTCTTTCTCCCACCCCACCTGCCATTTCCAAGTAATTGCTTTTGGACAGATGGCAAGCTGTTAGCGTGCTTATGTGACTAGTGGCTTGCCTTTCTTCCTACTCCCTGACAAAAGAAATGTGCTTCAGGCTACACAGAGATAGCTTATTTTTCTTTGCTCGGCTTCCCTTCCAGCACTGCAAACCCGTTCACACAGAAGCACATTGCTTCAACAACTGGAGGAACCTCTGACTGGGGATCACTTCCACCTGTGCCTCCCAGCACACGGGTGGGTACAGCTGCACCAGAGCACCAGGTGCATGCATGCTGTTGCTATTCTTCAGGATAATGCAATGAGGAGCATACAGTGTGACAGCAGGTGGATGTTCTGAAATCCTGCCTTCACTGGCAGAGCCTATCCTCATCATTTCTGGGCAGGAAAAATCTTTTTCCAGTCTTACGATACAAGCAGGGCAGACTCAGTAGCACCAGGCAGAAGTGCATGGTATTCTGACTAATTACTTCTGTCAGGCTTGTGTTCCTGAGATGGGCTATGAAAAACATGATCTCCCTCACAAGATCTAGGCATTTAGCTGTAGTTAGTCTTAAAACACTCTCTAAGCAAGCTTATTTTCTGGAAATGTTATCAGATATATATTTTTTTTCTTTTTTTTTTTTCCCTCCTTTGATGAGATTTCCACAAGTGTTTCTTTTTTGCACCGAAGTCTGCACAAATTAAGGACATAATAAATCTAAGTTACTGTGAGCAGATTACCCCCCCCCCCCCCTTAAGATATTTATATTGTATGAGCTTAGAAAAAACACTTCTGGACTTTAAGATACTTATTTCATGGATTTTGGCATCCTCAGCTAACATCCAATTTGTAGATAAGTCACTTTCATCTCTAAATCCTCCATTCATTTTAATACCAAAAATAATGTAAAATAACATAGCAGAATTGTAACTAGTCATGCGCAGGTAGGAAGGTAGTGTGAAGGCCTCCAGTTATTTTTAAATATCGAATTCAATATATTACTTTTTTTAATAGCTTGTTATGTTTTATTTTCTCAAAAGTAAGTTTATGTCAAAAATTGAAAGACAAAGCCAATTAATCTCAAAATGACCACAGCCACAAGGCTCAAAATTATTCAATCTTGTTTGTCTTCAGCTCCTTCCCAGAATTTGATAAAATTGTGTAAGATTTATTTATTTATTTTTTAAACAACAGTGCATACAACTGCTTTAGTTACACTTGGATTGGGATAGAATCATAGAAACACTCGGTTGGAAAGGACCTACAAGATCATCTAGTCCAACCGTCCTACTATCACCACCCCTACCCACTAAGCTACTAAATCATATCCCTTAGCACCTCATCCAGACGCTTCTTGAACAGCGCTAGGGATGGTGACTCCACCACCTCCCTAGGCAGGCCATTCCAGTGCCTGACCACTCTTTCAGAGAAAAAGTTTTTCCTCATATCCAGTCTGAATTTACCCTGGCGCAACTTGTGGCTTTTCCCTCTCGTCCTGTCAGTAGTTATCTGGGAGAAGAGGCCGACCCCCTCCTCACCACAACCTCCCTTCAGGAAGCTGTAGAGTGCGATGAGGTCTCCTCTGAGCCTCCTCTTCTCCAGACTAAACAATCCCAGCTCCCTCAGCCGCTCCTCATCAGACTTGTGCTCTAGACCCCTCACCGGTTTTGTTGCCCTTCTCTGAACACGTTCAAGGGCCTCAATGTCTTTCTTGTAGTGAGGGACCCAAACTGAACACAGTACTTGAGGTGCAGCTGCACCAGAGCTGAGTACAGGGGGATGATCACCTCCCTGCTCCTGCTGGCTACACTACTTCTAATACAGGCCAAATAAGGATAAGTAATAAGGATAAGTACATACTAGGCCAGGGCTGTGTCACCTTACTTGTTCATGACACTCAGCTGGAAGACTTCCCTCCTATGGACAGGAGAAGCTCCGGACAGCAGGGACTGAGCTCAGCAACAGACATTTATTCAAAGGACTGCCACGCAGAAGTTGCTATCCTGACAAAGGGAGGAGGTACTCCGGGAACCAGAAGCTGCAGGTGGAGGTGGGAACACATAGATAGCAGCATCCCTCCAGATGAATTCTGAATTCAGCGACAAGAGGAGGCAGCAACCAGCAACTATACACAGGGGAGAAAGGAGCTCATTTTCCTCTGCTAAGCACATGTTGCACAAAGGTTCTCCCCAAGGGAGCATCTTAATGCAGAATTTCCAGATCTCTCCTTCAAATAAGCAATAGACGATTGCAATAAATGCATAGCGTATGTACATGCACCTATCCCTTGAAGATCTGCTCAGAAAACACCCATTAACATCCAGCCTCCCAGACCAAATGGGCAGGAATTAATTTTCAGCAGACTTTTTGAACTAGTGATCGATAGTTTGCTTCCCCACAATGTGTGTTTACTTTGCAAAATCAAATACATGCTTAGAACGTGGAGCGAAATAGAAAACACAGAGGACCACAGACAAACTGGATGTATACATTATAGACAAACAATGGAAAGTAGTTCTGCCAATAATAATTACAATGGGCTATTTTGTGTACAGCTTGCTTAATGCTACAGAAGCACTACTACCAAAGGTTTTTCTACTCTTATTACTTTTGTCAATAGAAGAGGAAATAAACATAGTTTACTGCTACAGTAATGAGGCTAAGGCCATAAATACCTATCATGCATAATAAAGAAAACAGTATCTCCTCAAAGCAGATGATCTTTTTTAGAGTTCCTAATGCAAAAAAAGCTAAGTATTGACCAAGCTAGCCTTTTTCTGGGCAACATATAGGTTTAGCTTCGCTGATCATGACCTAAAATCATGACTACAATAAGTAGAAATCTCAGCAGCAGTTTTGCTACAACCTGGTTAGGAATGAGAGAATAAAGCAGAATTTGAGGAATGCTCTCTCATTCTGTTCAAGGCATCCAGTTTGCACAACTTCCACTGTGGAGCATTTTGGTAAAAACCATGTTTTTGGTCGATGAAGTAGCAAATAGGTTTTCAAGCGTGATTCCCTATTTGGAAAAGATTTTGTCAGCAATTGGCTGAGCAAACTCCCACTCACAGTAACAGCTGTGAACCCTGCTGAGGGCATCTGTTGGGTAGTTAATGCTTGTTGGGAAGTATCTCGCTTTAAGTGCGTTTTGTTTACAAAAGAAATTACTATGCTTTTAAACATGGTGCTAAAGATATTGTACCTCCTGTTTGTTTACATGTAATGTTCGATCTGTGTTGATTCTCTTCACTTGTACTGATTTTCCTCACTACAGGGGGCTAAGATTTTGAAGGGCTTTTTTGATTGCCTTCAAATTTCAATTGAATTATAGTAACAGTCTAGATACAGACTGGTTAGTAAATGAAGTGTAATAGGAAACTGCTGGCCCAATTCTTTCCTCTCTGACCAGCAAAAATAAGGAGTAATGCTGTGGCAACTGTAATTCAAATGAGTGTCAGAGGAAACAGGACCTACAATAACTTCTGCCCCAGCAGTGAGAGCAGAACAGCCACCCCTCCTCCTGCAGCCATCACTTTTTAAGTGGTACCCAGACTCCTGGCACTTCGCAGACATTCTCTGCTAAATTCTTTGTCCTGCAGGCACTGTTGGAACCATGTTAGCTCTGGACACGTGAAGGGATACATGTGAGATGCATGCAAGCCTCCTTCAAGTTATCTTGCCAATATGTAAAAGCCAGGGATACAAAGTTCTACAGGTGGGAAAGGAGGTCAGGTCTGAGCATCTCTGTTAACAGCACAGCTCTGGAGGCTCCAAGGAAGGTCACTTCTGTCAGTTAACCTGCAAACAAAGGTGATCAGGCACAAAGGGCATCAAAATCCAGGAACATTTAGGAAGGAAGCATACCTTACATGAGCGGAGGTGCACATCAATCTGGAGATGGAAGATGATCCCTGGAACACACTCTCTATCCCACCAACAGAAGATCTGAGGTAGGTTCTATCTCAAAGCAACCTGAATGTCTTGAGACAGCAATATGCTTGCAAAGGAGTACAGAGGCAATGCTGCTAACATGCACAAATGTGTAAGTCAGAGCAATCTGCAGTGAAATCATCTCCCCTGTCTAGAGAAGTTGACATCCATGACAGCTAACTACAGAAGTGAATATTCAAATTCTTGCTTAAGCTGCTGCAGAACTGGTGGCCAGCCTCTGAAGGTTGCCTCTGCAGAGTTCCCTTATGCAGACAGGTTTTAAAAGGAGAGTTAAAAGTATTTCAGCTCACACTCTCCTGCAGACAGAAGGCAGGAAGACATTTATAATACAGGTTGGCTCAAGTGTACACTGCTTATGAAAATTATATGCATTTTGCATGAACATTCAAAAGCACCAGCATGTTGTTGGACAAGCACTCAGATATTTTAAGAAGAAAGCAGAAGATACCACACAGCTGAATTCTAATGGTATGAATCAGCAAGCTCAGCCTGAACACAAAAACACTGTTGAAAATGTCCACAGTCATGGAAGAGTGCTACAGATTTAGTGTTAAGTATGCAAGGATTTAATTTTGGCTTCCATTTTCAAAATAGTACCTTCTGTAATAAAATGTTTTTCAGCAGTTACATGAAGACATAGGTTTAGAACAGTATCAGAAGAAATTAGTGTAATAATTATCAGTAATTTTCTTTTCTAGGATCTCTCCTTCTCCCTGTATTCTCCCATCAAAATATGCTGTAAATCCAGCAAAGGTTTAGCTGCTGTGGTTATTAAACATGATCTAAACAAGTCATCATTGTTATGTATATGTTACTTCAGTGAAGACGTAGTTCCTGTTCACATCTTATCCTCTATCCTACTCTGACTTTGAAATTGTTTTCTATATTTGTTTTCAAATGGATAATTACCATTCCAGAAATACATATCTAACATAGTAAACACAGAAGTAAACATGTATTTAATGTTTAAATTTGATAATTTACTATTTAAAACTAAGGTTCTTCTGGGTGTAACTTGCAGATCCAAGGCTTAACTCTGTTTATCTAAGGTGCCATGGTTCCCTGGACTTACTCCTGACAAATACTGATGTGAATGACAACAGAATGAGATTCTTATGAAATAATTTATTCATCTGCACACCAGGCACATTACCATTCTATTCTAAGAGCCAGAAATTTTGATGGTACTTAACTTAATTTGGACTGAAATCCATGCTATGTTAAAGCTTTCTACTGAAAGGTATCACATTACAACACTTGAATTTTGTGTTCATATTGTTAATTGTGTACCACTGTGATATGGTAGCAATACCCCCTTTGCATGGCTGTGGCTGAGCAACATGAATGAATACAGAACAAACTTTCCTGGTATACAGAGTTTTGCACTGACTGAACCTCAAAAGCAAGGTAAGTCACCTGAATCAGACTTCTGCAGTCTTCAAAATAAAGTGCTAGCTGAAACTAGACCTTTGCTATATACTGAAAATACTCTAAAAAAGCAGGCACTCTGGAGAATTGACTTTGTTTCTGAAAGACAAGTGTGCATGTGTACAATCTATACATTTGCTGACACACCTACCTCACAATTTTAATGCTTTATATATCTACACTAATTTCTGTACACAAGGATATTATGGTATCTCATACAGCTGTATTTAGATAATATTATCACTTCCATAGTCCTAGTTTAACTTCTCATTTTTCTCATTTTCTGACTATTATCAAATGCGTGATGTATAGATGCGTGATGTGGTTGTGAGCTCACAATTATAAGACAGTCTGAAAAGGACATCATCAATATCTCAGAACTGCACATGCTGACTTTTCTTAATGGTTCCAAGAAATTACCACTTATTGGAGAAAAACAGAAAATTAAAGCAAATCAGCAACAAAAATGACCATGAAGACTAAATTAAAAATGTCAACCAGGAGTACTTTTCCAAAACCAAGTAAAATGAAGACAGGCTTCTGCTAGTACACAGGAACACTGACATCTTGTGGAGCTATGACAGAAGTGAGTTTACAGAGGGACACAGCAAGCTACTCTGCAATGTTGTGCAATTAAAAGAAACACTACTTCAATAATTTATTTAATACATATACCATTAATAATATTTAGTAGAAATTAGGTTTTATTGCTTTTATAATGAAGAATAAAAATAAATCTTAAAAAAAAAAAGCAGGTAAATAACTAGTAAGAAAAGCTTTCAAAACAAAATTAATGGAGTGGAATGTAGTCCAAATAGCTCTTTAGCAATTCCCTCTGCTCTCTCAGGAAGTAGATTTATTACTTAAATATTATTCATCCAATATTATAATCTCCTAAGTGAGAAATTATAAGATACTAAACAAGGAATTATGTTGCAAAGGCATAAAGTCAAACATAAAAATGACATAAATATTAAGTGTTCAAAAATACCCACACAAATATTTGATAAATAAAGCATGGGTAATTATACTGATCCTCTCCACTAATTAAGAGACTATGACAGATTTGTTATATGTACTTCTTGAGAACATAAAATTATATCACAATGGGAAACAAAACTAATATATTCTAACTTTCCAGCACAGGAAGTAAGATTTGGACCTTTCTGATTTTGTCAGAGTATATGAGTTTCTGGAACAAATCTTCAACTGCTGTAAAATGTCGTAACTCAGCAAAGATATGCAGCTGACAGTTTACAACATGCACAAACTTTTGATTTTTTTTTTTTTTTAAACAATATTGCACCTAAGCTGAGTTATAAAAACATAACATTTACAACTTGGAAGATGACAGATTTTCCTACCACAATGTTGTGTGTTCATCTTATTTCTTTTTACCTGAGTAACCTACGTAAACAGATTACAAGGCAATTTAAATATATTAGCTAATACAAGGTTTACTGGACTTTTCGTATATAGAAATGTACTTTGACATTATTTGCAATTTTACAAATACAAAATGAATAAGAATTTTAAAACATATTTACTAGAGCAGCCATGTCTGTTATCTGTATAGATCAACAGATACAGTGGAATTATGTACAGAATTTATCATTTAGTTTTCTGAACAGCTCTTGTGCAATCTGGCTTTAATGTGCATTTAAAGAACTGCTGTCAGCATCACAGATCTGTAATATTTACTGGTGTCAGAAATAAAGAGTACAGAAAAGGACAACAGCTCCTAAAACAATACTGTGCTATGCAGACATCTGTACATAATTCAAATAGTGCATATTAATCAATGTTTAATGAGGAATAATAAGCTGCTAGTAGAGACAATGGCATTTACAGGTATTACGCTTGGTACAGTAAGTATGGATGAGTGAACTTTTCCATGTATAAACATTAAAGGAAAATAATTAGGAAATTATGTAATCATTGAAGCTTTCAATTCAACTTGCAGAAGATGAGTACAGTAGGAAAAAATCCTTTACAGTAGCAATGAAATCATTCAGAAGCATTGTCAAATCACAGGTAATTCAATTTTATTTTATAATCAGCAAGTAAAAAAAAAATAAAGAAAGAAAATTTAGTTTATTTCTGATAGTCTTGTTAGTGTACTTCTAAGTTATGTACCTGTCAGATGTTTCCTCCTCTATTTGTGCTCTATTTACTTGATCCCTTTTGATTTTTATTTTTTATTTCTTTAGTCCAACATAAATCCATAGACACCAAAGCACAGTGAACGTGCGATTTGCAGACTGGTGTGTGAGTGAAAAAATGTAGGAATATATTTACTTTACGAGGTAAGCTTGGAGTAACTTGGAGGAGAAAACTTGCGCTTCAAGTACTTGAGAATGTAAAGTGGAAGACAGCTTACAACAGTGATTGCTGACACTTTCCACAGGAAGGTCACAGTTGTGATAAAGGCAACATCTGCAGAAATAAACAGGGAAAATAAATAATGAGAGCTGATAACGTGGAAGCTGGAACTTTCACAGTGCAAAGTCAATAAAACTCCCTTAAAAGTTTGCTTATGCGGTTGCTTAAGACCAGGCAAATTTAAAAAAAAAAAAAAAAAAGGCAAAAAAGCAACACAAAGTTAACCTCGAAATTTCATTTTTGCCGACTATTTTCTTTAAAGGAAAGCTTCAGAGTCGCCTTATGCTTCTTACACTGTTTTGCAGCACATGATAATTTTAGGGGAACGAGGATCTCAGTTTAGTAACGTGAGTTTCTCATGTTAAAAAGTTAAGCCAGTTTATCCTTATTTTTTTACTACTACAAAATATTCCTACCTGCCATAATACAAGTTCCCAACCAGAAATTCTGCTACATTTTTTGGCTCCTTTATTCCATATTCAGACTATATTTCTCTGGAATAGGCACAACAGCTAGACCAAATGATTCTTAAAACTTAAGAAATTAAATCACAGCCCAAAAAGAGAAAGCAATGTAATTATATTGCCACAAGTCACAGCCAAAAGCTACTCTCTGTGACAAACATTAACAAGAATGGTGACACTACATTTGCTACTGAAATTTTTGACCATATTTTGCAACGGTCAGATTGTACTTAAGAATCATCAAAAGACCCAGACCACCTCCCTCCACCTCCTCTCCTCAAAGTATCTTCAAGAAAAGTTAAACTTCACCTACCTAAGAAAGCTCCAAAAGACACTCTGCCTATACCTGTCACACAAAGGGGGAGAACAAAAACAAAAGGAGAAATTTACAGAAAATACAGAAGTTATGTGAAAAAATATCAGACAAAAAGACTAGCTTCAGAAAAAAAAGGAAATAAGAACGATGTTAATAGCATTAACTGGAATTTTACTGCTTTTCACATGACAAATTGGAAGAGTTTAAACAACAATTAAACCTAAACATTTTGAAAATAGATTCAATTTGTTACGCTTTGAGGCTGTAAGTAGCTAGGCTGTTTTCTTACATTTTGCCTGAGTAAAAAGTATAATTAAATTATAAAGTATAAATAGTTTAAATTAAAAAGTATAAATTAAATCAAACAACTTGATTATATCTGTTTTAAATGTGAATGAAAATTAACTTCAGAAAGATGCAGCAAAAGAAATGCTTTACTGCTCCAACTTTACCCATTTAAGAATATGTTGTATATTAGATTTCAATGTATAGTTTTGATATGTAGTTTCAGCCTAAGACTGTTTAGACATACTAGAAGCCTGTGTAACATCACAGATGTGCCTCATGAAGTCATTGTATGCAATTAACTCAGAAACCTAAAAAATTATTTACTTCCATGAGTAGAATAGTATTAAGTCCTTTTGTTCTCCTAATTTGAGTACCTTGTCGTACTTGTCACCTTGTCACAGTTAAAATAATGTCATAGTAAAATACACCTCTACAAGGACTCATGAAATTGCAGCCTTTTCAGTACCCTTAAAATATTCTTCAGTGATGAAGAAAAATACAAAAGCTAAGACTACAGGCTATAAGAAGCTATGCAAACATTTACTCGCTTGTTTACACTTGCCCAGCAAACACATGGGGACAGTAAAGTACTCCCCTTTGCAGAAGAGTTACAAGAAAGAAAGACCCTAGTTTTTTTGTTTGTTTGCTTGTTTTTTAAACACATCTACGGACACCACCTAGAGGTGTTTCTCACTGAGCAATATCTACAAAGGATGGAAGGACTGGCTGCCATCAACATGGATGACTTAAAAGCATAAAATTTTGTCTTATTAAGTTCCTGGAAGATTGAACCAAAGAGCTAGTACTCGTATCTGCTCTTGCTCATTCACTTGCCAACTGGCTGGGGAGAGTCAGGAATCAATCCAATAATCTCCATTAAAGAGTCTGTGTATTAGTGTCAGTGAAATTAAAAAGGTACTCTGGAAAACCTGAAACAGTGTGCAATACAAGTACCAAGCCCAGCAGGATTGCTTGTTCATTAAAATTTGACTCTTGATAAATACGGAAAGTTAACAGAACACTTGAGACAGGCAGCAAAACATGTAGTGATTAAAAAAATAATAACATAATTACAGTACCCTAGTATTGAACACTTGGGACATCAGAAGTGAAAGCAGGACTTTGTGAGTACTAGAAACTACCACTTAACAAAATTAATTCTGCTGTAAGATGTAACAAGAAGGGAACTTCTTACTTATCAGCTCCTGGAAAACAGAGGAAGGAGGAGCTTGATTCTTCTCCTCGTGAGATAAAATCAAAATTGTTTTGTTTATATCTGCATGTTACGTCTGTAAAATCACACTAAGCCTGAGATGATGTTTTTTTCATGAAGGACAATTTGATATAAAAATATGTATTATTTTGATGCTCAAATCCTTGGACTATGCAGATTTGCATTTCCCTCCTTTCATCTTGTGAATTATGGATTATTATAACTGTAAGACACAATATGGCATACTATAATTTAAAACAAAGCAAGCTTATATATAATCTTAATATAATTATGAAATAGACTGTTTTTTTATATAAAATATCTTAACTTTCTGCCTCTATTTTAGCCTATATTGCTAAACCTTCCAGTTTGGCAATGCTTAAGCTCTTGGAATAGATCTAATGAGATACAGAAATAGTTCAGCAAGTTGGTGAAAGATTCTGATTTTATCAAATCAAATCCATTTCAATAGTACAAATCTCAAAGCCAATTTAAGATGAGCAGGTTGGATCGTCATTGGAAAATGAGATCAAGGAGGGGAAAAGTGTGTGTTGTTTGATTAAAGTTTATCATCCAGATATTAACAGATCATATTCACAGGAAAAAAGAGTATCAAATCCTAGGAGAACAGGGTAAAAGAATATTTTAAATGAACATGAATTAAATCAAATTTCAACTGATATTTCTTATGGAGAAAGCTCTATTTCATAAAGCATAACATCAATCATAACAGAAAATGAGAAGAAAACACAAAAAGTTTTGTTATAAAGCACAGTTCTTTGCTAAAATACTTATATGATTACTCACCAAAGTATTCATTTAGAAATGCAAGAGAGGCCACATAGCAGCCAAGACTGAGGAATTCAGCCACCACCATTAACCAGTGCCATGTTCGTATGGTCAGTGCAACCATCAAGAGCTCAGTCAAAATAAGAGCAGTGAAGGAAATGGCAACAACATGTACAAATTCAGATTCAAAAAGCAGCAGGGCTCCATACATCAGAATACCACCTAGGAGAGGCACACAAATTTAGCAAAACACTGCAATGAAATTTCAGTGTACTGTCTTTTGCAACTGCACAATGAACATTTCATTGCTTACGAAGAAAGCTTGCTCAGTGTTTTGTTTTTTTTTTAAATATAAGGTACCAACATAAATCTTTTTAAAAACAGAAGTGATATTTACTGTACTTTGTGCATGTGAAATAAAATAACTACAACAAAGCAGTAAAGAAATAAAACTATTAGAAAATTAAACACCTTTTAGAGCAATATATCTGATGATCTGATAATTAACCTCATTTTGTCTAGTGCTATAAATAAATGAGAGATTGTTGAAAGTGTAATTAATTTTAACTGATTACATAATTAGGATTTCTTCAACAGCACTACTGTCATTCCATGAAAGAAAACTACTGTCTAAGTATATGCAATGTGATAAGCACTCACTAAAATTTTTCTGGGTTAGCACTTAATTAAAATTATGTCACTTTTTAGACGACATGCATCAACAAAAATACCAATCCGTGCCACATTTTGAATAGGCCTGGCACACTACAGGTATATCGATTTACAAGATAAACAGGAAGCAATATATGTAGCTGATGATACAATGTTAAGCTTTGGAAATTCAACCTGCTGCTGAAAAACAATACTTTTTAATAGCAGATAAAAAATTCTCAGTTCAGTAAATTCATGATCCTCTCCTACCTTGATAAATACTGATTAAAACCCAGATGAGGAAGGTCTTAAATGACAAAGATCTTCCCTAAGGGAAACAAGTGAGAGGACAGTTAAACAATGCTTAAAAAAAATCTACTAATTTCATATATATTAATAGTTAAGCACAACAGAGACATTTTACAAGTACAATAAGCAGTCTTTGAAGTGATATAGGCTAAAAAGCTTCTGCATGTTTTTATGATTCTTCATTGCAAATGTGTATAGAAATTACATGCAGTCAAAATGCACGGGCAGGACAGTTGAAGTCTTAAATAGCAAATACACACTTCAGCTTGCAATGTTATGGCTAGTTTTCAGGAGGATAATTACAGCCATATTACATACCTTTTAATGTTTTTATGTCTGTTATTACAAAAGTATTCAAGAAAAATAACATTCTGTACCTACTGACCTAAACCTCAAGAAAACCATAGTTACGAGTCACTTCTCCAAGTTGAATTAACTATTTTTGGTCACAGAATAAACACGACTTCTACTTTAAGTTTTATGCAAGCAATAATTACCAAATATATTTTTAATATTCTTGTGATAGTAAATGTTAGTCATATGCATAAATCAAACAATAAAAGCTGTATACGTTCATGACTCTTGCATTCTGTGAGAGTTTTGATGAAACATGTTAAAACTGCAGAATTAAAAAGGATAAGCAGATAGCCATTTTACCACAGAAGAATTCATCACTCTAGGATACACAAGAATCAGCACTTTACAGGGAAATACAGGTGCTTCACTGCTGCAGAAACTGATGAATTATCTCATTCAAAATTATTTCAGTATAGGCTAAAATATTTTCTTGGATACACAGAGTTTATAGGAAGGTGCTAAAGGCATTTTCGTACCTCTGTATATAGTCCAGAATATTGGTGACAAACACAGAAAAAAGTACAAGCAAAAATACTCTGTTTTGTTGTTTTGTCTCTTCCTTTCCTTTGAATGCCCACTCATTTTCCTTCGAGTACTGGACACTCTTTCCACTGTAGACCATAGCTCTCAATTACTGAGATTTGTAAAATAAGCTTAAATTTTCATTCAATTTTATGAAACTAGGAGTATGTCACTCCTGAGCTTCTAGTAAATACAGAACAGGCATTGAATAATTTTCAGATGAAAGTAGGGAGGCCTCACAGAATCACTTTTGAGTTGGAAGGAACATTAAAGTGTAGTTCCAACCCCTTGCCATGGACACCAGACCAGGTTGCCCAAAGCACCACCCAACCTGGTCCTGAACACTGCTAAGAATGGGGCATCCACAGTTTCTCTGGGCAACCTGCTCCAGTGCCTCATCAGTCTTATAGCGAAGAATTTCTTCCAAATATCTAATCTCAACTCACCTTCTTTTAGTTTAAAGCTATTACCCCTTGTCCTATCACTACACTCCCTGATAGACTCTTTGTCTTTCTTGTCTTTAAGTACTGGAAGGTTACTATAACATCTCCCCATGCACTTCTCTTCTTTAGACTAACAACCCCAACTCTCTCAGCCTTTCTTTGTAGGAGAGGTGCTCTAGCCCTCTGATAATCCTCATGGCCTCCTCTGGACCCACTCCAACAGGTCCAACTTACGCTGGAAGCCCCAGAGCTGAACAGAGGACTCCAGGTGGGGTCTCATGAGAGTGGAGTATAGGGGGACAATCACCTCCCTCAGTCTGTTGGTTGCACTCCTTTTATGCAGCCCAGGATATATAGTTGGCTTTCTGGGCTGCAACCACACGCTGCTGGCTCACGTTCAGTTTTTAATCCACCACTCTCCATCTGCTGCTCTCAATCCACTCATTGCACAGCCTGTATTCATATTTGGGTTTGCCCCAACCCAGGTGCAGGATCCTGCACTTGGTCTTTTTGAACTTCATGATGTTTGCACAGGCCCACTTCTCAATCCTGTCCAGGTCCGTCGGCATGACATCTCTTCGCTCCAGCATGTTGACCATACCACTCAGCTTGGTGTTGTCCACAAACTTGCTGAGGGTGCACTCAATCTCACTGCTCATGTTGCTGACAAAGATGCTAAACAATATCGATCTCCAATACAGATCCCCTGAGGGACACCACTTGTCACTAGTCTGCCTGGACTTTCAGCCATTGGCCGCTACTTTTTGAGGGCAACCATCCAGCCAATTCCTTTTTCAACAAGTGGTCCATCTGTCAAATCCATCTCTCTAACCTGGCAACAAGGATGTTGTGTGGAATGGTGTCGATGTTTTGCACAAGTCCAGGTACATGACGTCAGTTGCTCTTCTGTTATCCACCAATGATGTAACTTCATCATAGGAGACCACCAAATTTGTCAGGCACAATTTGCCCTTAGTGAAACCATGCTGGTGGCTGCCAACTCCCTCTCTGTTCTCTGTGCACAGATTCCAAGAGGATTGGCTTCATGATCTTGCTGGGCACAGAGGTGAGACTGACTGGGCTGTAGTTCTCTAAGTCTTTCTTTCTTCAGCTTTTAAAAATGGGAGTTATGTTTTCTCTTTTCCAGGGGGAAAAACTTGTACTTCCTTTCCAACTTTCATCTACTTTTCTAGCTGCAACTCCATAGGAGACACCGTAACAGGAATATCGTATCACTGTTTCCTCCATGGTATGTGACCACATCTGTCTCTGAACCTTGCTAATTTTCTCTTGTTCTTGCAGCACAGGAAGAGTCTGTAAAGGAGTCTGTCATATTTTAATCTTAAAATCCTGGAAGACTGTTCACCATTAGCATATTCCAGAGAAGAGAGCAATTTCTAGGAATACAGTTCTAGTCCATGTCAATATGCATTTAAGTAATTCTAGCTGAATAGCACTGGAATAGATCTGCGTTTAGAATCCAGAATTTGCAAAGAAACAGGCAGAAACAGGTACGCTCCCTAGTGTCACAACTAGGGCAGCATGATCGTAAGCTGTTCTAATAAATACAAAAAAGATTACCTTATAATAGTGAAGTCAAATGCAGCATGTGTAAAGTACTGAACTTCTTGTACTACTCATCCATAATCATTTACTGATCATCTTCTGCCTGGAATTTACTGCACTGAACTGTACTCCCCAGTTTTTTCACATTTCCATTTTTATTATTTTTTTTCTAAAGATAATTACTTGGATTCTACATTAACATTCACAGAGGTGCAACGTAAGCTGAGAAAGCCAGTGAATCATCATCTCGAGGAACTGTCATTTACGCCTAAACAAAAACTTAGTCTGTATTAATCTATTACACATCCTGGGCTGTTTCAGAGTACAAGTTAACTTAAATCCCCTCAACAGGTTTCCACAGACCAGCTTATAACTACCCTTAGCAATGTGAGGATATACCTTCTGGACATAAAATCTGAAATGTCAAAGAAACTTAAAAGATACTTAAGAGGAGAACGAGAGAACACCTCAAAACAGATCAGAAACGATTACCATAGACTAACATAGCTAACAGCTAATTTAATACAATTCAAATGGCAAAGGATCTGAAAACTGTGAACCCTATGACTACAGTCTACGTTTGAAATCTTACACATATCTTTCAAGAATCTACTATCCCTAGAACAGCTTTCTTTTTGCTTCTGCCTTGCATCATAACTCTTCTGGTGGGCAGTTTAAGATGGAGCTGACATACTTTTTAGGTACTTTTGAAAAAAACTTAAGAAAACAGTCTTAGATTTAATGCATAATGTGGATAAAGAAATGATACTATAATTTGCAGATGTGTGTAAAGAANAGCCCAGGATATATAGTTGGCTTTCTGGGCTGCAACCACACACTGCTGGCTCACGTTCAGTTTTTAATCCACCACTCTCCATCTGCTGCTCTCAATCCACTCATTGCACAGCCTGTATTCATATTTGGGTTTGCCCCAACCCAGGTGCAGGATCCTGCACTTGGTCTTTTTGAACTTCATGATGTTTGCACAGGCCCACTTCTCAATCCTGTCCAGGTCCGTCGGCATGACATCTCTTCGCTCCAGCATGTTGACCATACCACTCAGCTTGGTGTTGTCCACAAACTTGCTGAGGGTGCACTCAATCTCACTGCTCATGTTGCTGACAAAGATGCTAAACAATATCGATCTCCAATACAGATCCCCTGAGGGACACCACTTGTCACTAGTCTGCCTGGACTTTCAGCCATTGGCCGCTACTTTTTGAGGGCAACCATCCAGCCAATTCCTTTTTCAACAAGTGGTCCATCTGTCAAATCCATCTCTCTAACCTGGCAACAAGGATGTTGTGTGGAATGGTGTCGATGTTTTGCACAAGTCCAGGTACATGACGTCAGTTGCTCTTCTGTTATCCACCAATGATGTAACTTCATCATAGGAGACCACCAAATTTGTCAGGCACAATTTGCCCTTAGTGAAACCATGCTGGTGGCTGCCAACTCCCTCTCTGTTCTCTGTGCACAGATTCCAAGAGGATTGGCTTCATGATCTTGCTGGGCACAGAGGTGAGACTGACTGGGCTGTAGTTCTCTAAGTCTTTCTTTCTTCAGCTTTTAAAAATGGGAGTTATGTTTTCTCTTTTCCAGGGGGAAAAACTTGTACTTCCTTTCCAACTTTCATCTACTTTTCTAGCTGCAACTCCATAGGAGACACCGTAACAGGAATATCGTATCACTGTTTCCTCCATGGTATGTGACCACATCTGTCTCTGAACCTTGCTAATTTTCTCTTGTTCTTGCAGCACAGGAAGAGTCTGTAAAGGAGTCTGTCATATTTTAATCTTAAAATCCTGGAAGACTGTTCACCATTAGCATATTCCAGAGAAGAGAGCAATTTCTAGGAATACAGTTCTAGTCCATGTCAATATGCATTTAAGTAATTCTAGCTGAATAGCACTGGAATAGATCTGCGTTTAGAATCCAGAATTTGCAAAGAAACAGGCAGAAACAGGTACGCTCCCTAGTGTCACAACTAGGGCAGCATGATCGTAAGCTGTTCTAATAAATACAAAAAAGATTACCTTATAATAGTGAAGTCAAATGCAGCATGTGTAAAGTACTGAACTTCTTGTACTACTCATCCATAATCATTTACTGATCATCTTCTGCCTGGAATTTACTGCACTGAACTGTACTCCCCAGTTTTTTCACATTTCCATTTTTATTATTTTTTTTCTAAAGATAATTACTTGGATTCTACATTAACATTCACAGAGGTGCAACGTAAGCTGAGAAAGCCAGTGAATCATCATCTCGAGGAACTGTCATTTACGCCTAAACAAAAACTTAGTCTGTATTAATCTATTACACATCCTGGGCTGTTTCAGAGTACAAGTTAACTTAAATCCCCTCAACAGGTTTCCACAGACCAGCTTATAACTACCCTTAGCAATGTGAGGATATACCTTCTGGACATAAAATCTGAAATGTCAAAGAAACTTAAAAGATACTTAAGAGGAGAACGAGAGAACACCTCAAAACAGATCAGAAACGATTACCATAGACTAACATAGCTAACAGCTAATTTAATACAATTCAAATGGCAAAGGATCTGAAAACTGTGAACCCTATGACTACAGTCTACGTTTGAAATCTTACACATATCTTTCAAGAATCTACTATCCCTAGAACAGCTTTCTTTTTGCTTCTGCCTTGCATCATAACTCTTCTGGTGGGCAGTTTAAGATGGAGCTGACATACTTTTTAGGTACTTTTGAAAAAAACTTAAGAAAACAGTCTTAGATTTAATGCATAATGTGGATAAAGAAATGATACTATAATTTGCAGATGTGTGTAAAGAAACAAAGTACTAACTACTGATGATTCAGCTAAGACATTTCAATTGTCAATATTTGTTATTTAAAAAAGTCAGCGTTTAGAGAGGTCAGTAACAATTTCTGGAAGTTAGGAAAAAAATGAATCTATAAATTAAATCTGTCAGTTAAAAAGGAAGAAGGAGCTATGAAAAAGTAATCATGAATAGCTCCCTATCAGAGCTCCTAGAGTCAGGCTAAAAATGACTTTTATATCAATACACCCTCATGTTTGAATTATTTCAGGCCAAACAATGGTAACTTAGAAGTCTATTAATAAAACCAACTAGAACATTTTGGACCATGGATTACTTTTGTAGCACAGAAGTTACATTACATTACATTTGCATTAGTTAAACATCTATCTTGCATGGAATACCTTATAAAAATGATTGTAAGAATTCACAGTTTTTCACACCAGAGATTTCAACAGTTCTTCATATTTCAGCACTGAGAACATTCATACCTTTGTGAGATCCTTATAAAGTTCTGGATATAGCAATGCCATTTCTGGCTTCACATCCTGATCCAACACTAGAGAGAAGACTGGAAACATAGTATATATAGTTGCATACCTACGTGAAAGTAAAGCACATAAATGGTCATTTTTATATCCTCTGATTTTAAACTAATCTGTTGAGCTCAATTACTCCCTTTAATGTAAGTGAAGTTAAGCTGGTTATTCTACCCAGTACTGAGACAGCTTACCAATACAGCTTTACAAATGCAACTTGGTCTTGGGCTTCTGAGAGCTGCCATTTGTGAGAAGAAAAGAGACTTTATGCATTAAAAAAGACATTTTTCTTATCTACATACCTTACTCAAATGTATTGTCTGTTAACTTATTCACCGTGTGTTTGCATTTTCACAACCAGTTAAAAGACCTGGCTTTTGAATTCATCAGCAAGAAGATGGCATGAAAACTAAAGAAAAAACAAGCACCATGTTTCTGCCATCATAGTAAAGTAGGTGGATAAACCAAAGTCAAAACAAAGCTCAGAAAGTGGCTTTGTAAGTGATTTTGTATGCACACATCAGTCATGTACTTGTAGGTCACGTAGTAGGCACTTTCATAAGGGTTAGCATAACTATTTACAAACATTTTGGAGAGGTTTACAGTTTGCCTCTGCAGTGTCTTGTGAAATTAGACCTTGATTTGGCTATGATTTGAGTTCCTACTGTATTTAAAACAAGGACACGAGGCAGAGAAAAGGGACAAGCATGAATATATACATATACCTCAGCTGAATGATTCTGGGTAGGTATATTTCTGAAGCAGCTTTTGCAAGAAGACTAGTGTGCTCCTAATTCTACATACATGATCCAGAAAGAAAACCTATGTACCAGACTTACTTAACGCACTTTCAGAGAAAATTTCATAGTCAGTAGTTACAGCTCCATTTTTTAACAGATGAATCTATGATTGCCACTGAGACTTGTATAACCGCTGAAACCAATTTGTCAGATTTCCTTTATTATTTTCACTCTGAATGTCAAAAATGCTATATGATATCTCATAAGGCTATGCAGATGCCTGTCTTCAGAGAACTTTCCTGCCTTATGTAGTAGATTTAAGTGCATGTTCGAACTAGTTTGACTTTCCTTCTGTAGGCTCATTCCAGGTCTTGTTAGCGTACCAATGATAAATGTATGAAAAATGGGGTAGACACCAACTACATTATATTATTGAACATGTTGGTTGGCTGTAATTATTAACAGATCTTGTAACTGTTGGTTTGAACTTACCCTACCATTAGGAATCCTTGGTACAAGGGAACAGATGCAAAGTAGAAGACTGATGAAAATATAGCCTATGAAAAAAAGGTAATTATGTGTCTTTAACATAATTCTATATATGAAACATTACAATAAAAAAAAAACAATACTGCATAAGATTTTGTGACATTTCAAAGAGATGTAGTGTTTTTAACTATTCTGAAAACAAAGTTTTAAATACCTGCATAGTTGAAATAATAAGGCCTCGGTGCATGACAAATTGACCAAGTGCTGCTGATCTTTTGTAACTGTTTCGACCATGTACCATCAGCAGCCTACCTATGTGTTTAAACTGTGTGATAGAAAAGTCAGCTGCTAGAGAAGCTTGTTTTCCCTCCTAGAACAAAACAAAAATATTCCAAGTAAAAAATCCTGTGAAGAACATATGATTTAGAATTTTGAAATTTGAAACATAATTCATTTTACAAATTGATTTTGCTACTGCTGCTTTGGAAATCAACTCTGCAATGTGACACAAAGGACAATTTTTTGGTGCATATTTAAAAAAATACAGTAGCTATAACAAGTTTGTTTCATCACCTATCTTGCTTCTTTCAGGTAAACGCATGCATTAACAGAAAATAACAGTAGTGTTTTCTGTTTTTCTTGCCCTTTGTATTTAAAAAGATAAAGCAGAGGACATAGAAACATAAAATATTAGTTCAATGAATAAGCGCTTTCTATCATTTTACAGCATACTTTAGTTTGAAATGTACAATTTACTACTGTTTAAGAATTATGTTGTATTTGACAATGAAACTAGTAACGTTACCTTGCCTTCAATTCCAATACCACAGTCGGCTGCTTGGATCATGCTGACATCATTTCCTCCATCACCTGAAAAATGTCACTGCAATATTCAGCTCTTCAGAGATTTTACTCTTCTGATCTTACAGTATTTTAGAAACCTCCTATTATAGCTTTACATTCTTAACCTATGGATTATGATTAATAACTTCAGCAATTAAGACATTTTGCCATGTGGAGTAAAAAAGAAAACCACACCTTTCTCTTGGAATGGCATTTTCTGCTACAGCTGTGCAAATACCTGGCAGTTGATAAAGAAGTCTCTTCAGTTTTGTTTGAAATATTTCTCAGTGGTGCCATCTACTGTGTAAATTTATTACAGATTTCAGTTACTGCAAAGGAAGATAGTGCCAACAGTTACCTATTGCACATGTGCGTTTTCCAGTATGATGCTGTAACAATTTCACAATATGGGCTTTTTGGGTGGGAGAACATCGGCAGCAGACTACAGCAGGACACTGGCAAGCCAGCTCTACAAATTCATGTTCATAGTATTTCAGACAAACCTAAGGGAAAAAATACACAGACATTTATTTTGAAGATGAAACAATATGATGTGCTCTAACACAAAACCACAGTATAAAGATATCTCCTACGAGGTTTTGTTTGCACAACATCCCTCTGGGAGGAAAAAAAGCCAGTTTCTCCCAACTGCGACCTATTACTTTAAACTGACATTCTCTTTCATTTAAACAGCTAACACATTTTAGAATTAAACAAAGAAACAGTACCATAGCACGCTATATACAAATCTTATTCTGTTACAATACAGGAGATCAGGCAACAACCAAAATCTGAACATAAATGCTCTATATTACTAGTCAGTGAAAAAGAGTAGTAACTCTTATGACACAGTCAAAGACTGAAAAAAGTTGAAAAGCATGAAGCCACCAACACTTTATGAACATATTTATTTTATGAACATATTTATTTTATGTTCATAAAGTATAAATACAATTTGACTGAAACCAAACTCTTACCTCAAGTGAGTCCCCAGATATCACCAAGGCACAGTCATGCTTCCTCCTAAAGGCATTTAGTTCTAAGTGAGCCTCTCCTCGAGTAGTAACCTTTAATAAAAATCACTCACTGAAAGGATTTTTATTTTTTTAAGGGCAAATAAAAAAGCTAAACAACAACAACAACAAAAATCCCCATACCTCCCTAAAAAAATCAAGTTTTGAGAAGTCATACATAAAAGGCTTTGGGCTTCAACAAGTGTTTTATCCTAATGCAGTGCTCATGTGGCTGCAAGTTTCTAATCTTTATGGAGTAAACAAGTACTCCTAAAACCAGGAAAATCTGTGTAGTCAACCTAAATGGTTCCTCACAAAAGTAAATCAGGCCCAAAAAAATGAAATTAAAATATCTTAAGTTCAAGTTGATCTGAGTCTTTCCATCTTGTCGAAACTAGAGGAAAAAATAGTTCCCAAGTCGGAAAAAAATTACTTTTTTTTTTATTAACCAATAAAATATATACTTAGAATAATGCAAAATGTTCGTATTAGTAGTTCTTTCGGTTTGGATAAGTAGACTGAGTTCAAGATGCTCATCAGCGCTTTTGGATAGTAAAATTTAAAATTACTACATTATAATTTTTTTTTTTTAATGTACATAAGTATTGTTTCTGAGAGGGTCAGCTATAAAATACACAAAAAAAGAAACACCAAACCAAATGGTGTAAAAGTTAACAAATGGACACAGGAAGGTTTTCAGCTAGAACACAAAGCATAAAAAGATTAAATTATAACCAGTCTTTGAAGATTTTTGTGTATGTGTGTTTTTTAACCTTCACTGAAATATCAACTTCTTTTAGAGCTATCATGTAGGCTCAAGTTACAAGCACAGAATAAAATCAGCTCTGATTACAGCTCTAATTTTGGCTCTGTTAGCACTTTGTCTATAGATTACAAGTACGCAAGTCTTAATCCCATTACTACCTAGAATCAGATACAGCCCAAAGACTTTTGTTCCTCCAGACAGCCACTAGCACACAAAATGTGGGTTACATTAAAATGCATGTACTTGTACACCCTTCCTTCCTACAATGAAAGCAGCTGTTCTGCTGACTGTTGCCAACTGTTAGGAACCAAGGTTTGCTTTGGTCCCTGTAATCTTTCTGCATTACAGAGACTAAGAGATGTCAACACTTGGCACGCACTACCTTTCACCTAACAGAGGTATTTCTTCTTTGTAAATATCTCCAGAACAATATACCAATTAATTTCATTACAAAATGAAAAAAATGAGGATTTTACAAATAAAAAGAGCATTAAAAAAATTTAATTTGGCTTCTCAAAAAGATGCAAATAAGTTATTCACTAATTTATAAGTAAAATAGAAGTGTTAAAGTGCTTGGTATTTTCTTAAATTAATCCACTAGTTCTTTTTTTGCAGCAAACATAGCAACAGAAATAATGTATTAATCTATTTTCTAACTAATTTAAAACTTTGTGTATTCTAAGTTAACACAGTTTTATGTTGATCTTATTACTAGCCAGGGTAATGAAAATAAAAATCTGACTCAAACTAAATAGATTTTGTGCAGGAAGACTTAATTTGTAACACTACAACATGGAAAGGTCAAGAAAAATTGATCTGAAGTTTTATCAGAAGCATTAATAATTTAATTGCAAATAGTAGTCTGCAGGGCCTAATTTGCCATTCTGATGCTTCATAAGAAACTACATTTACATGTAAATTATATTCATATAATTATTTCTGTAGGTGCAAGTGGTTCATTTAGAACAAACACAGACATTATGTCTGATCGTGCAGCATCCAAGTCTGGAAAAATCCTTATTTTTGTTTAAACTCAGCAGAGCTGACACTATGCAAATATAATCAAAATGTATAAATACATTCAGTTTACTTTTTTAACAATTTTCTTAAGCAGTCTGTTAATAACATGCAAATATTTTATAAGAAAAATCGTAATAGACAAAAACGTCAAATAATATCATTTTGATTCAAACTGTGGCATCACAGCTTAATTCAGAAGCAAGTTTCCTTGAGAATGCTATTAATGGAAATGCTAGAACAAGTTAGAACCATATTCAGCTTTCCTAAATTCCTAGAAACTTTCCTCCTGGCTCAGCACCTCACGCAGACCTCTCCACCATTATTTAGAGGTGTCTTACTACATCCATTTTATAAGTGAAGACTGTAAAACATATGTAAAACCTGGGTCACCTAAATACAACTACAGACATTTCTGTAGCATCAAATCTAGAATCATCCTCCCTTAAATAGAAGTGATGCTTTGTAATGCTAAATCCTTGAGTAACAACCTAGCCTACGTAGTACTCGATTGTCACTCTCACATTCAGTACAATAACCCACCAATGTTGTAACAAGTGGCCAACAGTATAAAAATAAAGCAACACTGGTATTAGCTGTGTTTTGAAGAATCCAACAAAAAAGCTAGACCTATACTTACAGGTCTGAAAATGTGAATATCCTGAGTCCTAGACACTAAGTGAGAACTTTTTGCAATGCAAGTTGCTGTCTCCAGTTTATCTCCTGTTAACATCCATATCTGCAAAAATAATGCAAAAGTTAGTTCTGTTGTATATTTATGTGTCTGTTACCCCGTATCTAACTGAAATCTCTCCAACCCGTTTTTGGCACTCCATAAGACTAGATTACCATGGAATATATACTGATATATGAGTTCTTAACTGAAATGAACAAACAGTTGTTACTGCACAAAGAAAAGAACTGTTTATCTTTGAACAGCTTCCATTCCCCTTCGCCCCACACAGGAGCTTATGTCTCAATTTACATGAAGACAAGGGAAAAACTGTGGCAACTCACTGGCAGTTGAACAGCAGAGAAAGCAAAAAAGCCTTTCCCTATGGCCCTGATGCCATCTTGGTCAGAAGACAGAGGATGTAGACAAGTACCAAAGAGAGGACTATGGAGGCAACTGACCAAAACAATGTGACAACGGTCAGTGATCCTAATAAGAATCTACCAAGTATCAGCCAAGCTAAAAGATGGCAACTCCTGGAAGAAAATCTTTAATCTAATCTTGCTCCAGTGTTTCATCACACTTAGAGCAGAAAGGTTGCTTCCTATGTTCAGGTGGAACTTCTGTATTTCAGTTTGTGCCCATTGCCTCTTTCACTGGGTATCCCTGACAAGAGTCCAGGCTCTTCTGTAGTTCAATCCCCTCAGACCCTTTTAATCTTTGCTGAAATTTTCTGTGAGCATCAAGCCTGAAAACACTGTCACATGAATTTTGTGCCCAACTTGTTTATTATAAATTTCAGCAAAGACATTTTAATGTAGAAAAACAAAGGATGAATGACAGCGACTCACACAGATTTTTCTATTCGTAGTTTTTCCTACAAAATTAAGCTTAAGATCAATGAAACCTGTGGGGTACAAGGAAGCTTCATACAACATCTACTTGCTTCTGCTATCTCATGTCCAGAATGTGCTTAGGACTTGTGTATTTCTTACTTTGAATGAACCTGAAAGTAGGTATATATGTCATGTCTTGTAGAAAACAAAACAAAACAAAACCAACCAACCAAACCAAAAAACAACAGAACAAAAAAACAATTTGTTTGTTTTGGCTGGCCAAAAAGCAAATGCAAACAAAACCAAACTAAAAATACCCATTAAAATGGTAATCTGTATGTCACCAGTATGCATTCATTACCTTTATTCCAGCATTTCTTAGCATCTCTAGTGTTGGTCTAACATCTGCTTGCAGTTGATCTTCTACTCCAGTGAGACACAACAATTCCATTTCCCGTTCCAAACTCTCTACAACAGCAGCAACTTTCAGGTTTCTATCATGTATGCTTAACTTTGCTTGGTTATATCGACTCTGCACAAACAGAAAACCACTTAGACTTGCTTCAATAAAGAACAAGGTTAAAAGTGAGTTTTACTTAACATCCAGTCTTACACACGTTCTTTTGATGAGTAATCTCCAGAGAACCTTTTGAAGATCTATTATGAATCAGACAACACAGTATCTGAACAGAAACTGTCCTTATCTTTGAGAACAAGTAGGCTGTTTGGTCATACTAAAGCTGCAGAATTAACGTTATGCTAGTTTCTGGGGAAATCCAGTTACATGATAAATTTAAACAGTATCCTGCATACAACCAGAGACCTAATGAATCTGTAATAGTGTGTCATACCTCAACTATCAATATCATACCTCAACTATCAATATTTTTGATATGAGTTGTCTTCTTTACTTTATTAACAGAATAGAAAATAGGAATGTTCCCCTTGAAGTAGCTGAATAAGGCAAAACACAAGAGCTGCGCTAATAATATTGATCATTCTATCTCTTCATACCTCAAAATCTTGATACTGTTCTTCAGTCAGTGACTTTTTGGCAACAACCAGAGTACGCAGTCCTTCTCGAGCCATATTACCACACTAAACGGACCAAAACATCAAATAATTATGCAAATATTTGTCTGCATGCATGTATTTCGTACTATATCACTGTATCTGTAGCATAACAGCTGATGTTTCTTTGGAGTCTAAATTAGTTTGGAGAAGCCACAAATATAAGAAATTTCACTTCAGTTTTTCCAAAGTGGTACACTATTGGCAAGCCAATTAGATATTTTCCTCCTAGCTCAAAGAAAACCTCTTGTAGGTGGAAGTTTAAAAAGAAATTAAAACTATTTTTAAAATGTGCAACAGAACTAAATATTTTCTTTTTTCAGAGAAATGTACCTCTTGTTAGAAAAAGGTCTGTACATTAAAATGGAATAGTCATGTCTTGATGAAAAACAAGGGTGTACAGTGCAAAACACTTATTGATTTGACCTCATAAAGCTAAATAAATTAAACAAGTATTTTACAATTAATTGTGCATCATTATCGCCAAAAGTAATTCTTATGACATTTTGCTAGGTCTTCAGGGAGTTTAATTTATTCATGTCCCTGAATAAATCAAACTGCCCTGCAGCAGATATTGATTCATATTGCCAATACAATTATGAACATACATGGTGTAATCATTGTATTAACATATTGTCTGTATGTAGGGACAAAATAAGATCATTGCTGGTACCTACTAGAAACACACAGTGAAAAATACTAATCAGTTTTGAAGTTTGGTCACTAGCTATTTTATATGAAATTTAACAAATATGGTAAAAACTATTTCAATTTGTCTACATGCCATATTAAACTTTGTAATTCATAATCATACTTCACTGTAGAATTTATAAAAGGTTATTTCAGGATAAACAGATTTATAACAAAATAATTCTCAAAAGTAATTAGGTTTCATGTGAAAGGTCAGTCAATGAAAAACAAATTTTCTTGTTCTAAGCAGGAACGTGTTCTGCTACAACTACTAGCTCTGTTTTTCCCTGTGCATCATACAAGAATCAGAAAGAATTCTAAACCATTAAAACTCATTCAGGATACATGTAACTGATAAGCCATTACTACATTGGCTGAGGATCTCTTAAACCTACTCCAATAACATTTGATATTTGATTTTTTGTATATATATATATATATATCAAAATAAATTTTGACTTTATTTCTTACCTCTTCTTCTAACCAATCATTGTACTGCACAATAGTGGACATCGCAACATCTGCACCCTTCATGTAAAATGTAATTTCTCCAGAAGATTCATCCTAAAATTTTACATAAGAAACAGAAGAAAAAAATCTGTTTATGTAGTCAAAAAATTGCCTACAAATAACCTACCTTTTGAAGTAGTCAACAGAATACCATTTACAAAGATGAAGTATCTTGCAAAGAGTTGGATACATTTTATTACTTCTTGTTAATTTTTCCACTGAATTCTCTGATTCCATAGAGATGCATACTTCCTACCTTTCGGTATAAGACCACCAGTTCTAACTGAAGTCAATGGGAGTAACAGGTTCTCAGCATCCCTAAAATGCCAGTCCTTCCTAAATTTTAAAATATCACTGTTACGTCCACTCTAACTACTGAAATATTTTGTTTCTTTGGTGGCATTCATTACTTAGGTTAATAACAAAAAGTTTGCTCTGTATCTTTGAAGCATCTAAGTAACTGGAAATTAACAAATCATAGAATCGTAGAAATAGTAGGTAAGAAAGGACCTACAAGATCATCTAGTCCAACCATCCTCCTACCACCAATATTTCCTACTAAACTACTAAACCATACCCCTTAGCACCTCATTCAGATGTTTCATGAACACCACCAGGGACGGTGACTCTACCACCTCCCTGGGCAGGCCGTTCCAGTGCCTGACCACTCTTTGGGAGAAGAAGTTTTTCCTTATATCTAACCTGAATCTCCCCTGGCGCAACTTGCATTTCCTCAAGTCTTATCGTTAGTTATCTGGGAGAAGACGCTGATCACCTCCTCACCACAACCTCCCTTCAGGAAGTTGTAGAGTGCAATAAGGTCTCCC
Source organism: Penelope pileata (assembly GCA_013396635.1). Lineage (NCBI taxonomy): Eukaryota > Metazoa > Chordata > Aves > Galliformes > Cracidae > Penelope > Penelope pileata. The sequence continues at coordinate 119,684 of WBMW01003385.1, forward strand.
CTGAGCCTCCTTTTCTCCAGACTAAACAATCCCAGCTCCCTCAGCCGCTCCTCGTAAGACTTGTGCTCTAGACCCCTCACACCAGTTTTGCTGTCCTTCCCTGGACACATTCCAGGGCCTCAATGTCTTTCTTGTAGTGAGGGGCCCAAAACTGAACACAGTACTCGAGGTGAGGCCTCACCAGAGCTGAGAACGGGGATGATCACCTCCCTGTTCCTGCTGGCTATGCTATTTCTGATGCAGGCCAGGAAATAATAGTGTTATGCATGTAACCGATGTGTTAATGATGAAACCTTCATTGCATATTCATACAATTCACATTCAGGCGAGTATTACCTGAAACAGGAGTTTCTGATGTATGATCGGTCACAGAAATAATCGATTCATCTGATCTGCAGGCTTCTTAAAATATCTCTGAACATGTGTCTAACATACTGTTAAACAGACTCTTTAGTGCCAACCTCAATTAATGAAACACAGACTTGCCAAGATCTTTCCAGACCTGAGCATACACACACACTGTCAGAAGTACATCTGCCTAAGGCTGATAGCATGGTTGGTTTGTCATTCACTGGCAAATATGGAATGGGAAGAGTTTGGTATGTATTTAACTAGGACATAGCAGTGATCTAAGCATGTAGCCATAGTGTCTGAAGCTATTCTGCCTGTCTGATTGAAGACATGGAGATGCAGAAATATGTAGAGTGTGCATGGCTTAATATTAGCAGAGGTTTAAATCTTCCTTTGCACAGTGTGATGGCTTCCTCACATTTAAGGTTTTAATAACCTTTACTATGTTCCCTTCTGGACATCTAAAAGACACCTAAGCGTATATAGAGTAAGCTCAGATCCTGTGGTGTTTTGCTGTGTATGCATGCCTTAAAAAGCAGTAGCAGCATAGAAAGATGAATTACTATTGCAATGAATTTTCCACATTAGCCTATCCCTTGTAGAAGCAGGGATATTTTGCATGAGAGCAGCAAGTTGAAAATTAAAAATGAAGGCTTAAGAGCAACTCGCAACATCAGAGCCTAAAAACGAAGTATTGAAATTAACATATTCCTATGTGAGAGAAGAGTTTGTCCTTTACAAGGCTCTCTGCAACATCAGGTCAGTCTGAATTTCACACAACTATTTGTCTAGCCAAATGTGTACTTTCCATTTGAAAATCCTGTGAGATGCATTCCTTGAAGGATCAAGTTTCTATTAAGAAATATCAAAATAAACATTCAGTAAAGATAGCTTTTGAGAAATGAAAACCAACCACCCGCTACCAAATTACCCGAACTATGATTCCCATGCGCTTGCTCTCCGAAGTAAAGGGGAATATCTGCAGAATATAGTATGTCAGAATGTGTCCACCAGGGGTCTTCAGCTGCATTGAGGTCAAATCCCTGTTAACTAGAGTAAGACCGACACTCTCTGTCCACTGCACCAAAGCTACCTAAAGAGAAATGAAAAAAGGATACGTAATTACCTTTCATATCTAAGCAATATTATGTAAACTAGTCTTAAGCCAAATAACTGTTAGAGTAGAAGTCTAAGCTCTTCCAAAGATTTCAAAATAAAAACCATGAATAGAAGTAGACAGTAAAAAAAAACCTGAATACAGCCAATTAGTAATTTCTTTCATAAAGCTTACAAATATTCTTATGATGAATATAAAAACTTATTTGACTTTATCCATGAAAATGAGTTATTTTCAATATACTGTCTGGAAATAACTGTTCTAACAAAAAAAAGACATATTCAACTTTACTTAGATGATATGCAGTAGAAATTAGGCAAAAACATTTATGTACCAATGACAGCACTCAGTAAAACATTTTGGGAGTATTTCCATACAAAACCATGTCACACCTATAATTGAATGTATATTTAGACACTGTGAACTGTAAATGGATAAACAAAGGATGTTACAAGTTTTTACATAGGTCACTCCAAAAGTAATGCCTTCTATTCATTTCCATGGAAACTACAATAGATACAAAGCGAACAGTAACACTATTTGATAGAGCAAATTCTCAGCTACAAACCACTCTTTCAACATAGTCACCACCATTAGCTATACATTTTCACCAGCAATGAGCAACAGCCTGCATGCCACACTCATAAAAATCTGCACCAGTGGAGGTGACCACTGTTACCACTACTGAAACGCACCACCTCACCACTTCACTGTGCTAACAGTCACTCTTCGGTCTCCATAAATATTCAGCAAGCATCAATGAATGTCAATGGGTCCATGTGTCCATTTTTGCCACATGGAGGAATTCAATTCCACACCTTCGCTTCATATACACACTTCCATGTCAGACACCGTTTTGTCTGACTGCCCCTCTGCTGCCATCTGTTGCACAGCAACAAAATGTAACAGAATATTGGCAGGAAGGTTCAGCCTGTACTGCCATACCACCAACATCCACCCCTGATGCTGTGAATCAACATAGTAAAATAGGAGGCTTTACTTTCGGAGCAACCACATGTAATAATCATAACTAGCTATCATTGCATGGTATCTTAAATGCATGCAACAGTGATTCTAAATTTCTTTATTTATAAAATTTTGGTGCTTTAAAGTGCTCTTCATCTAGCTTCTACTTTCTTCTATGTTATTCTTTAAATAATGTGTCAGCTTTCAAACATCACCACCTTTTGGCTTATTCCTTCAAAAAAACCCACCAGCCTAAGGAAAATTCCTCTATTGTTAGCTTATGCACAAGTTACATTCCAGATCTAAATGAACAGATTAATAAATAAATGAATTTAATTCTATTTTTAGTTTTCTAAGTGTTAATCATTATTAGAAAACAGGTTTTCAAAGGAACAAAAAGGTAATCGTAATGAAGACTCACATCTATTTTACGAAACCTGCCTCTGCTGCTAATCTCAAGTAAGAAGTAAAAAAATAAAACCAAGGACTGTGATGAAAGACATGCAAGTACTAAAATACTCAGATAAGTTCAGCAGATGTGATGCCTAGTTGTCTTAGTTTCCAGCTATGTTTTGGTTCTAGAAGCAGAAAATATGCTGATAACATATATCGATTGTTTACACTTGTTGCCTCGCAATATTGAATAGAGCCAAGGACATTTCAGTCACTCAGCTTCTTGTATCGCTCTGCCAGTGAAGGAGTTAGGGGTGCACAGGGAGCTGGGAGGGGACAAGAACAGGACAGCTGACCCAAACTGACCAAAGGCATATTCCATACCATACGACATCATGTAATATAAGGGAGGGGAGTTAGCTGGGAAGGAGCCGCTGCTTGAGGACTGGCTGGGCACTCGGTGGTGGGCGGTGAGCCCTTGCTTTGTGGATCACTTTGTGTACAATTACTGCTATTTCTATTTACTTTTTCTGTCTTAGTAAATAGTTTTTGTCTCAACCCACAAGTTCTACTGTATTTTCTCCTAATTCTCCCCCCCATCCCACTGGGGGCAAGAGGGTGAGCGAGTGACTGTGTGGTACTTAGCTATCTATGGGGTCAAACCACAACACTAGTGCCGAGTAAGAATTTAATCCAAACTGAGTAAATAATTACCATGTCGCTTCTAATGACAATTTAAAACGGAAAAAAAGGGTATATGAACTCCCAAGAAATCCTAGTAGTGCTGTCTGTGTAGGCAGTGATGAACAAAACTACAGTGAGACACAGTTAAAGAAGGAGAAAAGAACACACTTTAAATAGCACCATTTTTAATTCCCAAAATCACAGGAAGGCTTTTTAGAGATTATTCTTCTTCACTAAGAGTATCACATAAGCTGTAAATGATCCAATACTCTCAAAGTTAATTTTCAATTTTCACAGTGAAAGGTTATTATTACATTCTGACCTGTAAATTGCATCTTTCTCCTAATACCCTATCATCTCACTTGTGTCCCTTTGCAGATAGGACTTAAGTGTTCTATATTTGGTGACTCACATCTGTTTAATATTTCACTTATGCTTGGTTTCACCAACCATCTGAACTAGCACTTTGCAGCATAGTCATTTTGGATTCTTATACATGACTTAGTGCACATATTTTTTTTCTCTTTTAAATTGATCAGTGCAAATACCATAGCAGAAATGGTCAGTAAATCTCAAGAGTCAAATAGTTGCCTAAAAGGTAACTGAATAAACTGAAGAGCAATGCCTTAGGTTTGACTCCTGTCACTCAGAATACACTACAGCAATCAGACCTTAACCGCATCCAAACAGTACAGTCAAATCATACCATTAAGTATCTGCAGATTTTAGGATATACAAGTACTTAGAAGATGTATTTCACAAATGACAAGAAAATCTAAATTACAAATCTGCACATATATGTATATACTGAATTACTGGCTGTACAGAGTTCAGAAAAAGGATTCCTACAGAACTCACTTTCTGAGTTTTCCTCTCTACAAGTATATTCCCTTCCCTTCAGTATGTTTCTGAAATCTTACATTAAAATGGTCTTGCAACCCAGCGTGCAAACATCAAGAACCCTGAGAATGGCGTGCAAATACAGTACTTGTGGCTTCCACAGCACCTGTCAAATAGGATAGAGTCAGATAAAGCAATCAAAGGATGAGCAAGCACAAAAAACAGCTGGAGATGCCATCATTCTGCTTTGAAAAAAAAAATCCATTATTATTGTAAACATTTGCTGATAACCATTAATTTCTCAACATGTACAGATGAAATGCATCAAGTCTCCTGAATCCAGCTTACGGACTAACTGAATACTTCATGGATCTTGTCTGGCTGATCATTAAGTTTCCTTTCTATGGAAATGAGTCTCCCAGGTGACAGAAGTACTCCAGTAGACACAGAGTCTCCCCACTACTGAGACACAGGGCTATGCCTCAAACCATTAACTGTGTAGTGTTCCTGGGAGGAGTAATGCAGGGAGTCAGAGAACTTCTGTTGTCTCTAATTTGTCTTCCTCCTTGTTAGCAATCCAACAGGTAGGAACAGTTACCCACCTCTGACATGACAAGCTTCAAATAACGTTTTCACATTTGGAATGAAGGTAATAAACATTTGCATTATAGAATGGAAATGTGAAAGATCTGACAAAAGGTACTGAGAAACATCTAATTCCGTGTTTCTTACTCCAAATCTTTCTGATCCTATTTATCACATGCCCACTGTCGAGGTTGGGTTGCCCCTGTAGGCAGTCTCTCTCCACTAGAGGCCACCAGTCCCTAAGGGCTGCCACAATTCCCAATTCCAAATACTAAAATCTTCAATTACCATAGTACAGATTGCCAAAGTAAAATCCAGAGACTTCCTAAGGAAACTCTCTCAATTAGTGGGCAAAGCAGGATCCATAACCTAGCATGTATCATTTTGGTACTAGCCCAGGAGGTAGAAGTAGCTTCTCTGAGCATGATGGTGTGTTCAGCTCAGGTCTCTGAGGAATGTATGTGAAGAGTGAAAGCTTCAGCACCACTGTCAGCAGACCTTGCTGGCAGCTCCACATGCTAAATCAGTGGTTTGGGGATGATCATCTCCTTTGTTTAGAAATGTTTGTTTACTGAACTAAAAAAATAAATCAGTTTATAAACATTTCAGGCAGTTTCTAGAAAGTTCATTAAAAACACAAGGTTGTTAAGTGACAAGGATGCAGTTACCTATTTCATCAGTGATGAAACATCATCACTTAATAAAAGACAGGAAAATGAACAGTTAGGGATTTCATAAGCCCCATATTAAACACAGAACAAAAATCCTTATTCCTGAAGGTCAGAACTTCATATTTAATTAGACCATTAGACTAACCTAAAACAAATACTAATAAATAATTTTAAACAAAAAACACTTTAGAAAACAGGTAAACCACTGAAACTTTGGTAAATTTAATTTTATCATAAGCCAATTCTAGATGATCATTTTCCAACTGTTTCCAACATTACGGTTATTATTACGGGAAAAAAATCTCTTTTACAAGAAGTTCCACTAGCTTACTAGCCTCCCATTTAATAACTACATGGCAGAAAAAGCTACAGGTATCTAAGCACGCAATCCAATAGCCAAAATAAAGGCTGATGTGCAAGATGAAGCAGATTGCCAAGAGGCAGGTTTCAAAGGAACAATCAAACCTTTATTTTCAACTCTGAGGATGAAAGAGTTAAATGTCTCCCTAACAAGTAACAGGAGCTTGCTTCTCTCTCAGGTGGTGTTATATGGCTTTAGACCATTCAATTAATAGGTACAGGACTGCCCCTTATTCAGCTCAACTCCAAGACCCTCTTTGAATTCTCTCAGACTTGCACACGGGTGAGGACTCTCATTCTTGCTCAGGTTAACATCTGCTTCATCTTCCTTTGGATTAGTAGGAAATACCAGGTATTGGCCAAGTGTCTTACTAATTTTTACTTAGGGCAGTTGCAACATTGAGTCCTTTTGCTCTGTGTGAAAGATAGCCACCTTCTTGTTACTTGCCATCTTAGGACCCTGATGGCAGGAAGAAGTTCCACTTGATAAATAACAGATATGGTCCCTTGAAAAAGGAAACTCTAATAAATCCTGAAGACCTTCACTTACTGGTTCCATTCTAAAAGGTTGTTACTGCTTGGCCTAAGACCAAAAAATGCCCCTAGGCTGCTCTTGCTTGCTTTAGACACTACATCAGTCAGGACTGGAAGTTGCATAGTTTACCACTGCTCCCTTTGCATTCTGCGCTATTCAGAACTTAGCTGGCTTTAGCAACCTAAGCCAGTAATTCATAATAGATTAGAAAGATTAGGTAGAAAGCAGAAACAAACGAAAACAATAAAAAAATCCCACTCAGCTTGGTTAAGTTAAAATAGAGACTGGATACTTCCTCAGCTGAAGCATAATCTTTTATCAGTCAAGAAAAGTAGCAATACATTTCTTTGAAAAAAATATCCCAAACCCTACTTAAACTGTCAGCCAGCTTACTGTTAAAAGCTGTGATAAAGGAACAATAAGAAGCATCCATGGAGGTTCCCCCTGGCTTTCACTTGGGTACACTCAATCCTGTGAAAGCCATTTTGCAGTGATGTTGCAACTGTGCTCACACTTGGCCATGTACCCTGCTGACCTGATTCTCATGGGGATTTTGGACCTGCCTTACAATTCTCCTCACAATTATCAGACTGTGGCTGATACTGGTTACTGCTCTGGGAGCTGATCCTTACTTTATGATGATTTCCTAGCTTGAATTCAGATGTGTCTTACCATCACAGACCTGTACAGCAATGCAGACTCTCAGCTGTCTCTGGACTTGCAGTGCTCACTTTCCTTGGGTATTGTGGGACTGCACACCTCAAGACCAAGGGCCCCAGCAGTGCTATCAGTCCCTGGCTTCCCCTTCCTTGAGGACAAGCCTGCCATTGCTGCTCTCTAGCAGAAATACTAACAGCTCAGTATTTACAGAGTATCGCTAAGACAATTTATGATCAGCAGACTGTCACTTTCATTATGTAATGCTCTCTTTTGATGTAACATCAGTTTAAGTAAAACATCACCACCTTGCAGCTGGTTCATCACCAACGATCCAGCAGTTTGGGACACCCCCTGATTTGTACGAACACAGCCTTTGTGGAGCCATGCTACAAACCTGACCACTTAGGTGAAAAATGACTCACCTAACTAAAGGCTTTAAAGCCTTTGACATGTATGAGTGAGCAGTTTATAGAATGAGTGCTGAACTATGGATGGAAATTGAAGTTTTGTTGCTTAGAAGAACTCTCATGTAACAGCCTTCCTTTCAGAGTAAATTAAGGGCACCTTCATTTTAGACAATAGGATCTACTTTCAAAACCAGATTGCCACATAAGGGATACACAAGCAATACAATAATAATAATGTGGCAATTTAAAGTTAAGACTACTGGTATGATAACAGAGAAGTAGCTGGGAGCTTTTTTTCCCCACTGCTTGAATGTTCTTAACTGCTTCATTTAGGATTGTTCAATAATAGGTTTTCAGTGAGCCCCGCTTTGTTTATATTTATGAACAATGATTTGGTAACAAAAATTTGCAGTCTACCACTTTTCATCAAGAAACTTGAAAATCAAAACAAAATTATTAACTTAAAACACAGCTTGATCATGTGAAAAAACTGCTGATCAATATTCAAGACAAGCTATGGAGTAGTTATTCTTTGTGGGTCTCGAAGGTCATGAAAGTGATGGTTTTATGTTACTGAGTGATTTGCTTTTCACAATACATTGACAAAACAACACAATTAGTCTTGCTTCAATAAGCACACACAATAAAATGAATTAAACAATACAACATGTCTCATACATTACAGCTTCACTTTTATAAACACAAAAGCTGCTTCACTAAGGGCATATAATTTCCCTGTCTGTTTTTAAATGATTGGCTGTGTATCATTATAATTAATTTTAGCAATTCTGTTGTCTTTGGACAGAAATGTTGGAATTAAATAACTGACCACACTTTAAGGTAGTATTTAAACACTCAAAATCCTGGAATTAAAAATGCTTGAGAATATATCAGTGCAGGACAAAGTATAACCAATAAACAGCTGGTTTATGAGAGTAAGCAGTCATTAAAAATTGTGACTGATCAATCTTTCCTGACCAAAGGGGAGCAAAGGTCTTCAAAGGCTCCTGTTCATAGCATGCTCCTGAATTGCTTTGATCTGTGACCTTTGAACTCCATTGCTTTACCTACTTAGATTATATCCTTTTATGATTGTTCATTACATTAGGGTAGCTGGCTTTCTACAGATGAGCTGAACTCACACCTACGATGGCTGAGTAAGAGACATGTTTATTTTTTTTCAGCAAGTTCTCAGTGAATATTTATCGTTTGCTATGCTACAGCTGTAGAAGACAAGTGACAGACAAATGAAACTTTCCACTCTTTCAGAGAAAATGAAATATTGATCACTTATCATAAGAAACAAAGAGCCTGGCATAAGTAGGGTTCACATTATGAATACAAAATCAGTTACTTATCTCAGGTTGCTCTAGCAAAGGATAAATACATCTTTTATGATGAATGTACCTACTTCTCATTGTGCTTACTTTCTCCTGGTTATATTTTATCTGTATATGGATGCACAAATATATAGATGCAAATAATTTCAAATTAATTCTTCAAGTAATTTCATTGACTGTAGTATGTGTCAATATAATGTGGAAGTGCTTGCACTTTTCTACATGGAAGAATAGTTTATACTTACACATTGTTCTCTGTTCTTTACATGCTACCATGATAATATGCAATATTATATAAACAAAAGACAACTGTGCAAATAACATCTTTTTTCAAAAGACTGCAATCAAGTCAGTTCCATAAACAAAATCTAGAAGAATAGAGTTGTAATGTTGAAAAAATACAATGCATAAAGCTGGCTAAGTCTATTAAATGATAATGTTGCTTATTAACCAAATATGTTGTGATAGGTCAGTGCTGAGGTTAAACAGAAAACATCAATTGAACCATTTCCCTAAATAAAGCTCCAGGGTGCAATATTCAAAGCACTTTATTCAATAAAAAAATGCTTTTAAAATGGTACTTCGGTGATTGGGAAACATTGGTATCATCCGTCAACCTAACTGCAGGAAAGTTCAATAAGCTAAATAATGAACCATTTGCATTATTTTCCTTAGGCTCCAGTGATTTGCAAACATTGCATCAATAGACCTCTTGAAAAAATTATGATAAAGACCTGCTAGTCTTTCAGCTCTTAGTCTTTTTGCTGTCATGATGCAATTTTTAAGCTATTTGAATGTTTTCTGTAGCTTCATCATTTAATATGACTCCATTTAGTGTCAATTTCTAATTATATTATACTTGTTTGATACTATTTTATCAGTGTAAATAATATCAGTGATATAATTTTATCAGTATATAAAAAACATTATATAATGTTTATCAAATATTATATTTGAAAAACAAAGGAAATTTAATGCTCTCAGTTCTAAAAATGTGTTCCAGGCTTTTCATTTCAATTGCATATAGCTTGAATGTACGAGTTTAGATGACAAAAAGTCATTATTAAAAATACCCGTGCATTCTCCCCTTAAAACACAAACAGTTTCACCACAGAACCATAGAATGGATTTGGCTGGAAGGGACTCCAAGGATTGAGTTAGAACCCCCCTGCCACAGCCAGGGCCGCCAACCTCCAGATCAGGTACTAGATCAGGTTGCCCAGGGCCCCACCCAACCTGGCCTTGAACACCTCCAGGGATGGGGCATCCACAGCCTCTCTGGGCAGCCTGTGCCAGCACCTCACCACTCTCTCAGTAATAAAACTTCCCCCTGATGTCCAATCTAAACCTTCCCTCCTTCAGCTTGAAACCATTCCCCCTTGCCCTACTGCTATCTACTCTTGTAAAAAGTTGATTGCCCTCCTCCTTTTAAATACTGGAAGGTTGCAATGAGGTCTCCCTGCAGCCTTCTCTTCTCTAGACTGAACAAGCCCAGCTCCCTCAGTCTGTCTTCGTAGGAGAGGTGCTCCAGCCCTCTGATCATCTCTGTGGCCCTCCTCTGGACTCTCTCCAAAAGTTCCACATCTTTCCTTTATTGGGGGCCCCAGGCCTGGACCCAGTACTCCAGATGGGGCCTCAGGAGGACAGAGTACAGAGGGACAATCACCTCCCTCTCCCTGCTGGCCACCCCCCTCCCGATGCAACCCAGGATACCATTGGCCTTCTGGGTTGCAAGAGCACACTGCTGGCTCATGTTCAGTTTTTCATCCACCAAGACCCCCAGGTCCTTCTCTGCAGGGTTACTCTCAAGGAGTTCTTCCTCCAGTCTGTATATATATATCTGGGATTACTCTGACGCAAGTGCAAAACCTTGCACTTTGCTGTGTTGAACCTCACTAGGTTTATATGGGCCCATCTTTGGAGTTTGTCAAGGTCCCTCTGGATGGCATCCCTTTCTGCTGCTGTATCAACTGCATCACTCAGCTTGGTATCATCAGCAAACTTGCTGAGGGCGCACTTGATCCCATCATTGATATCATTGATAAAGACACTAAAGAGCACTGTTCCCAAGGCTGATCCTTGGAGTTACACCACTCGTAACTGGCCTCCACCTGGACACAGAACCATTTACCACAGCTCCCTGGCTGCAGCCTTCCCACCAATTACTTTTCCACCAAATAGTCCACCCTTCAAATCCATATCTCTCCAATTTCAATATAAAGATGTGGTGGGGGACCATGGCAAAGGCCTTGCACAAGTCCAGATGACATCAGTTGCCTTACGTTTGTTCACCAATGCCATCACTCCATCATAGAAGGACACCAAGCCTTCAAAGCAAGATCTGCCCTTGGTGAAGCCATGCTGGCTGTCTCAGATCACCCACTCATCCCTCATGTCTTCCAGGAGGATTTGTTCCATGACCTTTCCAGGCACAGAGGTGAGGCTCACTGGCCTCACCCAGGGTCCTTCTCAGGGTCCTCCTTCCTCCCTTTCTTATAAATGGGAGCGATGTTTCTTTTTTTCCAGTCACTTTGCCTGACAGCCACAACTTTTCAAACGTGATGGAGAGTGGCTCGGCAACCACATCAGCCAGTTCCTTCACGACCCTGGGATGCATGTTGTCTGATCCCCATAGATTTGTACACATTCAGTCTCATGAGGTGGTCTTGGACCTGCTCTGCCAAATTTCTTTGTTGCTGTCTTCCACTTTGTTTTTTACCCTGAGTTCTCTTTCTGTCATTTAAGCACTGTATCAGCTTTCCATTTCTTTTTCCAAGGTCAAATTCCCCACTGTCTTCCCAGGGCACCACCTGCATAATTTTCCAGTCTTACAGATGCTTTCTTTAGCAAATACAGGAGAAGAATTGATACACACAGAGAGAAGGGCAAATGCATGGAAAAACTCAATCTCTCTCAATTGCACATCTCTTCACCTGCTTTAGGAATACCTTTGTTAAAGCAGAAGGTTTACTTAAATCTTTAGCTGTCATCACATCATTATCTTTAGTACTACCTTGAAGGCTCATTACAGTAACACATCTAGCACATGTGATTATATAAACATGAAAATTTGTACATGGTCACGAATATAAGTAAAACATTACACATCTACAATAACGGATTATATTGTCAGTGCATCTCTGCTGTAAACAAGTGCATGTGTGGCATTCTCAATTCATAATGCAGATCAACTGGTATTATGTAACACCACATATAGTAATATGGACTATTGATTTTAGCCAGAAGACAGTGTCTCAAGTCCTACCTAAAGTTTATTTTTAAAATGGATGTTCTAACTTACACTATTTAAATCACTGAGAACCAGTCACTTCTTTATATTCTGCAATCTCATGGCACTATGAACTGTGTTTATAGCATCTGAGGTGCATGTAATTCCTGCTAGTTCAGTACAACAAAGACAGACCTCATTTTATTTGTCGCATTTTATTTGCACTAGTTATAAACTTGTTACTTTTATCAATTAGTTTGCAGTTTGAATTGCTAAAATTTTGATAATATTACATATGCTGGTATGGTTAATATGCTAGACATGTAAACAAAATGTATGCCAAGAGTAACAGGCTAAGATGTAGCAAGATGATGTTTATGGATAAAATATTACCTTGTATTAGATCAACTTGTAAAGTTAGAAAAATCATGGGTTTTCACATACATAGCACCTTCTTCACATCTTACAAAAACTTGGTTTTGATTATGAATAATTTACTTATATCACCACTAGTGGTATATTCAACCTTCAGATACTGCTGGAATTTCTTTAAAACAATGATGCTCCCTCAACCTGTTTGCTTTCAGAGGCACAGTGATGTATAAATACTCTATTTTCAAGAATACACAGACATTTTATGTAAGGTGAGTGGAATAGAATTATTTTTATGCTTACTTTGCAGTATCTTGAAACTTGAGCTTTGCCATTCTCTCATAACATTTTTCTGGATTGAATTTAAAGCAACCACAAATTCAGACTTCGAAACAGGATTACTCAGAAGAGTAACTCAGATCTAATGAAAGTAGTGGGATTTGTTGAAAATTTGGATTTCAATTGAAGTCAAATGCATCTTGAATTAAAATCGGGTTTTAAATTTGTTCTGCACTTCATGCAGTTTTGACTGAACCTTGAAGATTATGCAGCTGCCCAAGGTAAAGCTCAAGATGATTTATACAAGAGTATTTCAGGTAAGGTTTTTTTTCCTGTTAAGAATCTTTATATCCCACTAATTGGTAGTGTCACTAGCTAACGTACCCGGTTGTCCATTACTCAAAGCTGAGTTTCGTATTCCCTTTTGAATATTTGTGCTATGATCCATACATGGATTAATGTTTTGAGAATGCTCCTAAAAATTTAATTGCAATACTCAATGCAGTATTGATCCCAAAGCAATGACTTCACAGACAACTTAGTAGAATAATTAAAAACACCTTTATGTAATCTAGATCTTTCCTACAACAGGAAAAGAAATAAAATCAGACTATTGTATGTTCAAAGAAAGCCCACACCCAAGCCACTTGTACGAGGGATTCTGCAAAAGTAATGCCTCCTATTTTATTATGTTGGCCTGTGATGTCAGAGGACGATGGTAGTGGTGGAATGCCAGTAGAGGTTGAACCTTCCTACCAATATTCTGTTGCCACGTGACAGATGGCAGCAGAGGGGCAGTCTGACAAAATGATGTCTGACATGAGAGTGCATATGAAGCAAGGGTGTATAACTGAATTCCTTCATGTGGAAAAATGGCACCCATCGACATTCATTGACACTTGCTGAATGTTTTTGGAGATCAAAGAGTGGCTGTTAGCACAGTGAGGTGGTGGGTGGTGCATTTCAGCAGTGGCGACAGCAGGTCACCTCCCCTGGTGCAGATTTTTACAAGCCCAGCATGCAGGCTCTTGTTTATAGTTGGTGAAAATGCATAGCTAATGATGGTGACTATGTCAAAAAACAGTACCTGAGAATTAACTCTATGAAACAGTGCTATTATGCTCTTTGTATCTACTGTAGTTTCCATGGAAATAAATAGAAAGCATTACTTTTGGAGCAATCTACATATTTCAGTTCTGTTCTTTTTAACTCAGTTAATTTTGTTCATTTGGGGAGATTACTTTTTTTGCTCTTGCATACTAACCTCATCAGGGCTGGATGCCTGGTAAGCTCGATTTTCATCACTGAAGTCCTGATCCACCTCTGCATATTCTGTTTCTGCAGACACACCAGCACGCGATTCATATACTGGGGTGACATTGTGGCACAGTGCAATAGCCTTCACTGCTTCATGTATTCGGCTGCTGACACTCTTGCGGACTTTGGGTGCAGAAGACTGAGGTTTCCTAGATGGTGTTGAACTCGTACTGTTTCCACTGTTCTGAGAGTGCATCTTTAAGATGCAACACAATGAATAGAAAAAACAAAGTCCAATAAGGAAACAAAACATAAATACTACTACACACCCAATTTATATTTTTACATAGGGTAACCAACTGTAAGGATAGTAGTAATTTATTTCATAAAATCTGTTAACTTGTTCAGTTTTTGATTCATAAAAACCCTCATCTACTTTTATCTAGAACTAATACTCAACTGGGGGTTTATCATGTCACATTTAGATTTAGATTTCAATAACAAACAGCAGATAACTGAAAAATGTTAAGTTCCGCCCCCCCCCCCCGCAATAAAAGGGGTGAATAGGCTGACATGGTCTTTATTTCGTATGCATTATTTTTAAAAAAGTACTTAAGTCAGCAACCAACTGAATGTGTTCAGAAACATCAGAGCAAGACTGCAAGGGTGTGTTGTTTAGTTTCTTTTTTTCTTTATTCTGTCATCTGTGTACATTCAGAGATTGGAAACCCAAATCCCACAATCTAACACTGAAAAAAAACACCCTCTTCCTTTAAATCTTGAGCGCGATCTTTGGTATTTTAAAGAACTCCACATTGGTATGGAAAAACAAAACAAAAGCAAGTATCATTAAGTATAAAAATATTTAAAGATATATTGCTGATTTAAGATCTATTTAATTTCTACATTATTTGTAAACCAACGCAGTTTGTAGGGTAGCTGCTTTTGCTGCAGGTTGGAATTCTTTTGTCCTCAGCAGAATGCAGCAATTTAATAAAAAGATCTTACAAAATAATCGTTTGACACATATTTGAGGATATTATCACTGAAAAGTTGCCAAACTAGCACAACTTTAAACTATCCTTCAGAAATGCTGAAGCACGATTGAATTTGTCTTTTAAGAGAGTACTATATGTCTGTAATTAGTTGAAAGTAACTGGTTTTGTTTCTGAAGCCAGCATATGAAATACATACACATCTGCAGTACAAGCAAAGTCTTCTGTTCACTCTGGGGTAGCTAAGAAAACCTCTTCAGAAACCACGCGTTTTTTCCTCCTGACTGCAATCTGCTGAACCGTGAACATTCTGCCCATCAAATTACAGTGTTGTCTAATAAAGGGTTTAACTTTCTGCTCATCTGGCATTGCTTTTCAGCTACTGCTTTAAACTGCATTTGCATTCTGCTAACGCTGATGCCATTACAGCCGCAAATAAATTAAGCTGATTTACTCCTTCTGAATTATGTTATGTTTATTGATGCTTGTATAATTTAATTTCACACAAATTCCATTAAAGATTATGCCCTCTATCACAAAATGCTTCCAGTGGGGAAATATAATCAGGTTATAATAGATTTGTGTGTTACATTAAGATGACAATAGTCTAGTAGGTCCACTGTAATAATAAAACAGAACACAAACAAGGGATAAAATCAATGTCACAGAAGAAATGCTGCCTAGCTAACTGGCAGCTTCTATTATCACAGATTAAATAAAAACCTCACCACAGTTTTGAGATTGAAGCAATTGTTTAACAGTTGCCTGTTCTATTAAAGAGACTCCTTCATTTTTCTGTTTTAAATAGTTGCTAGCAACACGCATAATTAAAGCATTATTTAAACATTCAATAGTGTTACATAAAGCTGAAAAAAAAAAGAAGTTCCAATAAAGTTCTTTTCATCATTTAACAGCAAATCTAGATTTGGGAAATTCCTTCCAATAATTGAGGGGAAAAAATCGTCTTTTGCATTTCCTGTTTTAAAAATTTCAGTGCGAAATCCACTACAGCAATTAAAAACTTAATTAATGGGTACCATTCATTACATTTTACAACATACTAGCAAAATCTTTAAGCAAGTAGGAATTCCAGAAATTATGCAATTCTTCTCAGATAGAATATTTAACATCAAAAAATGAGAACAGTGTTAATGAATATGTATCATTTAGAAGAAAACTGGTGCCCAGTCTTCAAACTAAGTGGTATGTGCACCTGCTGAAGATTATCAGTTGATATTATCTACTGCTACAGTTGTTACTGTGAAGACCCAAACAATCCATTCTAACAAAACTATGCTTGGGTGATTTTTACAAACATTGTCAGGTAGTAATTACTTTCAATAACCCATCCTGAATGAAAGCTAGACTACTGATCTTTGGGTAAGAAAGCTCCATATCTCATTTCTCAGAGATATTGTTGCATCTCAGTTACTATTCATGACTATATCTACTAAGAATTAAGCTGAAATGAATTCCCTTTTTTGGATAAATCTAAGAAGTGGATTTCTTGATCTGTTTAGATGGGAAATAGTACAGAAATTAAAGTTGCAGACTTAAAACATATATACACTGTTTAGTCTTTGCATTCCCTTCTGCCTCTCTTCCCAAGAGCTACACAGTTACTGAGTTCAGATTGGTGTCAAACTTGCAAAAAACACTAAAAACACCAAACAACAACATAACAAAAACCCACCAAATAAGAAGGAAACTATAATTCAAAAACACCGCACAACTAAAGATTTGAACTAATTGTTCATCCTACAATGCTTTAACAAAAGAAAATGAGGACACAAGTAAGGCAGGTCAGTCTACAAACTTAACTGGGTCAGCCAGTCATGTTTTTTATCCCAGAATCAGGTCCATATAAAGGTTTGCAGAAGACATCCAGATACTTTACATACATGGGAAATGCAAGTGGTATCTACAGAATTCAGACTTCCTCCTCCATCTCACAACGCCCCCACAGAGAGACAAGGAGTCATAATTCTCCTTCGAGACTAAGTACTCATATAGAAGAAACATCATCAAACACTCTCTTCTTAACCAGTAGAGTTTTCAAATTAGTTCCTAGTTTTATGCTGTTTTCAACCTTATCTTAAAACAATAAAAATGTTTTTATAAAAATTGTCTTTAATATGTCTTATTTTGATGTCTATTTTTTACTTATTGGTTATGCAAATAAAGGTGGTTTTCAATGTCTGTTCTTGATGAATATATCTTCAAAGATATAATTACTGTTTGCCATGTTCTGGATATTTACTCATAATTTGCAGTCTCAATAATGAATACCTTACTCTGAGATGATTTGGCAGATGACAGACTGCATTGCACAGGAAAGTTAACACAGAGTCCTGCTAATGGGGAATAGAAAATAAACTCCTTTAAGTGTGTTGTGAGGAACTTTAGAATCAGGAGATAATAACATACTG
Organism: Penelope pileata; assembly: GCA_013396635.1. Classification (NCBI taxonomy): domain Eukaryota; kingdom Metazoa; phylum Chordata; class Aves; order Galliformes; family Cracidae; genus Penelope; species Penelope pileata. Next base: position 137,154 of record WBMW01003385.1, read on the forward strand.
CCTCAGATCTTCCCCTTTCATCAAATCTGTTAAGCGTATCTACAAACAGAATAACTTCCATAGCATCTCAGATTTCTAGACATGATCAACAACGCTTCAGTGATGTAAAAAAGTCTCAATATTAAATATAAAAAAAAAAATAAGTGAGATACCTGTGAATAAGAGTTTATAATATGACTCTGAATTTCATCCATTGTGTCTGTTCCATAGGACACAGTACCTAGGTGGAGCCGCTTAAAAATCATCTCGTTCTGTGTAAGTGTTCCTGTAATAAAGAAGAAGAGCATTACAAAGCAGAAAAAATAAATTAAAAAAAAAAATATATATATATATCATGAGAAAGCCAGAGAAAAAATTGAAATCTTTCTTTTGGAAAGAAAGAATGAATCATGAGTTAGCACAGTTTTGTTAATTAACAAGTAACGTTTGTGGAGAAAGATCAGGGTTAGTCATGCTGGAAGAAATCACTGGTTCCACCTTCAAGCTGATTCTGCCAACAGAACTAAACACAGAAGGCAGAAAGAGATAAAAACACTTTCCCTGGTATAAAACATAGAAAATACAGTATCTGCATGGAACTGACACTCAAACACCAATGGGAGAGTTTGCACCATGTATTAGAAAAGATTAAAAAAAAAACAAAAAAACAACAACAAAAAAACATGTCCATACAGAAATCAAGCACCTCACGTACAAAAGCAGACATGCTGGCAAACAGGTGTGTTCCGTGTTATCTAGAATAAGTCATTCAGAACTAACATCACATCCAAATTTGACATATTTAGTCTCCAACCATAATAAGCCAGAATGGATGAAACTGGAGTTTTCAGAACTCACTCCACATTTGTGAGGAACTGCAGGATGTCAATCACAGCCTGGCACTTCCTGTCCACCTCTGCCAACACATCGCATTGCTGCATTTGGAAAAGCTCTAACTGAGGAGCGGAAGTTTAGGCTTCCATGATGAGATTCACGATGCAGAAGAGGTCACTGCTGCCTGGCTTCCCAAGGGAAGCTTGCTAAAGATTATTCTGATAATGGTCCTTCTTAAAAATTTGTTCTATCGTTACTCAGTCAAAGTGTAATTAGCACAAAGCTTTGGGTCATCCAAAAAAAAAAAAAAAAGTGACTACATTCTAACGATAAAAAACCAACATGATACTAAAAGTGCCATTCTTGAAGCTTCTACAATATTTTTAACACAGAGAGTATGACAATTACTACAAATAAGAACTGCAGAATAAAGTATTTCATGTATTTGACTCAGTATGCCTTAAGTCACAAGCCACAGGAAAAGGAAAAGCTAAAAGCATAACACATGCTGTAATTACTATGTGGAAAACAGAACTGTTTGGACAGTTAGCATCCAGTTTATGCATCTAATAAAGCTAGAACCATTAGTGATATTCGAGGATTCAGCAGGGTTGTAAAAGTCGTATCTTTCTTAGTTATAGTCGATAAGTCTACCATTCCTACACTCTGGTAATATCTGTGTGGCGACTTTCATCTCAGTTTTGTACCATCAGACTGCAGTATCAGAACATGTATTACTAGATTACTGTATACTATCATTAGGTGATCATTCCAAATATATTCCCTTTTCCTCCTCTACCATTAAAATCTGACACTTTCCATTCATTTTTCTTTACATTTTGTTCAGAGTTTTTTACTATAGTCATATCATTTGAATTTTGAAAAATATTTAAAATAAGATTTATGTGAAATTATACTTTCTCCACAAAACGCATAACGTTATCAAAAATGCACTTGAGAATATTCTGAAGGCTGGAAAACAGCCCATGAGGACAAAGTTCTTAATCTCCAGAATTAGCAAGTCAGAAAATTTTGGCTACTTTTATACAATGGATAAGATTATTTTGCTTTTGCAGTAATAACGCAAGACCATAAGAAATTACTTTTTTGCCTTTTACAAGCTTTACTTTTATTCAAAGATCTTTCGTTAAATTTGATTACATTTATGATGTAATTGTGAACTAGGAAAAAAACAAAAAAAATCTCCAGTTTGCATATGAAAAACAGGGAAGTTTCCACTTGCAAACATGAGGAATTAAAATATCCATTTTGAAAAAAATCCACAACAAAAACAAAGAGCCAAAATATTCAGTTTGTTCAATAATGTTTATTGCAATAAATTTCCTATTAAATTTACATAACATTTGTTACTTTCCAGGCATGCTAATATCTTCTCATTGCCCTTAGCTTTGCCAAGCCTTTGAATTAAAATAAATGCTCCTCAGGAGTCAAGAAACTAAATGCTACTCAAAAGCTGAGACAGGAGGCAACTGTTAAACCTGTCTCCCACTAGTTCTGTAACTGCTGTTTGGGAAAATTGAGAGGAAACAAAATCGGCTCTATTATTACTATATGGAGAGATTATTTCTTTTGACATCACTAAATCAGTCCAACTCCAAACCGTGGTTACTGAGGGAACTGCAGATAGATAGAAAAAATTGCATAACTCCCTCCCACCTCTACAAGCAGAGGATAAAAGCTTTTGAGCAGGAAAGTATGGATTTTCCTATCTTAAAAGGATTAGGACCACTGAAGGAGGTTCAAGAAAAATGAGTGAGGGTAAACAACATATGCAGACACAAGCTTTAAACACACGAGCAACCCTGATTTAATATCTGAATCTCATATATTACTTAAGATTAACATCCTTCCATTTCATCAACTGCAGTAACAGGAAACATCGATGGCACATGGAAGAAAGTCACAAAAGCATCTGTACATGCTATTCAAAATTCAAGTAAGTAGAATAAAAAAAAACAGAAATAATTACTTTTTGCTCATGGTTTTTTAAGACTAGTATTAAACTTTCAACAATAACCACAATACATCTGAAGCACTGTGAGACAAACATAAGTAGCTGCATTTATGAATGCATAATTCCCCCAAATTGATGCAAAAATAGAACAATAAAAATTTTCCAGTCAGCCAAACAACAGTTACAAGTTTTCCTATGTGTACAACTTAAGAACGTATTTCTACATTCTCGTAATGAACGGAGCACCAGAAAAGACAAAAACATTCCCAATAACATGATCAAAATATTTCATAATGCCAATCAGTCATGTTACTACTTCAGAAGAAATTTTAAATTTTAGTCTTCTAGAACATAATTAACACCTTGACAAAACAAAACATCTCTTACTTTATCCACCAAAATGGAAGCCCTTCAAATACCTAGAAGCAGATTTTCTTATGCAGCCCAAATTAGGAATGAAAAAAAACACAAAACTGAGCCATCATGCTAGTCTGCTCACAGTGATAAAAGTACTGATGGACAACATGAGAGCTTTCTATTTTTAATAATGCTTTTTAAACACTTACTTATGCTTACCACACTTTCAGGACATTGCTAATGTGAAGAATTATTAGGTACATAAAGCTTTTTTAGAAAAGCTTCCAGAAATTATGCTGGTCAATGTATGATCTATTACTAATATTACAGATTCATAAACTTTGCTTTGGAATGCAATGAGTAACCACACAAGGAAAGTATCCTGATAAAAAGTTAGTATACAACTGCTGAAGAAAAATTTAGTATGTTCTTTAATGAAACCAACAGCTTTTTTTCTTTTTTTCTTTTTTTCCCTACAGTTGTATCATTAAACACAGAGTAAAGCAGGCAAAGAGGAAATTAATTTCTAAGGAAAAAGTCCTGAAGGCATCATTCCCTGGGTGGCAACAGATGTGATTCACAACAGAGCAGTAGAGATATTTTGTTTTTAAGAAGCAGATGCAGATCTTTATGAACCTACATTACTAGATGGTGATTGGGACTCACAACAACAGTCTAAAAAGGTCAAAATTAAAAGCAGGAAAATATGCACAATAGAAGAATTAATAACTTTACCAGAAACTGAGAAAGTGAATAATCTTTCATAAGTTCTTTTCTTCAGCTATTTTCTTAAATAGGTATAAGTCAGTGTAAATTTGAAAAATTCTGTAGAAGCTTTAAGTGTCAACACTTTTAAATTGAAATTGTTGGCAAGAACCTGGAGACAAATATGCCTTCTACGAAGCCTGGAAGAAATACAGTAAGAATATAAAATGAAAATGAAAAAAATCATGCTAAAAATATGCATGGAGTATGTCTGCTTACTCAGCTGCTCCACTCTTGAACAGGTGATCCTCAAATCAAACCTCTCAAATCCTCAGTGATCCTCAAATACAATCCACAAAGAATGTGGACAAAGACGAGGAGCTGAGATTTGCTGAAGGTAACAGTACTCCTATCATTGATACAGCAGTAGCTATTTCCTCTGTGCCCTTTACCTCCTTTCTGTTAAATAATATACAAATTATAGCAATATTTCAGAGAATATATCCCATATTAATTGGATACACAATGGATTTTCAGTAGATGGGTGTCCAAAAAGGCCACGAAGTAAGGACTCCTTTGATTGGCCTACCTTGAGTGCATGTCTTGAAGCTTCCTACGCTATCTCACCTGAAAATTTTTTATTCCTTGTATGCTCTGCTTACATTGCAACCTTAGTACCACTAAAACTGTAGAGGTGAAAGAATAGGCAAAGGTAACTGCGTGAATATGTATGCACCAAAGAAAAGTGAGGAGAGATTATTCCATCAATACAGTTTTTTAATTACTGTCTCCATGCTAGCATATGTTGAACAGAAAAAGACTCAGTAGAAGTGTAGCTTAAAAGATTAATTTTCAGAAATAGTGAAATTCACTATTCAAATAGTCCTTTACATCAGACGTTCAATGAAAATACCTAACCAACATCTTATAAAATTTTCCCAGAAAAATCAAGAATCTCATTGCTCTATGCATCTCCTCAACTGTTATACCCGTTAAATATCTCATTTGGTCCAAACACCTGCTAAAGTGTGTGTGCATTAGTAAGTAACTATGCTTGGAAGACTGTATGCATTTGTTGTAGCTGAATATAAGACGAACAGTTGTCGTGAATGGCAGAAGACTTGCCATTCCACATTTTAAGCAACAAAAATGTTCGAAAATATTGCCAAATATCTTCATTTTTTCATTCAGAATTAGAATCTTTTTGTACACTGGAAAAAATAAGATATCATGTCCAGCTGCTTTTGGAAAACACTGGAAATAGCTCTCCCCTATAGTAGCCCCCCCACCCCAACCCCATAACAGATGACGCCTTTCTGTCAAACTTATACGTGATTCAAGTCCAAACAACATGGCATTTTGGGTAATGGATGCTATAATTAAAATGTGAGTCCTAAAAAAACCTGTTGTTTTAGTGGGTGTTTTTAGTAATGGCTTTGTTCTACATGAAGATAAAAACTCCCTAACAAAGGAATTAATGTATTGCTTTAATAGGCTGCACCCTGCGTTAAGTTTTAAAATTTATGAGTTCTCTGCAGCATTGTTCTTTAAACAATGGCATTGTCAAACGCAACCAGTGAGAAGATTAAAGTTCTCCCAGCAGATTAAGTACAAATTATCTGTCCTCCTGTTTCAGCATCATTTGTTCATTTATCACATAACGTCTAGTATTTCTGGTCAGTGTCAATACGCTCTGCATCCTTGCAGTTAACAGATGTCTTCTCTTGTCGAATGAATTACTTTATGTTTCACGCACTGGTGGCCACAGATGTGTCACTATAGCAACATCATTAATTTCAGATCTTACCGGAAACATGCACTCCAATCAAACCTAATTATACCACATTGCTTTCTTGTCTCACAATAAGGAAACTATAATGCAATTATTGGGATACTTCATTTTCTATTCTACTGTGGCAAATGAGAGAGCCACTGTGATGGACGTTTCTTGTCAAAAAGCTTATTGATGAAGCACAAACCCAATTTACAATCATACAAAGGACTACCTTGCAATTATGTTAGTAAGGCAATGCTCCTTAGACTCAACAGCTAATTCTCAATCATTTCCAGTGAAGCTTGGACCACAATATAAGATTTTTGCAGACCATTCTTTGTATTTCCTTTCAATATTGAGAGAATTTTCACTTGTTTATATTTAACTAGACAAGCCTTTTAGTCCTGATTTTTAATAGTACCAACATGGATGGACAACTATAAAACTGGCTCTCTTCTTTCCTCTCCAAACAGTCAAGCCTTAAGTGGGCAGAAGAACAGAATCAAGTGGAAATTCAAGAGAGAAGGTCATGAAACCAGCTCTCATGAACAGTGTATAATCATGCAATGACGATTCTGGGCTAACTGTACAGAATCTGTTCATTATCTAGCAGCATGCTTTATGTTTATGATAAAATGCAGAATAAGACCAAATATTCAAGAAAGGAAACGGGAAACAGGTATTGATAAACTCAGGTGAAGCACACACTGACTACATGTTTGCCTAGATTTCAACGTAGGCTTATTTTCAATTACATCAGTTTTCTGCTAACACTTGAATAAAAGCACATAACTGCTGCCTGTCAGTCCAAAATATTTGGTAACTACTGCCTTAGAATACTACATTTGTATTCATTTTTACATCATTAACTTACAGATTCAGACCTCTCTCCAGAACTCTGTAAACTTCAGTGCTCTGAAAAGGCTTTGAGGCTGAATGTTAGCAATCTTCCAAAGTATTTGTAAACATATTAGCTGATAACGCCTTTTAACATCTGTCTATTTAGCCCCTCCATTCAATATGCACTCAGAAAGGACAGAACACAAGTGCTTCTTAGAATTAAACAGAACTACTATGATTACCAGTGGCATGATGCAGCTTGAAAAAACAAAAAGCAATTAGAAGAAAACGGAGCTGTTCCTCTTTATATATACAAGTCTATAAAATGTTTCCTTTTGAAATATTACAAACATAACAGTAACAGCATTTTTGCTTTAAATAACCCAGTCCCACTAAATTTTATGTTCACAGAAAATCCTTTTTTTTTTCTTTTTTAAAGGAGAGCAATTTTATTTTCAATTACTGTTGTATTAGGTTAAGTATATCAGACAAAGCTGTTGCATTTTTTGTCTTTCTAAAAGTAGAACAGGAGTCTTGAGGAAATGAACAGTTTAGTGGTCCTTATGCTTCTGAATGTTAACTGGCCACCAGGCAGGATCAGAATATTAACTCCTGCATTATGTGATATGATTTCAGGACTGTAAAGTTGGCTGAATAGATTATTAACATAGTTTCTGAAGATCTTCAGTGCTAACTGTAAACAGACAAACCTAACGTGCTCCATATTTCTAGTTTGGTATGGTAATTGGATTCTGTATCAGAAAATTTGAACATTGTTTTTGCTTATGAAGTAGAGTTCATTCGCCCAAGCACTATCTTCTGCATTGTTTTGAAGCTTCATTATTTTTTAACATACTTGCCTTTTTCCAAATACACGCTGTAAATTACATATTTCCAGACTATTATGAGACAGCACTCTTAAAAATTATCATGATGAAGGGTGCAATTAAAATCAACAAGCAGTTTCAAATAGCATACAAATCATTAGCTAACTGAAGTAAAACACGTTAAAAGAACTGTTCATTTGCTTTGAAGAATTACTACGCTGTAATTAGGAATACTCTTCTACATGCTAAGAAACATGGCAGTTGTCTTTATCTTTTATGAAATAGAAGAAAGGCATTCAACAGCATGTAAGGTTACATAGGCATCTACAGAAAAAGAAGAAAATGTCTTTTCAGAGTATGTCAATACATGAAATGCTCATTTCATTTCAAAATACACACTAGTGGAAGTCTTCAGCATGGGAGGGATTGTGGACCTACTTCAAGCAGAAAGAGATTTAAAGTGGGTATTATGCATTCAGTGTAACAGTGGGCAACCCCCTCTGAAACTTTCTCACCATGTTGAAGTAGATTTTATTTGAAATCACTAAAACATTCCTTCAGCTGTTTGAAAAATGGCTCTCTCATTTCAAAAGTTAGTCTAACTCAGCTTCTTTAAAAAACAGTATAGCTGCCAGAGCTGATTTACTGAATCTCGGGAAAAAAAAATAAGAAGAGAGAAAAAAATGCTGCATCTACCAAAGAACTTCTTATTTATTATGTTTTCTGAAATAAACTTTAAGGATCTCTCAATACTTCCAAGACTTAAGAGCATGGTAAGTCTGTAACAAGTTTCAGTCATAATGGTACACATCAGAATAGAGTAAGCTATTACTTCTTTGCACAGTCATCATAGAATCATAGAAACACTAAGTTAGAAAGGACCTACAAGATCATCTAGTCCAACCATCCTCCCACCACCAGTATCTCCCACTAAGCTACTGAACTATGTCCCTTAGCACCTCATTTAGACTTGAACACCACCAGGGATGGTGACTCCACCACCTCCCTGGGCAGGCTGTTCCAGTGCCTGACCACTCTTTGGGAGAATAAGTTTTTCCTTATATCTAACCTGAATCTCCCCTGGCGCAACTTGTGGCCATTTCCTCTAGTCTTATCATTAGCTATCCGGGAGAAGAGGCTGACCTCGTCCTCGTCACAACCTCCCTTCAGGAAGTTGTAAAGTGCAATAAGGTCTCCCCTGAGCCGCCTCTTCTCCAGAACAAACCCAGTTACCTACCTTCCGATCCCGGTAGGGACGGTTTTCCAGTATGCCAGGTCAGGTGTAATAACATACTACAGTTAAGAAGATGAAATCATACACTAGCTGTAGAACTGGTCTTTGTAATATAAGCAGCATCTAATTTCATGGGAATAACAAATGCCATTTTAGATGTTGATCTTACAAAATGAATTTTGGAAATGACTTGCTCTCTTGATGGCCATTCTTAACTGTTATTATCATACAATATTGCAAAAGAAACAAGGTGCAGACTATAACAGCACCAGAAGTGCTAATTCAAAGTCTTTTCAAAGCAAGAGACCTGGTAATTCAAGGTAGTCTTACTGATGCCATCAAACATCCTGTTACTGCAGCTGGAGTGTTCCCACCAGAATAAAACAGATTACTACGAAATACAGACTTCAATGGGTAAGTACCTGCCTAACTAAGCCCACTGGCACTGGTACAACACAACTCTCAAGCACAAGCTTTACATTTTACTGAAAAAAATAAAAACCAATAGTCTAATTCTACTCATGAACATATCGGAATAAAGTTTTGAAATTCTATAAAAGTCACCATATTTCAGAATTATAACCTGATATACCTGTTTTATCCGTTAGTAAATAAACTAATCGTCCCAGCTCTTCTGGTATGGTGCTAGTTCGAACAACTGTTCCAGGAATATTGTCATCTTTCATAATCATCCACCCATAGGCTGCCTTACCCATGTCCAAGTTCACACGTAAACTGCAAAGGAAATGTACACCATTATCAGTGTGAATATTAGGCAAATTGAAGTAACAACCATAAAAACAAAACTCAAAGCTGCTTTTAGGATACTTGAAAAAAAATTACTTAAAACTACATGTGGCAAAAATTTTGGAACGTTTTTGTTACGTGCTTGTAGACTACATATCACATTAGAAACTCAGGCTGTATTCCAGACTTTTAGAAAATATTGCAATATAAAACAAGTGCTATACTATGCCTTCTATATGAGACAGTCTGCGAATCTTTTTGGAGATTCTTACTACAATTACACACATAAAAGTATTGTATACTTTATCAACAAGACCAGATTCAAATAAATTTTTATTTTTTAAAAATCTCAAAACCAAGCAAGTATTTTATTAATGTATAAGTACAGATGATGTTACACCTCTTCACGTCTGTTTTTAAATAACTATTTTTCCTTTGGGAAAGTATAAATATATTTGTCAACTTTTTCTCACTACAATAGATCAATAAGGTTACTGTCCTTGTCAAAATATAGTTACAAAGTCTCTCAATTGCAAAATGAGAATAATGCCCAAACAGCGAAATTCACCTTCCTGTGATACCAGGTGTGCCAGAGTTATTACTGCCAGCAGTAAAAAGGAGCCTTTGAGTAGCTTTGTACTAGAAATTTTAGTTTGCAGCAAATTTTGCTAATTACAGAAGAATCGCAAATCAAACTCATCCTGTGTCTGCATATTTTTTGTTAATACTTCTGTGTCCGCGTCACACAAGAATTAATTGCCCTTTCTTCTTGTACTCCTAAGTCATAATAAAAAAAGTCTTTGCTCTGGTCAGAGACAACTTAAATCACATTGCCCTTGCCCAAAATCAAATGTCCTAACTCAAAACCAGTTCCATCACTTACTTCCCTACAGCTGTTCACCATAATCATGCTACCATGCCAGAAGAACAATGACTGAGGAACAGACACACGTTCCTTTCTCTTGACTCTCCTCTACCAGAAATACAGAAAAGACAGATAGACGGTAGCAATGCAAACTATTTGTGAGTAATTTGCCAAGGGCACAGGGCAGAGTATCATGTTTAATAACAGATTGGCAATAACATGACTCTTAAAACTGTCCAAAGGCATATCAAAGACAAAATCCTGCTAATGTACATCAGACTTTAAAAAAAAAAAACAACAAAATACAACACTCCTTGAGTGTTGTTATACAACATATACAACATAACCCAAACTGCAGCCATCGTTTACATCTGTCCTCTTGCAATCAGTGACAAAATGTTTGTGAATTACCTAAAGTAACAGTGGAGATAAAAATATCATAAAGAAGAGATGCATTTAACTAGTGTTGTGAAAACATCCAAAATTTCAATACACAGTGAGAAAATCCAGTTTATCACATGTCCGTCTCCTTCCTAAATTTGTACAGCAGAAGAAAATGCATGTTGCAGCATTAAATGAAACAAGTCTTTTTGATAAAATATTCTTGACCATTAAAGAACTAAATACCATCTTAAACTAGCTCTTATTTTGCCATTAAATTCTGCAACAGTAGGAAAACATCCCTCTGCTTGGTAAGATGTTTCACCTACTTTTGGGATAGCATACCTAACTTCAGCTCTCTTCAGACACAAAAATATATTAAAAAAAAAAAATCAAGAGAGATGCCAGGAGGGGAACTCTACCAGATACTTTTTATTGAAAATATTACAGTATAACAACACTGAAAGCCACTTGGTTCACAATGCTTAAGTAGAGTTTTACTTTGTCTGAGTCAATAGAGAGACAGTACTAAGCTACCAGCATTTGACATATGTACGTTTTGTCAACTTACAAACTCAGACAGAAAATAAGAGCCAATGTTAACAGACTTCACATTGAGATACGTAACAGTCAAGAAAAGGAATGACAGAAGATTTACTCCCATTAGGGACATGAATCTGCTAGTTAGTCAAGTACAAAGGGCAATCTAACTTGAGAAGAAAACAAGAACACACTTCAATAACGGTTAGAAATTTGCCCTAGCGTATATTCGAAGTTAAAGATGAAAGCTGCTCATCATTCTGTGCCAAAGAAATAGTTGGTCTATCTACATCAAGATAGACATTCTGTGATGAAAGCTCTATTTAAGAGTTGCAACCTCAAGCACAAGGCACACAAAGAGAAATCCTTGTGGCTGCTCTGCCAGTGGAGAAGTACAAGTCATCTACATAGGGAAAACTGCTTAAGTAAGACCAAAACAGAGAGATCTCTCAAAACTTAAACTCTTACACACAGAAGTGTGATGTTGGTTGTGGCTCATCCGCAGCACTAGTTACCCTAGCACACAAACCTTACGCAACTTCTATCCAACTTGAGGATTTATTCCATTATAAGCCAGGATGGCATCCCTCTGTAACTCAGCTTGAGAAAAAATCAATAATACAACTTCTCAGAGCCCACACTGCTTTTTACTACAAGTTAAAACCAGATACTTTTGCTCTTATTCCCTCAAAAACATCATTAGTGTTTTAGGGCAAACAAATTCATATTTACAGGACTTTTAACTTTCCTTTTTTTCTCAATGGTAACTACATTAGATCCCCTTTTGCAAAGTTCTAATTTTAATTTTTAGTCAATAAGTGAAGGCCTTCACTGAGCAAGTTTCAGGAAAATACCTTTAGAAACTCCGGAAACATTCTGTCTCTCACAACCCAGTGAAAAGCAATCAAGATCTAATGAAATTAGCAAAGAATTCTGTGAACAAATTGACATAATGCCTAACAAAATTCAAGGATGGATTTGATTCAAAATTGTATGATAGTTTAATTTGAATCTTGGCAAGCAAGTAAGACCTTCCTGAGCAATTCTGTATGTAAGCATAAGAAGTTCTGTAGCAAAAGACAAAGTCATCGCAAGACTCTAGATACAATGTAACCACTGTGGTATCCAATTTTTAAAATAAAGTTATTAAGATGTAGTCTTTATTCCAAGTACTTCCTTCTAAGTGAAATGCTGAAGACATTTGAGTCACATCAGCACCCAAACCAGTACCCAATATCCATATACTTCTAACCTTCCTACAGCCTACTTGAAACAACTACAAACTGTACACAGATATACACATCATTTACAAGCTAAAAAAACACGCAGAATAATGTTGAATAGAAAGTATCGGTCAAGAAACAGAATTGTTTTAACTTCAATCTGCCAGGAAAGTTAAATCTTTACAGAAAGTGGTTTTCGGAGTCTGACAATTTCTATTACTTCAATTAACTGCTACTAATCTATTAAAACAAAACAGAAGTTACTGCTTTTAAATCCAATATTCTATCAAAGTTTAAGTAAGGATCAACCCACAGTTCATCTTTGCAAGTTATCCAAATTATTTTTCCCTTCCCTCATATTTTCTTTGATGAGAAAGTCTGAATATTTTTTTGTTTAGCCCACCATATAATTTTTTTAATTTCCTCTGCTGATGCTTTCAAGAAGAGTCTCAAATCTGTGTTCTTGCTTGTTTCATAAGCGAGCACAAGCTATCATTCTTGGACTAACTTTTTATTCCTAAATTTTGTCTCCACATAAAACGCAGGCAATGAATCTCACTTTGGAGGACTCAATTCCACACATTTGTGAGGGAAGAAATATGCAACAACTTCATATTACTACCGTGACTGCAGGACATGAAGTTTTTAAAGGGCAGCATGCAACATACAGATAACTAGATATTGTAACATGGGTAGAACTTAAAGTCTCAGGAGGGTAGCTGGAAAATGATTAGTAAGAATTACTTATAAAATTCTTACAGACTGAAAATACAGTAGAGTATAAAATACAAGCAGAATTCACGGCAAACTTGAGCACATTGGCACAACAGATGTAGCATATGCAGCTTACAAAAACTGCCATCTATTAAAAATGTTTATTTTCAAGTTTATCAGGTCAGATGCCTCCTTTAATTAAGGCTCACAATAACAATATTGATGTCTAATACAAATCACTTTAAAAAGTCATTATTTTAGTATATTAAGACAAATTTGTCATTACTTACTGTAATATTATGAAGTTTAAAACAAAAAGAAACTAAGAACAGATAGGGCATGTTGCAAGGTTGAAAACGAAAAAGATCTACTACAATAGATCTTTAAAAAGGTTGTTTTTTTTTTCCTTTAAACTGATGGTGTGTTTTCTAAATGTGGCATGAATTTCAGACATTTTGAAAAAAGCACGACATGAGCTAGCTTAGGCATCAGTACAGCACTATACTGAGTAGAGTAAGACTTGCTCTTAATGGAATAGATAGAAACCACAGCTTCTATTGCCTAGAGAACTCCAAATCAGTTTGTAAAAAATCAGTATGTTTCATATAGTATTTTTCAGTCCCTAGAGAGAATACATTATATAACGTGGTATAGTAGAAAGGTTTATATATGTTTACAAGGATTGCTTAAACTACTTTAAGTAGTTTTAGCTTCTTCAGCTCTTCCACAGCAAAAGTTTGGCGTCATAGCTACAATGTTCTGTCTGTATATGTGGGACTACAATATACAGATATTCTCATACCAAAAATTAAATCATCTCAGTGACACTTGAGGAACTTAAGAAGTGCTTTAACAGAACTCCAACGGAGCCAACTAAAAAAAAAGCTTATGGAGGAATGTGGGATACTCCGGGAAATGCCAGCACATCTGGAAAATCAGTTAATAGGTGAACACAAACCTGAAGAGGCACATTTTTTTTGGATGGTCTGTCAAGGAATTGATTTCTATCCCCCTTTCCCAGCAAATTAAGAAATTCAAACTTTGCATGGAAGCAAAGTCCAGAGAGGGAACCTCTCTAAGACTATGATTCATCCATATGGAAAAAAGAAACATTAATACAAAAGGAAACACCAATAAACACTATTAATATACTGTTGTTTTTAAGGGCCAAACATTTCTAGATATTGGGATGTTCAAATCATCCCGTGCATAATTGTTCTAATTTACAATCCATGGCTAGGATTCCAAATCCAAAGCTAGGCTATGCTTTCCACATTCATTTACTACTACTTTTTACCCATTTTGCTTGATTCCTTGCATGCTACTGAATGTATACCTCGTCTTCCAATTTTATTTATCAGATTGTTTTTATGTTTATACTTCTGAAGTCTTACATGCCCCGTCACCCACAGTTCTGCAGTAGTATTTAGACTGTAGCACAGACAAGCAGCTGATCCTTGGAGGATTAGAAATCTTCCTCTTTCCATGAATCACATGAGAGACTGTACAGAGATCAGTTACATTCTGCTAACAGTTAGTCACCCTCTTCTGGTGATCTTCATCAAACATACCTGGATATGGAAAATGATTTTTATTACAAACCTGGATTTTCTTTGCCCTACAAACCAAAAACCAAAAACAGCAGCAAAAAATGTTCCCTATTTAGAATCTTCCTGAATTCACTAAAACTATCAATCAACAGATTTCATGCATGCATGAACGCAGATATAGTTTGCCTTTCCCAGTCAATCCTAACCTCTCACATTCACTTCCTTTGCCTGTGATGAAAAGTTATTCACACCATGTAACTGTCTTAGAAACAATGAGAGGGCACAACACCTTCAGCATCATTAGTCTTGTAATTTTCATCTCCAAGAGTTTACACTTCAAATACAGTCTTAGGAATAAGTCATTTCCACGCTTTAACATCCAGATGAAAGGAAGAGAAACGTAGGTATATTTGAACACTAGCATGACTGGATAGGTTTAATTTGCTAACAGTCTAAGAAATAACAGTGTATATATGCAATCAAATCTGAAGAAAAGTTGGTATAGGAATAGATAAACATTTGAAGTGGAAGAAAGTATTCTCAGCTAGATTCCTGTCTCATCTTCTGTGGGGGTAACTATATGGTCCAATGCATAACTAAATCTATTACATTAATTCAGTATTTCTGCACTGTGCCATCATCTTCCACATACAACTGAAAAGTTGTGTTAGGTCTACCCTAGAAATTATTTTTGCAAAAGAACTTTTCCATAAATCGATCAGGTCACATAAATTGCTTTCTTAAGAATTCAAAATGAGCTGCTCAAACAAAATGTTACTTTTTCAGCAGCGCATATTGACCTGTCAATGTAGCACCAAATGTACTCACACTATATGCTCTTAATTCAGTTGCATCCAGTAACAAAGACATATCTGTCTTTTAATCATTTTTAAAAGTTTGGACTTAACATGTTTATTACAGAAGAAGACAGTGAAAAACAAGTGATCATTTATACTCTTAGCTCATTTTTCCCTTCTTGTACATCTTTGATGATTAAGAAATCATTAAGCAATATGTAAACGTCACCCACCACCTGAATGCAGCTCTTTTTGCCTCTTCACATTGGTTATCTGCTTAATAGTCAATAATCCAAGGATGGGAATGATGACACAACCCAAACAACATCATCATACAATCAGTAACGGAATTGTGACAATGATAGTGTTTAGAAAGATACCACAAAATTGAAACATGGATGTGTAAATAAAACTGGGAGACAGTCAAAGGAAATGAAAACTGTTATAAGAGAACCAGCTTCTGCAATGAGATCTCCACAAACCCCAACAGATTTGCTGGAAACTTTTCCTGCAACATCACAACACCATGAGTTGCTCTCAATACAGAAAGGTACTACAAAATTACAAGTTCTTGAGACACTGAGTATCAAATTGGTCAAATACAACATTTTGCTTCACACAGACATACATTCATAAGAAAATGTGAGCAAAAGTAGGACAACTAATGTAAGCTTAGACTAAATACCTAAGGAAATTCTTTTTTTTTTTCCCACTTACACTACATGGATTTAAATATTTTGTGCAAACCTGAGGGAATAGGTCTTAAACCTATCCACAATTTAAGACATAGCTGCTAACTGTGGCTAGTCACTGGACTTACTGTAGTATCTCAAACAGAAGAGTTCCAGAGAACATCTAAAAATAACAGTGAACTTAATCTAAACACTGGGAATTTTAACAGAAGAGAGTAGTTCCACTTTGGAAAGGCAATACACATTCAAAAAAAAAAAAATTCATTTCAGAGTCAGTGTTCTAACTTCTCTGTCCACAGAAGACATGATTACACAGATGGATATTATTTCCTGTTCCAGTTTATCTGCAATTTTAATATACAGCTCTCATGCTTAATGAATTCATTAATTCAGGGCAAGTCTCTCCTTTTACACCTGCTTAAAGTCCTGCCATTGCAGAAGTGCACTCAATTTAAATTAATTGTTGTAGTAACATAAAGCCAGTATTATAATCAGAGAAATGCAGCATTTTCAGTACTAGGGCATTAAAGAAATAAAATTCGAAAATACAGTTAACACTTCACTCAAATACGTTTCCTAAAACCACACCGCTAAAACCAAGATGGTATCCTTATTAATACATTTATGCTAGTAAAGGATTAGATATCCTGATTACTCCAGTAAGATGAACTTTATACAAAAAGAATACAACAGTATTGTTTTCTGTATAGTGATCCTTCAGGAATCAGCAGATTTGTTGGCACCTTCTCCTTCAGCTTTCTGATAAGATCAAGTTCCTTCACAATGAGAAGCAAGTATAAATTTCAACAAAGCCACATTCAGTGAAATTAGACATTAGTGTTTTTCTTCCGTTCTTATACATACCTGATGGGGATGATATAGGAAAACAGGAGGAGGAACCGGAAAAGGTTGCGATACCACGGGCCTACAAATCCTTGCAGGGTTACCATAACAACTGATAGTGCAACTAAAGCCAAAAACAGGGCCTTCGTCAGTTGATTCAACTCCAGGTCCAGCAAGCCAACCTGAAGAAGTAAAAACCAAGTTAGCCAAGAGGACTGCCTTTTTCAATTGACATTTTTGTAGTGCAAACAACTAGTTATTACTGGCTTTTTTATTCCTACCTATAAAAAATCCATGCACTTGAAATAATTAATTATACTTAGATAACTGAATTGATTGTTCCCATGCTTGCATGTAATAGATGTCCCATGACTCCATAACAATAACAATTCCCAGAATCAGTGCCAATTGTCTCAGCCAGGCCTTCTGAATGCCTTTCTATCTCACACATCCCTCCCCCTATCCTCTGATCCAGGACAGGAACAGAGGAGGGAAAGAAAAAAAGATAAGAACAAACGAGCAGAAACAATTTTCTTCTGTCAAGTATGCAGGAAAAATCCTAGCAACACATTTTATGTTTGTAGGGTGACTACTGCTTGTTTACTGCTGGAAGACCTAGAACATGGTAGAATCAAGAATCAATGGCAGCTGAGCATGGTCTTGTTCATACAGCTAGCATACTGTAACTTGTAGTTATGCTCCCGCACCAGTTTGTAAATCTGAACTCATCTTATAGAAATAATTTTTAATTACTTCTTGAATAACCGAAAGTTGCGCAAGTTAAAACTAGTGAAGTGGTGCAACCAATTTCCAACCGAAATAGTAAAACAGCTTCAACTTTTCATAAGCAAAAAGGTATTTAATTTAGAAACACTCTAGCGTAAACATTAAGAGATGCTATCTTTCATCCACTGTTTCTCATGAAAAAGTAGATTAAGCTATATAACTAAGACTCTCACCATTTCAGTAATGCATACTGTAAGCTAAGTATTTATACTCCACTTTTTGGGATGTTCTTGTAGTCAGTAAAATATGTGGGAAAATTATGTCAGGAAGAGTTTCCCTATCACAGATGCCCTTTTATCTCTAAGTCCCACCAGTAAGACCAGTAAAACATAACACTTCCTTAGATAACAAACAGTCTACAAGTCTGCAAAAGAACCATTTAAATATAGTTCTTAAAAAATTTCAGCAATCTTGCTTATACATGGGAGGTCCCTTCCCTAGAGAACCAGGCAGCTGAAGACCACAGCAGCTGATTTATCAGCTGCATTTAGAAAGCAGCACAACCAGGACAAATATCTTGCAATTTCCGCTGCTTCAACTACTACATAGTTTATGCTTGAATTATTGAGAAAAATAGGTTTTTGGATTAAAATGAAGAAAAATTAAGCCAGGGAAGTAGAGCATGTTTCAAAGCCCAGATCTTTTCGCGTTGACAAAGGCAGCCTAAGTTTCAGGCCTCGCTGAGGATCAGATGAAGTCATTATTCATTCAGTCAGGGAAAAAAGACTCAATTACCTCAACCTAAAGATGCTATCAATGAATGCAAAGTGCATATTTTACTCTATTCATCCAAATCCCATTAAAAAGTGAAAGGAATGATTTAATCTGGCCTTCCAGAGTTGGTCTTTTTTTGTAATAAAATAAAGAATCACTGTCTTGCAATATGCATAACCACTACCTCACACTTTTTTTTTCCTGCATCATAGTAGTGAAAGCCTATCTTTCCCCTAACCCCCTTAATGTCACCCCTACTCCACCCCCTGTAAAAACCCTACCCCATAAGAGAAAGGAATAAAGAGCTTCTTTGGAAAGAATGCCACTTTTGGGACAGAAACATTAAATGTAGTCCACTGCACACTGACACGTAGCTAATTCAAAGCATTAATACCTTTCTAATTGATGAAGACATGTAAATTTATGTTTGGAATCAACAGAATTGTTTTTGGAGTGCTATTAAAAGAATAAAAGCCTTG
The DNA here is from genome assembly GCA_013396635.1 of Penelope pileata. NCBI lineage: Eukaryota > Metazoa > Chordata > Aves > Galliformes > Cracidae > Penelope > Penelope pileata. Next base: position 156,010 of record WBMW01003385.1, read on the forward strand.
ATGATGAAAATTTTTCACAGACTAAATCTTCAAGAACATTGGTTTTGTTAATAACGATGTTACCATTTTTAGTATAGATCATACAACTTGCCCATACAATTTTAATACTGCCATTTTTTTTTTACAGCAACTGAAAGCAACTGCAAACCCCTGCTTAATGTGGTAAACAAAAGAAGTGACAGCAGAAATGCATTTTCTTTTTCTCAAAATAATGTACTGAAATATACTTAATTCTGTATCTTTCCACTTAAACAACTTCTGCAACCTAATGAAACACTATGAAATCATTCATTTTTTCATGTAGAAATTCAGTAAAATTCTCTAAAATTCACCTAAGTATTGGAAAAGTAGGTAAATGAACTATATTGACATTTTATCAAATCATTTGTAAAATATGCAATCCTTTTGAAAATAATCATAACTAGAATAACTACGGCAATATAAGGAACTGAATTGGAGTAATTTTCCACATTTATTATTACTTTCCATATTAATAATGATTTTTTTCTACTTGCCATAGTATTCAAATAGAACACTATTTGAAACAACTGCGTTAATAAAATTAAACATCACCAGAAATTTAATCTCGAAGAGAAAATTTGTACACAATGTCTGAGACAATCAAAACAGTTTTGCAAAGGGGCTGCTCTACGATAACAAACACAATAAATGACTGTATAATCTAAAATGCCATTAATGGCAACGAGTGCAAAACCATTTAGCTCCTCTCTAATTTACATGGAAAGTATTAAATAACTAATGGTTATTGGTAAAATAATGCCTAATTCCATCAGTAAAAAGTATGGCATTGTCTACTTTCACCAAAACCAAAAAAGCAACTACTTTTTAAAACACAGGATTTTGGAATCAGGAAATTATCAGAACACTAAGCTTTGTGCTTTGGACTATAGTGCACAAGTTACAACCCTATTAGAAAAAACCTTAATTTGATCAGCAAAAGTTGAAAGCAACAACAAATCTTTTCGACTATTCAAATAGAACATGCACAGCAATATCGCTATTGTTGCCCAGGTGCTCAACTTCTAGGAAAGGTTACCTTCTGAAGCTGTTATTGGAGCAATGGAAAATTCTAACATTAGAAGTATATTACTTAGAAATTCAAGAATATATATATTTTTAATGCTAGAATATTAAAATGCAAACTTCAAAAATTAAATAACGCATGACAGTAAAGATTTCTCAAATGGTCTAAACTCCAACAAACCAAAAACACTCTACTTAAATACTATCAAAGTATTAAACAGTATCTTGACGTCCCTCCCCCAGACTCCCCTATGAAGCTAATTGTATTTCTGGAATCAGTCTGGTTCTGCATTGACAAACACAACATTGACTACAAAGAAATTTCATGGTATGTCTGACTTTGGTTTCAATTTGCAGTATAAACATGAAAATTTCCCTTTCTATTCTTATGCATGCTCTGAACTTTTACATTATTCACCTTGAATAGTAGTTAATTATTTATGTTTTCATTAATTACAATTAATTACAAATGTTTTTGCTTTGTCTAAGAAAAATGTTGGATTCATAGCACTTTTTCATTTATAAAAAAATAATGTGAACATAGATTAATGTATACAGTTCGTTGCTTATATTTGGAAGCCCTATGGCTTTTTTTCAATCTATTAAAATTTATCTTGTAGGCCCTAAAAATAACAGATTAGCAACCTGAGCCTAATGGCTAACTAAAAAACATAATTATCTGTTTACCTTAATTTTTGACACTAAAAGCATACAGCACATTTAGAATCAGCAAATGTTTCTTCTAATTCCTTATTTCTGTGGGTATGCGAATTCAAATTCTTGAATTGATTCAAATTCCTGGCTGCTCAGCAATCCACATAACCACATTGGTCTAATATAACTATCATTCACAACAAGTACAAGTGAATTTGAGTTTAGAAAACATCTTCTCTTAATTTATTATACTCAGGCAATGGTACAGTGAATGTTTCCATGCAAGCTTGTCTTGATCAACATAAAAAAATCTAAAACTTGCATGTGGTATGTTACACTTTTTAATCAATATCTTATTCTTTCAAGTAGTAGATACAAAGTAGGAAAAGCAAAGAAAACATTGTAATACACAGTGACAATTTAGTGAAAAATGTCACCTGTAATTTTTTTTTCTCAGATCAATTTTCAAACTTCCTAATCATGTTTGGCTGCAAGAGCAACAATGACCAAAGCTGAAAACGTTTTTTGAAGCACTAAAAACCTCTTACAATTTTTGTTCTTTTTAGAATTAGAGCAGTAATAGCGGTGCTGTGTGTTTCCAGGGGGCAGGGGGTGGGGGAAAGTCCTACTTGACTTAGTAGAACTGAAATAAACTTGAGCTATTTAGTCCACTCCAGCGGTTATACAAAAGTAATAACCAGAAAATAGTTCATTTGACTCCAATAACATTTTCTGCATTTCCTTCGGCAAAAGAAGTATGCATTATTCATGCAAGCTTTAATACAACTCAACATCACTTAAACTAAATTATTTGCATTATATTAATACTGCAAGCTTATAGAATGAATTCTATTACATTTTTAAATCATCCTTATGACTTGCTTGCTTTTACTTTAACAAGCTATTCATAACCACATATCTACTTTTGAAATAAACTTAACAATTTACATACAAAATTCCCTTTTGTAGCTAGTTCTACCTGTGATGCTGCACAAAAACTAAGACTCCAACATTTACTTCTCTCTTTCCATCTCCTTCAATCACCCCTTTTGTATTGCCTTTTCCAAGTATCTATACACTTAGTGTAAGTATCTAGTTCGGATATTCAAAGTGATACTCCAAATTCCTCTCCAGGTTTTTAATGGTGCTCTCTCTAGATCAGTTTCGTACCACAAAAACTGTAGATCAGATATACCCACAACATAACAAATTAACTTATCTGTTTAAACTTAACGGTTTAACTGAACAGTGGACTTAGTTGCTGTCATTTTGGCAAGTACTGGCACAGATTTCATAACATCCTGAAGTGTGCCTTCTCTTTCAAATATGTCCTGACTTATCACCACAGCAATGATTTACTGTATCTGTAGTAAAACAGTTCGGCAGATTAGAATGAGAAACTGAAGGCAACTTGTTAATATACACTTGACTATAAATACCCCATCCACTTCTCACCAACACTTTTACAGTTTGCTCTACATTTAACACTATCTCACCAGTTCTAAATGTTCTAAAAAGCTATCCCTTTTTAAAATTAATCTCTGTATATAATAACAAAGCCAAATAACTGATATTTACTTATTTCAGTACTTCTCTCTAATTTGACAAGTCCAAAAAGGGAGAACTGTGGCAGTAAAGGAAGTGCCATGTATAGTTTGGTCAGCAGAGGGGGCTCAAGACCGGCACTCGAGACTGGTTTAAGCTTGGTGATGCAGTACCAAGCATACCTTGACAGGGTAATCTGTATTTCTCTACGATCTTACCTGTCCAACAGTATCTACCCCGTATAGTCTGAAATGTTTACTTATTCCATATCTTAAAAATTTTGACAACGTATGTTAACAATTCAGACTGAACTGAAACTGTAGCATTTCCTTGTGATCAAAAAGTTGTATTTCATATACCTTTGTACTGTTACTGACGACTATCTTAAATCATCTGTTAACTGCTCTGTGACCATATATTCTCTAACCTCACCATGTATTCATCACACACAAGAATGATGGATAAAAGCACGAAGGGATGCCATTGAAAAACTAAAAATGTTAACGGCTTCTTAAACTCTGGCATCCATGCAGGCATTGTGCTGTATTAGTCACATGCCAGGCTCTATTACAAGCTATCAGTTGTAAATATTTTTTCAAGATGATCCATCAATTTAGAAGAATTACTTCAACAATCTAACTGGTGATATTGGAGACTTCAACAATTAAAATCATTCACACAATGAAACTGTTCAGCATTCACTTTTTCGATTCAAAACCACCTCAACAACAGTAACTATTTCCTTGAAGAAAAATTATTATAAAAGGAATTTAAACAGAATCTTTCATTTGCATAAGTTTTGGAAAGTCTTAGAATATCCATACCATTGAACTGTACATATCAGCCAAAAGTTATTTTTCATATAGTAAACTGTACACTTCATAAATGATATTAGAATTCTCTAGTTTTTTCAAAGACGTCTTTGAAATAAAGTACGCACTTAAAATCATTTGTCTAAAAGTTTTTCAGCATTTGCTTACTGTTCTTAAAAAATAAGCTACTCGTAACAACTCACAAACTCTCTAGATTATGGCATTAGTAGAGATTATTACAGCTTTTAAAGAGTTCATCTGAGAACAGTTCTAGGGGAAGAAAGGTAAGAGTTAAGGTTATTAGAACACACATGGAAATTTGTTCATTATAAACTCTCTTAA
>WBMW01003385.1:165406-178297 GCA_013396635.1 Penelope pileata
TGGGGAGATGAAGGAAAGAAATGCGTAGGTGGAACTACTAGAAATATTAGAGGACTGGTGCTGGTAGCGTCATGCCGAGAACAAGGAAGTGGACATACAGTAGGCAATTAAAACAGTGAATCAAAAAAACATCAACAATTACTTGGAGAAAAAAAAGAATTAAACTGCCCAAACACTTTCAAACTTAAATTAGAAAAAGTGTTCTGTAATAGGAAGAAGGAAAAAAGCTTATCGCTCAAGTCCTAAGGCAGGCACGTCTGGCCTGTGGGCCACATACAACCCAAAATTGTATAGGTTTCTCTTCTATTAATTGTTAAAATCAGTAAGTAAAAGTATTAGCATCTAACCTTTACAGTCTGTTTCCTTTTCTAGTTTTTAGAACTGTAAACTCTGTAAGGTGTCAAGTCTGTATCTGCAACTTTACTAAGGAAAGCACACAGAATAATTCCACAATTAAGGGTTCCAATTTCCAATAAAACACATGCAGTGAGAAGAAATGTATACATAAAATTGGTGACAACTGCGCTACACTGCTGTTATGAAAAAAAACAACTGATAGAGAAAACATGACCCTAATGGAGAAAAACATGTAATGCTGTATTTCCACAACTCCAGTACTTCAGTTTCCAATATTTTGACTTGCACTGCTGCCAGCACAGCCTCACAGACAGCGCATTATGAAGGTGGTGCAGTTCTAAGCGGTCAGATGAATTTAATCTAAGTACCATCTGGAAGCCAGAGCCCATTTGCCCCTACCTTCTCCATCTCATAGCAGCTACTTTTGCCAATGGTGTGATTAACACTGAAAGGCAACAAAACAGTATGGATCAATACAAGTGAAAAAGCATGATCCAGCCACTGATGAGCAGCAGTGGAGGAAGCGGCTGAGAGGAAGTGGCCATGGACCGCCTCTTAGCTCACTAGGACAACCAACAAGCCAACTACACAGCAAATCTCCCTTCTGCATTACCTTCTGTAGAATCGTAACATTTCGAATGGATTATATATTTCACCAAAAATCATTCATTTTAGTCTAGTTTGCTACAGGTAAAATACACTATTTCTGGTGAAGAAGCAAGTTGTTGCTATTCCATAACTTGATCTACTTCAAAATAATTGCTTGGAATGTTTTGTGAGAGTAACTTGTTGTAGGGACTACTGCAGAAACTGCGTACTCCATAATTGATCCTTCTTCAGACATTGGTGTGAAGTGACATTGAGCTGCTGAGCTGAATTTTAACTTATATTTAAACTTACTACAACAGAAGATAATCGAAACAACTTTAAATAAAAGTCTCCAAAATGGAGAAGTAAAGTATCTCAGAACATCAAATAAAATTCTTGGTGATAACAACAAAAATATAGGACTCCAAGTTAACTATAACTTATGGCTAATCTTTTCAATGCTGGAACATGAAGTATAATTTTTTTAATTCTCCTGTATTCTTATAAGAGATGATGAATTTAACACTATAGGAATTTTACAGCTATGAATAAAGTCATAGGCATAGTAAATTGATGGATGAGTTTGCCATTAACTCTAAAATTCATAGTAAACCCACAAACTTACCTGAAGTGATGTTAGAGTTTTAACTAACAAAGCCACTCCCTTGCTTGTTCCCTCTGTTACTCCCATTTATATTTTGTAAACAAAGATATCTAACTCCCTAAGTAATCTCAAGAAAGTTAAATACATATACATATATTTTTGTATGCATATATATATACTTATATATATACACACACAAGCTTGGAAGAAGATTCCATTCAAAGCAGCTTTTGTGAGTGTTTCTGAACTCTTTGCCTTAAAGCTTGCTGTGAGGCACTTGGCACTAAGGTGTGAAAGACTCTCTTTGTCGCAAAGTTTACATGAAGGCCTACAGACACTGTCTGAAGACTTGCAGCCTACCTCTGCCTGCATGTGGTTATGAGGGGCACTGAAAGATAACTCCAGAGAGAAAACTGCTTCTGCCAGGGTCATGGCTTGGTCAAACAGTCTTTTGGGGCATCTTGAAGGAGATGACCACCGAAAGGTGATAAGCTTGCGCACTGGTGAGCAAGGGTGCCACATCTGCTGCTTACCTCGGGTCCCAGGAATGCCACGTTGGCAGAAAAAGAGTATAAAAGATCCCTCTAAAAAAAGAAAGGGACTGGAGTCATTGTCCTTGTTGTTGTTGAGCTTTGAGAGTTCTCCTTTGTTCGCCTTCTTCTTTGTCTTCTTCCTCCTGTGGACGTGAAGACTTCCTCGGACTGACAGAACAACACATGATTCATAGAATCATAGACTGGCTTGGGTTGGAAGGGATCCCAAGGATCATCAAGTTCCAATGCCCCTGCCACAGGCAGGGCCACCAACCTCCAGATCTGGTACTAGATCAAGTTGCCCAGGACCCCATTCAACCTGGCCTTGAACACCTCCAGGGACGGGGCATCCACAACCTCTCTAGGCAGCCTGTTCCAGCACCTCACCACTCACTCAGTGAAGAACTTCCCCCTGACGTCCAATCTAAACCTTCCCTCCTTCAGCTTAAAACCATTCTCCCTTGCCCTATCACTGTCTACTCTTGTAAAAAGTTATTTCCCTCCTGTTTATAATCTTCCTTTAAATACTGGAAGGCTGCTATGAGGTCCCCCCGCAGCCTTCTCTTCTCCAGGCTGAACAAGCCCAGCTCTCTCAGTCTGTCCTTGTAGGGGAGGTGCTCCAGCCCTCTGGTCATCTTTGCGGCCCTCCTCTGGACTCTCTCCAAAAGCTCCACATCTTTCCTGTATTAGGGGCCCCAGGCCTGTATGCAAGACTCCAGATGGGGCCTCAGGAGGGCAGTGTAGAGAGTGACAATCCCCTCCCTCTCCCTGTTGGCCACCCCTCTCCTGATGCAGCCCAGGATACCATTGGTCTTCCGAGCTGCAAGAGCACACTGGTGGCTCATGTTCAGTTTTTCAACCACCGGGACCCCCAGGTCCTTCCCACATGCTGGATGAAGGGAAAGCAGTGGATGTAATCTTCCTGGATTTTAGTAATGCATTTGATACTGTCCCTCACAGCAACCTTCTGCAGATATTGTGCAACTGGGAGATAAACAGGTTCATGCTACGCTGGGTGATGAACTGACTGAATTGAATGCTAGGGCTCCAAGTGTTGTACTGAATGGAGCTACATCTGGCTAGCAGCCAGGCACAAGCCTTGTTCACCAGGGCTGTGCAGTCTGGAGAAGAGGAGGCCCAGAGGCAACCTTGCTGCTCTCTGTAGCCCCCTGAGGAGGTGAAATGGAGGTGCTGGGCTCTGCTCCTGCTCACCAACGGCAGATTGCGTGGGAACAGCACAATACGTGGGAATGGCACAAAGCTGCACCAGAGGAGGGTCAGACTGAGCACTGGGAAACATTTCTGTGCTGTGAGGGTGGTCAGACACTGGAATAGGCTTCCTAGAGAGGTGGCTGATGCCCTGTGCCTTACAGTGTTCAAGAGATATTGGGACAATGCTCTTATTCATATGCCTTAACTTTTGGTCAGCCCGTAAATGGCCAGGAAGTTGGACTCAATGACCTCTGTAGGTCTCTTCCACTTGTTCTACTCTAAAAAACCTGCATCAATGTATTAGTTTGCATTAAGTGAATTCTCTCCACCTAGGTACTCAAAGACATCAATCAAGACTGTCAGTCTTTACTGAGACTTTGTTCTCCACTCTTAACATTTTTAGTATTGTTTTAATATAGTGATATAAATGCAATATTCTTCCAGTTTTCTATAAATAAATGAAAACATCAGTTCCACTACGTGGAACTATACTTTTTCCATACTGGTCACCTGACGATTTAAACTCATTGTTCCACAACTCTGTTATTTCAGTTCATGGAGTTACCGGTAATGACAGCAGTAAGATATATTCTTTCTGGCTGTAAGTGAAGGATGCAAATTTTGCTTGTAGTTTGATTCTTGGATACTGTCAGTAATGTTTGGCAACACTGCTATGTTCTAATCTGGGTTTTGGAATAACAAGGTTGGCACATCTGCCATTGAGCCAATCCTTTTCTATGTCTTTCAGGAATGACATCTTTTGTCCTCTTCCTTATCTAACACTGTCCATTTCACTGAGACTCTCTAACCCTTGGGGGTGGCAGTGCTGTTAGTTGTCACTACAGTGCTCTTAACACACCAAAGTTCCCCCCTCCTCTACTACTCACCTTATGCTATATCCCTTCCTTTGTTCAGATAAGAGCACATCAAGAGAAAAGTACTAAAGCTACATTTTATGCATTTTCCACATGGTCCAACCCCAGCAGTTCTCCCTTCCTATGATAGAGGGATTCTCATATCTATTGGGAAGCTTGCATTCAGGTACTTTTTGGACTGAAGCTCTAGGCAGAGGAGACACAAACTCAGGAATAAGTCCCCAAAATATATGCAGGAAACAGCTTTCTCATTTTTGTCTTACACAAAGAGGACTTAGACCATACTCCAATAAAAAGCACTAGACAAACCCTTTTCTCTTTCTAAATCCTTGGAATTGGTCATTAAGAGACACATAACAGTATTTCAAGGAGGTTTTGCTTTGTTTCTCTCTGCACATATACAACCAGAGCAAGCTATTCCAATCCCTATTCTCAAATCAACTATGAACAACATTAAATTCTCAATTTACTAACAAAACTACGCAAGTGATGTTACCAGTCCTTACATAACACTATGGCAGCAGAACTAAGTCACAGTATTTCTGAGGCTCTTCTCAAGCTCTCTAGGTAACAACATCTTGTTTGTATTATCTCATGGTATTTCATTCAGACACTTCTTCCCTCTGTCTATACCTACCTTCCTGCAAGATTCATGATGTGATTCTGCTTCTGTAAATGGAGAAGACTGGTGGTGTAACACAGAGAACTACTAACACGAGCTCATGAACAGAAATGAAGATCGGGCTTGCAAAAGCTAGTCTGGGAGGTAGAACAGGTAAGAATGGCTTCCTAATACCATTACAACATGTGGGAAATCTGAATCTCAACAGTCAAAGAACGTGTCATGGCAAGAACAGCATATATGTTGAACAGCAAAAATGCTTATGCTGAATGGGTAAAAATTGTTGAAGTGGTATCAATTTCTAGGAACACATGAATCTGCTCCAGTCACTCTATTTCACTCCAAATAAAAAAATGGGTGGAGAGGTGCCCTTTTCAGAAAATATTTTCCAGAAATTATTCTAATAAAATGGGAGAAGGGACAAGGATAGTGGTTTTTTTTTTGTTTTTAATATATGTAGAGATGTAGATTTGTTCAGCAAAACAACAGGAAGTTTTCACGGATGGGAGAAACAAAGTGATTTTGCCTCAGTTTTATCAGAAACACATATAATTTATTTACTTCTAACTACTTCCAGTCTCACCAGTAAAACCTAAAAAAAAAAAAAAAACAACAAAGGGCAAGAACAATAAAAACCAAAAGGGAAAATAATATCTGGTTTTATACTTCTGAAATGTATAAAAAAAATACAAGATCAGCAAAACAAGATGGAACAAGATGATCTCTAAGGTCCCTTCCAACCTGAACCAAAACACTAACCACAAGACATGCGGTTTTTAGATTCTAGGCTAGCTAACAATTATGGAAAAAAAGCCAGTATTATTATTTTAATGAACGCTGAATGGTAACTACTAAGTTTTGTGACTGATGTTAAAACATAGCAGCAGATTTGTGACTGATGTTAAAACATAGCAGCAGATGTAGGCTTCCATAATAATGCAAAAAAAAAAAATTGAATGCTAAGGATTAGCAATATAAAAACTATTTTTGTACTAATCTGAATCACAGTAGTCAGATTACATTCTATATCTCCTTTACAGACTCTACTTATTTCTCAGTAGTTCTATTTAAGATGTTCTATACCCATTTTAATACATTCCAGTATATGTTCAAAAAATCTGTTACACAAACCAAGCCATTTTAGAGTTCTAGTCTTAGTATACTGTAGGAAGGAACAATATGTTCCTTCAAATTTGTTTCTTCTCCAAGATTTAATTTATTTATTTATTTATTTATTTTAACTTTATCCTCCAAATCTGTTTCTACTCATGGAAACAGGTCACCTATGCAGGAGAGCTGTACTAACAATCTTGCTTTCAATGAAGACTAAAACTGCAAAAGCAATTCTAAATTTGGATGGCAAAAAAACCCAATTGTGCACTTTAAATAGGTAAGAATGAGAGAATACTGCAAAACGCCAGGCTAAATAAATAAATAACCTTAGTTTGTTAATTTCCCTCTTGGTTAATTAACACCTATAATTGACCTTTAGCACTGACAAGTCCAACTTCATCCAGAAAGCCAAGGTTTAAGAATATCTGTCCAAATAGGATTGACTACTAATTAAAATATTGTGAAGAACACAGTTCAACCTGTTTTTAAAAAGGCTGGAACTGCGTTCTTGAGTAAGCTGATGTGACTACCAATGAGGTAGAATGCATAGAGCCATTACAACATAATAACGTTGATGACATCATTTCTACATTTATCTGAAGTACAAAACATATCATTTTAGACTGAAATTAAACTTTTTCAGAAATGGTTTTTCTTCATGTTGTTTGGAATTAAAAACATAGTAAACTGATTCATTAGGAAAATTCTCTTCTATCTTTGTGTTTTTGTGAAAAAAAAATTGTCATTAGAAAAAACCCAGTTCACAGTACGAAGTACAGCAGTAAAGTCACACTCCAGCAAGAAAGACAACTGAAACATCTACCTCACAACTAATAATGCAATGAAGAGAGGAACAGAGGAATAATGAGAGGTTCATGTCTGTGGATTCCTTGCCTTATAAGATTCAATTTGGAAATGTAAATGGAGAATCTTAGAACTCAGTGTTTGCTTCCTCCCCAAACTAGATGTATATTCTGAACAAGAGAATATCAACACGTTTTACAATAAAATCTGTAGAATATTATCTTCATTTTTTTCAAAGAGCAAGAGACAGTTTGCAATTTAAAAACAGTTCCAAAGCAGTATTTTGAACAATTATTATTTAAAGAATAAGAGAAGGCAGAATTATTTCCCCTGGACTTTACAGTAATACTACAAGTATCAGTTTCAATTTTGTTTCAGCAGCAATTAGGTGCAGATTTTTACTTATTTAATAAATGTTTGCACATTTAATCTCTCAACTGTAGCATCCTTTCTAATTTCAAGGGCTGTTTTAGGTTCCAGTTGCCTTCCTTTTGGCTCCTAATTCTACATTAAACATTACTGTCAGGCTTGCAAGTGCAGAGGAAGAGTCCCTCTCCCAAACAGACAGAGAAAGAATGAACTGACTTCTGCCTGTAGTGCTACCTGCTGTAAGGCTAACTAGGACAGAATATTACCTTTAAGCAATAAGAGTTTTATGTTAAAGAAATATGCAAACCGATCTCACTCCATGGTAGAAGATGCAGACACAGCAGGATGTTAACTCCACAGAAATGCAGAATTATAAATGCATGTTATAAAACGTTGGTAATTATTTTCTATACTGATGCACATTTTTATCGCTTACTCATTTGTGACGGCAGTGTTTTATTGCTTTCAGTTCCCACATCCATCCTTACAAATCACGCTACTTGCAGGCTACTGCTTTAAATAAGGATATTCTGTCTACAGAGGGAAAAGAAATCCTCACCAATATTACTGCTGAGGAATTGGTACACAGAAGACTCATTTACACATCTACTGATGTGAAAGATGGCTGACACAAAATGGATGCAACTGATGTAGAAAACAGGCTCTACAGAACGTGTTTGCCTGTTCACTATAAATTTAAGAATTTTTGAAATATTCTATAGAACTACCAAGACAAAGACATTTTAAGCAGGTCATTTTACATGTACTATATTAAACTTAATTCTTCACATTTAGTAGGTACCTATCAGCTAAGTATGACACAAATAACTAACCATCTCTGAGAAACAAATTAAAAAATATATTTGGAATATTGCACATTTTAAAACTATAGTGATTCCTCTAAAGTCCTTTGGCCAATAAATGAATACAATTTATTTATGCGAGCAGCACCTGTCTCATCAGTTGAAGATGAAATGCTGTTTGACAGCATGATTTCTAATTGTTCTCAAGCTGATACTGCAATATATGCCAGAAGATATGACTAGAATTTGGCTGTGTCTGCGTACAGAATATATTGCTTCTTTAGTGCTTCATGAAAACTAAAGTTTATTTACGTTCCCATTCTAGATAAAAGATCAAGCTCCAGTTGTTAGCAGTTCTAATATCAAGGCCTTACGCAAGTAAAGGCAGTACATGTATTGTTCTAATAGTAAAACCATGCTGCATCTTGTCAACATGCCACTGGATCTCTTTATTGTAGGTTTATTTCACTGAATCATAGAATGGCTTAGGTTGAAGGGGACCTTCAAGATACCTACTTCAAACCCTCCTGCCATGGGCAGGGTTGCCAACCACAAGATCAGACTTCCCAGGAAGTTGATTTGCAACTTAATATTTTGTTGATGGAAACTTATAAAAACAATTTTAATACTAACAGTAGTTTTGAAAATATCAGAGATTTAGAACAGATCCTGTTACCCTTTACCACACTTTTCAGTGTGAAATACTCATGTGAAAGTTGTAGCAAGCATTTACATCAGCACACCTCCAGAATCTGTTGAATTGGGGCAAAGCATGTTATATTTATGCATACTACTCTATCAATTTACTATATTAAATAATTTCACTTTAAACACCTGTATTATTTTTTAGACAAAAATTTGTTCAGAATTCTTAAAGAAGTGTTCTGTTACTAAAGGGCTCCTCTTTGTATCAGATAGAAAAGAAAGTAATTATGAACCATAAACATCCTACTTCAATTTTACTCTATTATTTTAAAATGTATGTTACAAAGATCAAAATAATAAAAGGACATTTAAATCCACGTAACAGTACATATCACCTGTCTCTGTCAATGAGACATTTAAAAGCATCTCTATTAGAAACACAAATCAATATACTCAGGGGAACTGCAATAACTGCTTCAAGCAATTTGAATTGTCATTTCATTCTTGATGTTCCTACTCTTCAGAGTAGCTTACTATGAATGGTGTGAAAATGGCAACCTGTCACAATTTTTTTTTTTTTTCAAAAAAACCCTCTTGCAATATTTTTTTCCCTCTCTTATTATTTTCTTACTACACACAGGTCTAGGGAGAAAGATACACCCTGAAGTTTCATATCTTTATAACTGAGGGCCCCCTCCCAACCTGACTCGATTAAAAACATTGCTGATGAAATGAACTATTTCCACTGTTTTAAACTGAAAACCTTGTACACAGAGAAACACTCAAACTTCTGGTATTTCTCAGACACACAAATCTCCTGAAGATGTTTTCATTGCTTACAAAACTTATAAATACTTCCACAAAAAAATTCTAGGTGATGACTGAAACCTCAGTAATCTCACTCTACTTCCTCTGGGAGTCAGCATAAATTTTAGCAGTGTATTATAAACATTCTTTAGAACTAGTTTTGACCAAATATTTTACAGTAAAAAAATCTAAGAAAAGTGAAGTGGGAGCTAATAATCAGCTGTGATGAAGAAACATGGAAGTGTAAGGATGTACATCTATACTTGAAGGAAAATATTTTCCTTAGTACATGTAACAGGCCTAGCTAAAGGAAGAATTGTTTTACTTCTGAAATGAGAATGAGGTGGAATTCACTTTTTATATCAACATTCAATTCAATCCAACAAAATACATTACAGTATGTAGGTCTTTGGTTTTAGGTACATCTATTTAAGTTAATGAACATAAAAGTAGGAAATCACACAGTAAGGCTAACTGACCTTGTTTTTTGGATTGGATGTGTTCATTACACTTCGAGTTTCCTTTCCTGTGTAGATGACAACACCAATTACAGTTCCTGAAAAACAAAGTAAAACAGAGATGTCAAGCAGTTAGGAAAAAAAATGTCTGAATTTAAACCATCAGCAACTTACAGTCCTTCAAACAAATCAATTGTACGAAACAAACATGTATGCAATGTACATAATACCACAGACATTGTTTTTTCAGAATTGAATATAGAGGACCATTACAACTTTTTTAATTAACGTCCATAAAAATGACTACATGCTTTCATTCTCTTCATGGAAACAATAATTTAAATGTAACCGGCTAAAGATTTGTGTTTGAACTGTAAGTTGTCTCAGCCTAGAAGTTAACACAGCATAAATAACTGCCCTTCAACTGTTCAGTTCACAAAAAGCTGAGGAGGACTCTTTTGTTCCTGATGGCAGACTCCTCAATGAGTTTCACCTGGCCAGGCTGGTGCAGCCCAGGAAAACAAGCTGTCCGATCTGCTTTGCATTCTGCTTCTTGAAAAGTTAGTTTCAAAGATTAAAAGGAAAGAACAACCATTCTAATTAATTTTGTTCATAACTCTGGCTAAATCTAACTGATCAGTATGGCAGTCATATTTGTGCTTTGGGAGCTATATCATGGAGGCTATTAGTAATCACACTCTTTGCTTTGCCTCCTTGGGGAGCCAGGCAATGGAAGAGAAAGGAGAAGACATTTTCTGTTTCCTCAGCCTCCCTTCCTCTTTGACTTTGCGTTCTCATCCTACTCTTGATCCAGTTGCAAGGGCTCTTGAGAATTTTGAATATCCTTGGGTTGTTCAGACCAGTGTGCTGCTATTGCTTCAGCTAGCGTTTATTTGGTTTAAGATTAAACAATTACTTAAGAATGTTACCCAGCGGCTGGGTAGTTATGACCACACTCCACGTGGTGCAATACAGCAGCAGCGCTCTGCATGGTGCCCAAGCCATCTTCTCCACAAGCATCAGGTACCTGCTGTGTGCTTCTGGAGACTTCGTAAAAGTGTACGGTGTGGCCACTGACGAGCCCTGCAACTGCACCAACCCTTGCAACAGGTTCTACAGATCCAAGCCCTGCAACTGCTCCAAACAGGAGACAGGCACTGTGGCTGCTCGAATCACTGGAACAAGCCCTGCAAACTCCTTCAACCCCTGTGATGAGCCCTGTAGCTGCTTTGACTCCTGCAACAAGCTCTGCAGCTACTCCAAGCCCTCGACAGGCCCCGTGACTGGCTCCAACTCTTGCAACAAGCCCTGCAACTGCTTCAAACCCTGCAACAGGCCCTGCGGTCACTCCCATTCCTGCAACAAACCCTGCAATCACTCTGAATCCTGCGACAGGCCCTGTGGCTGCTACAACCCCTGCGACAAACCCTGTGATCACTTTAACCTTTCAGACAAACCCTTCAGTTGCTCTCACACTTCAAATGGACCCTTCAGTTGCTCTAGAAGTTCAGACAGGTCCTGCGGTTGCCCCGGCCCTCACGATTAGCCTTGTGGTCATTCCGATCCCTTTGATGGGTCCCACAGTTCAACTAGTACCAGTGTCAGTTGCCCCTATAAGCAAGAGGAAAAAATGACTTTGAAGGTCATAAAGCAGTAGCCTGTCTGTATTTCTGGGGTGACAGAGGGGTCTCAAGAGTTAATGGTACTGGAGGCGGCAGTGAGCCTAACTGGAAATGAGTGGCAAAAGCACCCCACTGTGACTGACCCAGAGGCTCTGTGCATCCTTGGTGTTGACTACCTTGGGAGAGGGTACTTCAAGGACCCAAAAAGGCATCGGTGGGCTTTTGGTATAGCTGCCTTGGAGATGGAGGACATCAAGCAGCTGTCTATCTTGCCCAGTCTCTCACAGGACCCTCTTCTTCTGGGGTTGCTGAAAGTAGAACAACAGCAGGGGCCGATTGCTACCACAACAGTGCACCGGAGGCAATATCACACCAACCCGAGACTCCTTAGTTCCCATCCATAAACTGATTCCATAACTGAAGAACCAAGGAGTGATCAGCAATACTTTTTCACCTGCCAGTGCAAAAGTCCAGCGGAGAGTGGAGGCTGACAGTGGACTATCGTGGCCTGAATGAAGTCACGCCACCGCTGAGTGCTGCTGTGCCAGACATGCTAGAACTTCAATATGAACTGGAGTAAAGGCAGCCAAGTGGAATGCCACAACTGACATTGCCAATGCGTTCCTCTCAATGCCCTGGGCTGCAGAGTGCAGGCCACAATCTGCTTTCACTTGGAGGGGCAGCCAGTGCACTTGGAATCGACTGCCCCAGGGGTGGAAGCACAGCCCCACCATTTGCCATGGACAGACCCACACTCCGCTGGAACAGGGGAAAGCTCCTGAACACCTGCAATACATCAACGATATTGTGTGGGGCAACACAGCAGAGCAAGTTTTTGAGAAAGGGAAGAAAATAATCCAGATCCTTCTGAAAGCTGGTTTTGTCATACAGCAAAGTAAGGACCTGCACAGGAAATCCAGTTCTTAGAAATAAAATGGCAAAAAAGACATCGTCTGATTCCCGTGGATGTAATGAATAAAATAACTGCTGTGTCTCCACCAACTAGCTAAAAGAAAACACACGCTTTCTTAGGTGTTGTGGGTTTCTGGAGAATGCATGTTCCAGATTACAGTCTGATTGTAAACTCTCTCTACTGAGTGACCTGGAAAAAGAACAATTTCACATGGGGTCCTGAGCAGCAACAAGCCTTTGAACAAATCAAACAGGAGATAGTTCATGCAGCGGTCCTTGGGCCGGTCTGGGCAGGACAAGATGTAAAAAATGTCCTCTACACTGCAGCCAGGAAGAACAGCTCCACCTCGAGGCTCTGGCAGAAAGCACCAGGGGAGACTCAAGGTTGACTCCAGGGGTTTTGGAGTCAGGGATACAGAGGATCTGAGGCCCCCTACACTCCAACTGAAAAAGAGATATTGGCAGCATATGAAGGAGTTCGAGCTGCTTCAGAAGTGATTGGTACTGAAGCACAGCTCCTCCTGGCACTCCGACTGCCTGTGCTGGGCTGGATGTTCAAGGGGAGGG
>WBMW01003386.1:0-16429 GCA_013396635.1 Penelope pileata
TGAGCCAACCCATAACACCTGTTAATTACAGACAGAGATGATAAATTAACCATCTCAAATTCTTTTCTTTCATATCTGTTTTTGACTCTCTACATGACTGTGAGAAATTTATCCAGCTCTTTCTTATAGTTTACAGAGTTTGATCTGAAACTAATTCCTCCTATTTATTTCCATGGAAACTACAACAGATGCTAAGAGCACAGTAACACCATTTGATAGTGAAATTCTCAGCTACAAAAAACTTTTTTCAACATAGTCACCACCATTAGCTATGCCTTTTCACCAGCAATGAACAAAAGCCTGTATGCCACATTCATAAAACTCTGTACCAGCAGAAGTGACCTGCTGTTTCTGTTGTCACTGCTGAAACACACCACCACAGCCTCACTGTGCTCTCATCCACTGTTTGGTCTCCATAAATGTTCAGCAAGGATTGATGAATATCAATGGGTGACATTTTTTCCCGCATGGAGGAATTCAATTCCACATCTTTGCTTCATACGCACTTCTATGTCAGTTGCCATTTTGTCAGACCGCCTCTCTGCTGCCATCTGTTGCATGACAATTAAATGTAACAACACTAGTGGGAAGGTTCAACCTCTACTGTCATACCACCAACATCCACCTCTGATATTGTGGGCCAACAGAATAAAATAGGAGGCAGTACTTTTGAAGCAGCCCTCATATGTTCATCTAGAAAGTAAAGGAAAATAAAATGCAATTCTTTTACATTTGAGTATTTGGGAGACACTTTCAGCATGTTTGTAAAGTACTTCGACAGATGTCTTTATAAATTTTATTTATGTAAGCATCTATATATGTTTCCTTATATATACATATACGTATGTATTTATGGATGTAGATATTAATCGCATTCAATTCTGAGAAATGTTGTTATAGCTTATCTAAAAGACCCCACATTCATTCTGGAACATGAATTTCTATGCTTAGAGGCATTCATTTTCACTTATTTAAATAAGTCACCTACTGTAATGAATTCACTTTAAATTAGAGTTTCATAGAAAAGTGATGGTTACATCTGAATAAAGCAGTCTAGCAAGTTTGGAAGGTTCTTAAAGAGAGAAAATTAAAGATAGAAGACAGAGATGCTCTCTGGTACTTTAACCCCATCTGATTATAACTCTCTCAGAAAATGACTTAATTTTGACCTTCAATTTTATTTCAGGTAAATTAAGACAAACTCTGTTTTCTGAATTCATGAAGGAAAAAGAAGAAGGAAGAGGGAAAAAGGAATAAAAAGGAAAAAGGAAAATGGAAAAAGGAGAAGAAAGTGAAAGAAGTGAATTTGTTGTTTTATTCCATAGTTAGTAGCATTTAGTATCAGATTCCCTGTTCAAGATTTCCTTCAGTACTTAAAAGAACATAGTTAAATCAATTGCTTTAAGAATGATACTGTATTGTTTGTAAGCAAAGATCACAGTTTATTAAAGGTGGTGTTCATAATCAATATCCACAAATAACACCATGTCAGAAGCAATATTTTGAGGTCTTGCTTTCATTGTTAGTGTTCTGTGCTCTAATAAAAACTACAAGTACATTAACTAAGTCAATCAAGTATATCTTATGGAGATAGCTCTCTTTGCAGTAGCTCCAAGTAAACCTTTTCCAACTGTTAACCCTTTTTTTTTTTGTTGTTGTCGTTAAAGTATCTCTGTCCATCAATGTATCTCAAGGCAAGACAGAAGCTTGGAAACTGTTCACACAGTTCTTGATATCTTCGGAAATAAAGCTTAAAATGCCAAGGCGGCTTACTGGAATTGTAGGAAATAGGCCTGAAACAATCTCTCTAGTAACAGTGTAAGCCCCTCTGTTATTACAGACAATAATGAAGTATGTCTTTTTCCTAGAAAGACAAAAGTCGTCTATAAGCTCTCTGTTAAATTAATTAGATAGACATTCCAACACTTTAAGAGATAAAACCTTCTTTCAGTTTCTGATAAATTCCTGTTGTTCAAAGATAAATGCTGCTGTCACAACATATTATTTCAGTAAATGTTTTGGGTTCTACCTGTTATAATAAACCAGATCTCTTTAATTCTTTGACATGCACACACAAATGCACACATACACAACTGTAATATTTTTTATTTTATTTGAAACAGAGTAATATGTGGTTCATCTTCTTAGCTTCAGAAATGTAAAAAATGATGTGTCTAAATTTAATTTATTCACGTAGCCTCCCTTAGTAGCCAGAAGAGTAATAAGTGACTCCAAACTGTTACTCACGTGTCTGCTGCAGGTGTCTACTTTTCTCTGTTGACTAAAAGTAAGTTTGTAATGATGACCTGGACTTTAAACACCTCACTTTCAGAAACCTAAGATATGATAACAAGGAGTACCGCTAACTTCCACTCAAGACACTACAGAACTAAGTTCCCTGAAACAGAATATGAATTGTATGAAGTAATTGCACAGATTCACGCATTTACTTTTATTTCAAACATTACTTTTCCTATGGCTAGATAATGTTTAGTGAAAAATTTGATGAGCAATTTTATTAAAATTATGCATATATGATCTAGAATCCAGTGCTAAATCAGATAATAAAATAGAATATTTTTAAAGGATCACAAACACAAGTTTATATCACTATTTCGTGGTATTTCATTCCTAGGCTGTCTCTAACATCTCCTCTGATCTGCTATTCAGAAAGCAATAATGCCTGACAATTCAAAGCATTTTGTCTAAACAATATCTTCATATAATTCTGCAAACTTTTCAAATTCTGATATCACAGAATCAAAGGGGTTGGAAGGGACCTCTGGAGATCATCAAGTCCAATGCTCCGGCTAAAAGCAGGCTCCCTACAGTAGGTTGCTCAGGAAAGCATCCAGATGAGTCTTGAATATCTCCACATAAGGAGACTCCACAACCTCTTGGGGCAGCCTGTTCCATTGCTGTCACCCTCACAATAAAGAAGTTCTTCCTCACGTTTGTTTGGAACTTCCTATTTTCTGGTTTTTGCCCGTTGCTCCTTGTCCTGTCACTGCACAGCACAGAAAAGAGCCTGGTCTCATCCATTTGAGTCCCACACTTCAGATTTATAAATACTGATGAGATCTCCTTCTTCTCCAGGCTGAACTGTCCCAGATCACTCAGCCTTTCCTCATAAGGGGGATGCTCTAGGCCCCTCATATCTTTGCGGCCCTCTGCTGGACTCTCGCTAGAAGTTCCCCGTCTTTTTTAACTGGAGAGCCCTGAACTGAGCACAGTACTCCAGATGTGGTTTCACTATGGCAGAGCAGAGGGGGAGGATCACCTTCCTCGACCCGCTGGCCATATTCTTTTTAACGGACCCTAGGATCCCATTGGCCTTCTTGGCCACCAGGGCACACTGCTGGCTCATGGTCAACCTGTTGTCCATCAGGATCCCCAAGTCCTTCTCTGCAGAGGTCCTTACCAGCAGGTCTTCCCCCAGCCTGTACTGATGTATGCAGTTATTCCTCCCCAGGTGCAGGATTCTAGACTCGTTCTTGTTAAACCTCTTCAGATTCCTCTCCACCCAAATATAATGCTATAATGATTTTGCTTTAGTAATTAGCAAAAAAAACCATGTCAGGGAGTAGAAATAATATAGATAGACACAGAGAAAGTATTGCGATAGATTTTGAAATATTGTTATGAGAGGTAGATACAGAAAAAATATTTTACATTTAAAATTACTAAAATACTAAAATTGCTTCTCAGAAAACCTGACTCCATTCATTTATCAGCACTTTAGCACAGTGCATTCTTATCAGAGATCTCCAGATAAGAATTTTAATCTCAAATTTTGCATTTTTGCTAGAATTTAATATAAAGTAAACGGAGATATACTTTTTGATTTTGTTTGATTTTTTGGGGTGGGAGGGAGGGAGTTGATATGTTTCCTGTAGGCTTGCTTTTTTTTTTTTCCCCCCCCAGACAGCTATCTTATGCTTCATCATTAATTTTCTTATAAATTCATTTTAAGCTGTCCAAAACTGTGATAATGCACTTTCCATATTACTCTTTCTCAGACGTGCAGATTCTGTTCTGTTGCCACTGTCTGTTCCATGATTCACTCTTCTGCATGAAGAAGCAAACTGCATTGTTTTTGTTGTTGTTGTTGTTGTTTGATTTTTGTGACAAGCTCACTAAATAAAATGAGAGGAAAATAAAGAGAAAATTGGGGTCAATTTTTTTAATTTTTAATTTTTCTTCCAACACAAGAAAATTAGAGGATGTCTTAAAAAATATGAATTCTTAAGAAAAATTGTAAATATTAATTACATGTAGTATGACAATATATATTCATACTATGAATATACAAGCAGAATATTTTAGCCCTCTGTTCCATGGAATTTTAATTATCTGGTTTTATTTTAAAATTTTGTTAATATTAGCTTATTCTTCCTCTATTCCATTGTATTTATTTTTCCTACTACCGTGTCCACTTCAGGGCTTCTCAATTTAAGAAAGACAGGAGGGCTACAAGATGATTAGGGGCCTGGGACATATTCCTTATGAGGAAAGGCTGATAGACCTGCAGCTGTTCAGCCTGGAGAAGACTGAGAGGGGATCTTATCAACACTTAGAAATACTTGAAGTGCGGGAGTCAAATGGATGGTGTGAGGCTCTTTCTCGTAGCACCCAGTGACAGGATAAGGGGCAATGGGCACAAACTGGACTACAGGTATTTCTATAACAACATGAGGAAAAGCTTCTCTACTTTGAGGGTTACAGAGCACTGGAACAGGCTGCCCAGAGAAGTTGTGGGTTCTCCTTCTCTGGAGATATTTAAAACCTGCCTAGACACTTTCTTGCGTAACCTGCTGTAGAGAACCTGCTTTAGCAGGGAGATTGGACTTGATCCCCAGCGGTCCCTATGGTTCTGTGATTCTTTGATTTCATGCTTGTGTGATTCTGTGAATTCATCATTCCAAGTAAATTCAAAAATTATTTCTTTTGTTTCCTGTTTTACTTGTTTTGGACTGAAGACTTTGTATAGGTATCTGGTTTTATGCTTAGATTTGAGACTTAATGCACTAGATCAGCTTATAAGCACATTTAATTTCTACGACTAGTTCTTTTCTAACATCTCTGTTATTTATGAGGAAAACAAATTTGAAAGTGTCATTTCTTATTCCATGATTACTGGAAAAAAATGAGTATCTAATGATCATCATTGTATATCTACATCTAGATATTTGTCTAATCATATCATTCTCAATAAAAATATTTGAGAATCCTCCATACATATCCCAGTACAGTTTGGAGAGACAATCAAAAGGCAGCATTATTAGCATTGTTTATAAACATTCCACAAAATCATTTGATTAAAGTCAAATATATACCTCATAATTAAAGCATAATGTTATTCTCTTGTATTGAAGATGTTCTTTTCATACAGGCTTGCTGCTCCGAATAAATATTTTTCTACGTTATTGATATCTTGTTATATGATATTACAGTCCATCAGCAAGTTTTCATTCTAACATTGCTTTGATCTGATCATATATTAACATACAAAGATTTTTAGTTCTTGTTCCTGATCTCTATAACATTTCATGTGTAGGATTTAGTTATTTTATTTAAAGCATATTCTACCTGGCCATTTCTCTCATTAATACTAACACTTTCTTTTTCCTTATTGCCTATTGACATACTTTACAGTGCATTTTGAGGATTTTTAATGACTGCAGTGCAGATATATATGTATTTTTCAATTGAACATGCCACACATAAATGCAGACTTCACGAATCTTTCCCCATTTCCTGATTCAAAGTTATCCACACTCCTAACCTTGATGTCAAAACAGTGAATATCATATATTTAGGGGTAAAGAATTTAACAGAATACTCTTACTGAGAATATTGATGCAGTTAAAAAAAATAGCCTTTAAGCTGTGAACTGATATTTAAATATTTTCATAGCTTTACCTCCTTTTCTCAATATAGCAAGAATTACCATGACAATTCTTTGGCATTCTTTCGGACTCACAGTACTTTCGATTTACAGTCAATCTATTCCAGAAATGGAATCTGCAACTATGGTTTTCTAGAACAACTCGTTAAAAACAAGAGTTAAGAGAATGGTTCAGAAAAGTCATAATGTGACTTGAGTAAGAGTTGTTTCAAAATCAGCAACATCTATTTTAATTATGAGATTTATATTTATTAATATACTTTTTAAATAGTAGTTCTTAATGAGCTATGTTCTAGCTGTTTAACAACCACAAAAAAAAACAGTTTGAAGTAATCTAAGTTAATTAGGATCACAATAACATTAGTGTTGAGGATTTTCTCACAGAATGGTTGAAAGATAAAGGGCACAGCGCCGAGAATTTGATACAGCTGCATAACTTAGAGTAGAAGTAATAGTCCTGGGCGTTCTATCCTTGGGATAAAGAAGCTGCTTAGCAAGCGAGCAAACAGGATGGGAACTGAGGAAGAAGTATCCATAAGAAGAGTGAGACCGAGTGGGAACAGAGAAAGATGTATCTATAAGAATGATAGGGAAATTCCAACAAGGTGAGGTTAACGTTAGAGCTGGTTACCAATCATGAGCTTTACTTTTGTAATATGCATGAGCTTCATTAATGACTGTACTTAAGCACGCGTGAAAAGCTAATAAACTGAGACTTGTTAAATGATCAATTGGCTGTCCGAGTCTCCCCTCGACCGCAGCACATTAGTTTTAAACTTCTAGCTATATCAATCATGTCATTAAGAAGTCTGTCATATTCTACTGCAGGTGCTTTCTAGCCTATTTTCTTAACAGATCTATAACAAGTTCCTCAAAACATAGTTTTTTATACAGATCAATGAAGCATGGGCTACAGACACCGTGACAGAGATAAGGAGCCGTAACAGTAACATAAAGATGTCCAGTATCTTTGGGTTTAGAATATAAGAATTTCGTACATATTTACATTAAAGAGAAAATGGGAGCTTACGATAATATTGGAAAAAGCTAATTTTTTTTTTCAGTTTTTATCATGTCTACAGAGTTACAATTCCTATAGCAGACTTCAGTATAGGGACATGAATGAACAGACAAGATGAGAAGACGACATATCTGTGAGAAATACTTCTTCACTGAACTCAGAAGTTTCTGCTGATATCTGTTAACAAAATCAATAGAAAATAAATGCAGTAGAACTGAACGTAACTTTATTTTTTTTTATTACTGTTCAGGCAATTTTTGCAATTTTTTGAAGATGGTTTCAGAAAAGAAAAGGAAATACTTACAAAAAAGGTTGCATCTCTGAAAGCTGAATTATGGATGTTTTTTTTAAATAATTCCTATTTATATGACCATACTATCACAGTATTTAAAGCAGAGGATTAAATGGATGTGTAAAGAGAGAGAATGACTGAATAGTTTATCTAGCCGAGGATGCAACAAGATGCTTTTTAAGGGGATTTCCTGATTTTATTCTCATCTGCTTTCACAGATCTCGTCATGTTGTGATGCTTTTGCTTCAACTCTGATTCTGCCTCAGCTCTGTTCAATTCTACTCCTTACTTGTTTTCTTTTTTCCCCATCCTTTTCCATCTTCTTGATTCACTGCTTTATTCGCTGCATTTTTCTTTTAGTCACTGTCAGTGAATGCTAGAATATTTCGAATAATTAATGAGCATTCAGTATAAAAGTAGAACAAGAGAAAAAACAAGTAACAAGGTAAACACCAAGATACACAAAGCTTTAAAACCAGAGAAAAACGTAAAAACCAGAGCTTTTAAGGTGCTAGATGATAGGCCTTTAAAAGAACAGCTCAAAGCCTTAAGAAGATTGAATCACAGTTTTGTAACTGATAAGAAGGGAGAAAATCAACTTGTGTTTAATGGGAAGAACAAAGTATTTAAAGTGATTTGTAAGATTGTGCAAAAACTTATTACAACATTCTTAGAGAAATGGACAAACTTAAGGAAAGGGAGAAAAAGGAGGATAAAAAATGGTTATTTGCATGTAAAAGAGCTTCTGGTCAGTATGTCTGTCTGGCTGAGCCCTGCACGTGGTCACATCAGTCTACTGTATCCTTGTTAAACTATATTTTTCTGTGTGAATTTGCTCTCTCTGTTGGCGTGTATGATGCTACTGAACTTCCAGTTGACAAGTAAAAGATCCAGGAGACCTCAACCTTAGAAAAGAGACTTGGTAACACTAAAGAGCCCATAGGTCTTCATGCTGGGTACTGGAGACACTGTATGCTTAGATTAGCTAGGAGAGACATGTTTGTATGTGTCTACGTAGGGCTATGATATTTTCCAGGGATCTTTGAGCCTGATTAAATGACAAAAATGGGAGCAGGTTGTTGTTTGTGTATGTGTAATACCTATAAAATGGCCTTCCTGTGTATGTGTTTATCTGCTGGTGCTTGGCTTCCTCTGTGTTTGTATGCATGCATGCATGTGCTAGGTATACCTACTCAGCTTTGACATCAACAAAAGCTAGTATCAGTGAATCACAGCAGCCGGACTCTAACAGCAAGAAGGACCATCTCTTCCAGTCCATCGCATCACAAGTACTTCAAGGATCCTTAAGAACAGGAAATAATTAACTAGAAATGGACAACAGTGTCGCAGACAAGAGTAATGTGAGTGCACAGGAGGTGAGCAAATGGCTCCAGACAGCTCCAGACATCCGAAGTCACTCTGGTCCCCTTGGAGAGATCTGCCCTACCCCTACTAGGGCTGTAACACCATGGAGGTTGCATTACTGTGGTGGAAATATTCAGAAATAAATTAAAAAACAAACAAACAAAATACCTGTTTCATGATTTCCATGTTTTATATAGCATATATGACAACTTTGCAACAAAGAAATGTATTTGTTTGTCTAATAGTGACCCAGTAATGTACTGTCAAATAATGTTTTCTCCAAAATAAGTAAAACATGAAAGTTTAAGAATATAGAAAATAGAACTCACTAGGAACTGATGGATTGGCAGTTCAAATTCCTTGATTTAATACAGGAATGCTTTGTTCCACTGACAACATCCTTTTCCTTACTCACGGGTAGTGTTTCAAGGACAGAAACGTTAGTAGTTTGAACCTTGAACACAGTGTTTTTCAATTTCATCACAATGTTGGCTCAAGATGCAGCAGTAAAATATTATCACCTTTTGTAATTCATTTCACATATGATGTTAAATAACAAGAGGAAAAGTGTGTGACTAGTGTAGAACATCATTTTTTTTTAGATTAAAACTTTAATAACAAATGAAGGATATCTTGAGTAAATGAAGACATACTCTCATTTTCCCTTCCAAATTTCAATGACTTTATTGGCTTGAATAAGTAGCTGAGCACTGCCAGACTCAATAAATTATGCAACTTGTGTTAAATTCATTTTACATCAGTAATTGTTTAAATATATTTTCAAGATCTGTTCTTTGCAGACTGCTCTATAAGGTGCACTGCTGTATATTCTGATTGTACTTTCTCTTCCTTTCTTATGTTAAACCTACTTTTGTTCAGAATTAATTCTTTGCCAGAACAATTCATGACAAACTCAGATTTCTAATTAGAAAAGAAAAATAATAATACTACCACGCTGGGAAAAATAAATATGATTCACATAACTTTCACTTTCCTTGATGTATTAAGCTAAACCAGATGATATCTCACATGAACACTGAGCATTTCCTCCAGCTGTCCTTTATTACTATTCTGGACAATGATTCTCAGTAGAAAGTAATTAACTACTTTTGTTATATAGAGGAGATGAGAGAGTTGGCATTATTACATTATTCTATTTTTATTTTTATTTTCCAATGTAGACTGTATCAAAAAAAATCTAGCTATCTATTCACCTGTGTACTATCTTTTTATATCCCAAGAACATCATCGTGGCAACACACTGTGAGGAAGAGTATTCTTGAAACAGTGTGAAGTAAACAAGATATTTTACCTCAAATAGCAGAAAACTGATTGCAGAGGAAATTCTTAGCAAAAATTTCCAAACATATTCTACTGATTCATCTTAATTTTCTTTGTTTTTCTTGGGGGCTGCTGTAACAGTTGAGTTTGATATCTGTTTTGATTTAAGAACGGGTATATTTTTATTTTCATTTTCATAATAATATCTAAATGTGAAGCTTTGCTTGTGTCATCACAAAAAAATAAAAAAATAAAAACCAAAAAAAAAAAACCCATAGTCAGCCTAAATGGAGGTTTTGTTTCTTATTCTAAGAGCAGAGATAATTTCATTGGAACTTGAGCAATTTTGTCCCATTAGATCTTTTTCTGCTTTGCCAATACTACCTTTTTTTTTTTTTTTTTTGGGGGGGGTATTTTTTTTTTTAAAGTCTGTTTTTCCTTTTTCTCTTTTACTTTCTTTCTTTTCTTTTTTTATTTTTTTTGATGTTTTAAAGGAATAAATAAAATGATAAAATTTGATAGCAAAATCTTTTCAGGATGCCAGTTATAAGCAAGTGAAGAATAACGCTGAGCATGTGCAGTGGAATCTGCCATGATGTTCTGCAGTTTTAGAAATATTTCTTTCCCTTACAGACAGATTTTTTTTCTCTACACATCTTTTATGTACACACTGACTCGTCCCAAGAAGCTTTTATAGAGTATGCGCATAAAACATAAAATACTGGAAATATCTAAGTGGAGCAAAATTTCTTCCAAAACTTGAAACTGAGGAACAAAAGAAAACATTATTCCAAGGACACATTAGAACCTTGATTTTAGGCACTGATTTTTGTGTCTACTTAACAGACGTTACATTGAATATGCAATATTTCTATCTATGACTCTACTACTTCTGTAGTAATTCTGTACTAATTTCTGTGTACAAGATACAGACACACTTCCTTTCTAACTTAGACTTGTTAGGAACAGTTCCCAGTTCTTTGCAAAACCCTTTGAATTCTCCCTAGCAAGTAAAATTGCCTGCTCGAGTTATATACATAACTTCAGTTCTACAGTGCAATAGAATTATCATATATAGTCATGTACATCACCCTTTCAGAAGGAAAGGCAAAAATTTAAAAACAATCACTGAATAAATAATAAATACATGTAAATCTCTGTGCTGAAGATCAGAGGTAAAGGAGCTATTTGCTACCATCTATTGAGTAACTGAACAAAGAGATGAAATGAGCAACCAGTTCTCCTCTGTACTAAACATCTAATCTACTAGGATATGAGGGTTGGGTTAATTTTGAAAATTTGCACAAAATCTCTTCATGAGACCGATGAAATTTCATGAAAATTTTACTGACGCTGAAAACAGTAAGACTGTTCTAATGGAGGCTAATCGTAACTCAAAACTCCATGGTGCCCTGAGATGATCTACCATGAAAAAGAAGAGGTGGAAAACTGATTCACAACTTGTGGGAAGAGTGCATCCTTTGTAGTGTAGGAGTAATAGAGTCACACAGAGCAGTAAAATCATATACATGCTGTGATCATACACACTACTAAACTCCCCTTCTAGAAAAATCATGTAATGACAATACTGGGGAGAAATGGAGATATGCAACTATAAATACTTGCAAGATTTGACTGAACTTATATATTTTTTCTATCTATTATGAAGGAGTTTTTCTTGTTTTACACAAATGTGTAGCTTATGTAGCTTATGTCTTTTAAGGATTTTGTGCATGTATTTCTTTTTTAATTTTCCCCAAATCCTTGCAAAATCAACCACAAATTTACTTTGAAAATCCCAATCAGATTGTTACACAAGAGTAAAGTCATGATTTATTTGTGCTTATTACAGATAGCAGTTAAGAAAAATCAAAGTCAATTAATCCTGTTCTATATTCCATCTTATTCAGTTTTTTGATGTTGTACTTTTGTTTATGCTTTTGTTTTTTAAGGGAAAATACTCATTTTCTTCATTCAACTGTTAAAACTGTTCTTAAAAGTCACCATTGTATGGACATTTGTGATATATAAAAGAAAGTAATATATATTTGCCAACTTTTAAAGCTAGGAAAAATAATCAGTATGTCAGTCAAACTAATGCTGCTAACTAATGCTTTTGTTAATTATAGCCTAATATTTAGCTTCCTTTCAAGCCTGGTCAAATTATATGATGGAGCATGGAAATAATACAACTGAAAACAACTTGTTTGACTACACAAAGGAGTCTGATATCATTTCAGACAGACTAAAGCATCCCTTCTCACCACTAGGTGCTGCTCCAGAAGGACTTGGGTTTCCCATAGTTTCTGTATCGTATCTAATAGATGCTGACTTAGGTATTCTGATGTATCTCATGACTCTACAAGTCCATTTACAGGGTAGTGGTGAATCAAGCACATGATGCGTTCTTCATATTGCAATAAGTACCAAGTGCACCTGCCTCCAGCACATTTTGGAGTGTTTGAAACACAGGGAATACTTGCACTATTTTAAGATGATTTAAATATTACATATGTATACATACGCAATATTGAATAGTAAAAGTTAGTTAATATAAGTAAAATCACCTGTAATTTTCTAACTTTCATATAAACACTCTGCCATTACAAAAGATTTTCTGTAATAAGTCATCTGTATGTATGATATCTGTCCTTTGAGACCAGACATCTTGAAGAAAACAAATGAAGTGGGATTAAATTTTAAGCTAACTGAAGCGTATTATTATTATTATTATTATTTAGGGCATTTTTAACTGTGTAAATTAAATATTTTTCATGATGTTAAAAAACCGAATGCACAGGAACACAGTAACAAAGTATTTTCAAGAATAATAAGACAAATTATTTCTAGAGCTAAAATCAGTAGTCATAAGCAAAGGTATATCAGAACACTAACTTTGAACATTGAAAGCTCACTTAAGCTCCATATACAGTGGTTTATAGAAATAATAAAACATCATCACAATTTCAGGTGTTTCTGGATATCAAAAATATCTACATGGAATTATGAATGTGAAGCAGTACTTACAGGAACACTTCATCCCTTTGGACAAGCTGGGAATTTCATAAACTTTTGACAGCTGAAGCCTTTCTTTATTGAATGAAATGAAATATGAAATTACTGACACTTTGGGAGACTTCCTGAAGGATATTAATCAAGACGTTTAGGCATACTAATTGGGTTGAGCACAGCAGGAGTTACCTGGGATGTAATTCTAGAGGGCTGCTGTAATAAATGAAATACATCATAGTGAAGGTCCATTCAGTCACTTAGTTCCAAATCTTTCTACTGTCTCAAGCCAGTCTATAAACTCATATCTACAGAGAATTGATTAGAGATGTCCCTGGCCACCTTACAAATTAATAACTAAGAGCACTGGGTGCGGACAACTCTACCAATTGGACTTCTGTATTTCTAAATTTAGAAAATCTCTGCGCCCCTGTATTATTGCTATTATAATGGTAACAAATTTTAGCCTTAAGAAGCTTACACTGCATGTCATGCAGAATTGCAAGAACTGAAAGGCCAGTTAAGAAACAAAGTACCTGGAATTTATAATGCAAAATGAGAATCCTGTCAGAATCACCACTCTTTGGTGACCGAGCTTATGGAAATTCAGAGTAAGTTCATTTTGTTGTTAACTTGAAACTGCATGATTGCTACTGACTTCCAAAATAGTCTAAATCAGACATATGTGAGGGCTGCTCTGAAAACAATGCCTCCTATTCTATTATGTTGATCTGTAACATCAGAGGCAGATGTTAGTGGTATAGCAGTAGAGGTTGAACCTTCCCACTAATATTCTATTACATTTTGTTGCCATGCAACAGATGGCAGCAGAGGGGTAGTCAGACAAAATAGCATCTGACATGGAAGTGTGTGTGAAGATAACATGTAAAATTGAATTCCTCCATGCACAAAAAATTGCAGTCACTGACATTCATCAATACTTGCTGAACAAGTACAGAGACGAAACAGCGGATGTCAGCACAGTAGGTGATGTGTTTCAGCAGTAGCAACAGCAATAGCAGATCACACCTGCTAATGCAGGTTATTATGAGTGTAGCATGCAGGCTTTTGTTCACTGCTGATGAAAATCGCAGAATCACAAAATCACAGGGGTTGGAAGGGACCTCTGGAGATCAAGTCCAAGCCCCCTGCTAAAAGCAGGTTCCCTATAAAAAGGAATGCACAGCTAATGGTGGCGTCTATGTTGAAAAATAGTATTTTGCAGCTGAGAATTTGCTGTATCAAATAGTATTATTCTGCTCTTTGTATCTGTTGTAGTTTCCACACACATAAATTTGAGGCATTACTTTCAGTGTGACCCATGTATATTTTTTCAAATATGAAACAGACTGAGTGAGAGAAAACAAGCTACAACAATGAATTCTGTGTATGAGAGAAGTTCATGTAACAATTACAAAAATTACACTTGGGAACAAGCAAAACCCAAAAAATAAATAAATAAATAAATAAATGAAATAAAGTAGGATATATAGAACTAGGAGTAAAAGAAATACAGTCATGAAATAGAAGACAAAATAAATAAACTGATGGAAATGGGGGAAGGAATAAGTGTAACACTATGAATTAATCAATTACAGCTATATTAATATGTGGTTTGTACCTAGGAAAAGATTATATTTAGTTTCCTCTTTGATCCATATTTTTCATCTAAATGTAACTAAGACAGTTAAACAACATCAAACAAAAATAATGAGACGGAAAAAAATGCCTGCAGACTCTTGTAACAGTGTGACCTGAATCAAAGGGAAATCACATCAGCAGCTTCAAAGTTCTATGATTTTCTGCTTGGATGTTCTAAGCAAATCTAGGCAAAAATGGAACAAGTTGGATTTTATGCTTTCCCAGTCAGCACATGGCTAAAAGGTACTTGGCTGCCCAACATTTTGTCCTTCTTCAGTCCTTCTCGCAGTAAAGTGAGATACACATCATTCCATTTATAATAAGCTTTTGTTATGGATAACATATTCTAACAGCTGAAAGAATTTTCATGATGAAACTTTATTTATGGAAGCTAGTCAAGGGAAGCATTTCATTCTCAGGCTTTTTTTCCCCAGAGGGTACCTGTCAAAATATGTTTTGGCCCCATTTGCAAATACACAATAAAATGATAGATTTATTTGGATCAAATGAAACTGTAAGAAATGTGAACCAACTCAAGTTTTCAGATGAGTTCTCCAAATGGTTTATGTGACCTGAAAACTGTATTTTCAAGCATTAAGCTCATTAAAAGATAAAACAAAACAAAACAAACAAGCAGTCTTCCTATAAGAGTGACATATTCTAGCTTCTGTCAGAAGGCTTTGAGCAATCTGACCTAATATTAGCAGTGCTTAACTGGGGGAGTAGTCACTATATTGGAGGTCAGGGCTGTCACTTAGAGGGCTCAACGGGCCATGGAAATAGTCTTGTATCTGGTGTAGGGTTTACTCTGGAAGCTGCTATTGGCTAGAAGGCAGCTTTGCAGATAAGGACCTGGGATCCATATGTTTAACATGATGATTATGTCAACCTTTGTTACGATGAAGACCAGTCATATATTCACCTGCGTTTGTAAAGGTAGAACCAGAAGGTTGAGGAAAGTGATTATGTCTCACAGCATGGTATCTGGGAGACTGCATGTCAAGTACTGTGTCTGGCTTTGAACAATCTGCACTGAACGCAGCAAAGGGACACTAAGATAGTCAGGGACTGGAGCATATGACAGGGAACTATTCCCAAGAAGCCAGAGAGAAATTGTTTATTCAGCCTGATGAGAAGACTAAACGAAATAATTAATGTCTGCCTTTGGGCAATGGGAAGGTGTTAGACCATTCCTCTTAAGTTAAGAAGTCAAAAATGGATTCTTCTTGGAAGTGCGCAATGAACGTAACATAGCAGCAGTTACAATTTGCAGTGAGGAAGGCTTCAGTTAGATATAAGCAAAAATTCTTCACAATGAGGGTAATCAAATCTTGCACAGATTGCTAAAAGAAGATATGGGATCTCCCTCTTCAGAGATCTTTGAAATTTCTAAGGACAAGTCTCCAAGCCATTTACCCTGACTTTAGCCCTACCTTACAAAGAATGTTGAACTACACGACATCCAAAGGCTTCTCTCAAGCTAAACTTTTCCATAAATATATGATTCTCTTAATAAACTTAATCTGATTATCCTTGTGCTATATCTACAAAATGTGGTTGGATTAATATGTTTTAATTTTTAAGGATGGGATACATATCCTTCCATGGTAGACATGTACATTTTAGATGTTTGCATCTGAACAACTGTAGAGATGATTTATTCCTGCCAAAATGAATAATAGTACTAAATGATAGATTTTGCTATTAAAAAGACAATTTATGAAAGCAGATAAACTCCTATGTATCAAATAGAATAGACTGCAACTAATACTTAAGTCTTAATACTCAACATCTAAGTCTTAACAAAACTTAAAAACAATTTTTACTGTTTTATCATTACTGATTATGTCAGTAGTTGCTTCATTGTTTTCCACAATACAGACATACAGATGCTTGCAAAAAAAA
The DNA here is from genome assembly GCA_013396635.1 of Penelope pileata. NCBI lineage: Eukaryota > Metazoa > Chordata > Aves > Galliformes > Cracidae > Penelope > Penelope pileata. Next base: position 16,423 of record WBMW01003386.1, read on the forward strand.
AAAAAAA
>WBMW01003386.1:16474-27253 GCA_013396635.1 Penelope pileata
AAAAAAAAAAAAAAAAAAAACGAACAGGAAAAAAAAACAAAAATGAGAAGAAACCTCACAAAATGAAAGGTGCATTTACTTCATACTTGAATTTTCACTTTCATCACATATGCTTTGTCACCTGCACAAAGAAATAAGCACCCTAAAGTAACACATTTTTGTGATAGCACAGCGACAATCTCAAGCTTATCATTTTTTTTTTTTTTTTTAATGGTAGATATTTTTTTTTTCCATTTTCTGAATAAATTACACTTTTGCCTCTTGTCTTAGTTTCTAACTGAAATTGCCTCTCTTAGTGTCTGGCACAAAGCTATGCTTTGGTTCTAGAAGAGAAAACAAAGCTGATAACACCTGGCAACATTGAACAGAGCCAAGAACATTTTCAGTTTCTCAGCTCGTGTCACTCTGCCACTGAAGGGGCTGGGAGGGGGACACAGGGAGCTGGGAGGGGACAGGACCAGGGCAGCTGACCCAAACTGACCAAAGGGATATTCCATACCATTTGACATCATGTAATATAAGGAAGGGAAATTAGCTGGGGAGAGGCCATTTCTTGGGGATTGCTGGACATCAGTCGCGGGTGGTGAACAATTGCTTTGCACATCACTTGTTTTGTATATAATTTTCATTACTGTTATTTTATTCTATTTTCCTTTTCTGTTAGTAAATAGTTTTATGTCAACTCAAGAGTTCTACCTTTTTTTCTCGATTCTCTTCCCCATCACAGCTGAGAGGAGCAGGGTGGTGGAAGGGAACGAAAGGCTGTATGGTGTTTTAAGGCCTGCCAGCTCAAATCACAACACCTCTTGACCATCTTTTCACCACCTTGGAATGCCTAGACACATACGCAATTTTTGGTTGTTGCCTTGTCAATAATTTGCAAAAAAAAAATTTTATAAGAATGTATCTTATAATTAGATATAGTTAAATATAAGATGCATCTTTATAGCCAGAATTTCTTTCTACATTTGACAGAGCTACTTTGTGATTATCTTGCTAAGATCCATTTCTTTCAATTGCTCATTTTCAGTTTGCACTCCTCTATCCAGATAAGTTTATTTGAAATTGCTTTTATTAAAATATGTATTGTTGAGTTGTGATCATTTTGTGATGGTGAAGTGATTCAGCTCATTCAATCAGAACATCCAATTGCAAAACAAAATACACATGCTAGCATTCAATAGAATCTATGTTTCATCAAATGAAGGCAGTTTTTGTGATACAACTTCTATTTTTTTTGTCAATAGTAATGTTCATTTAAAAAAAAATATGATCTTTCATTATTTTTCCTCCTTAAAAGTGAATCATTTAGGAAAAAAAACATATGTTGGATTGAGTGTGTCATATCTTCATAAACATATTTTTATTATTTTAATTTTAAATACAAGCCATTCATCGTTTAATATTTATCTTACAAATAAAACTCTTGATTTCCTTCTTAACTCATTGATTAGCTGAAAAGAATCTGTGGCTAACAATGTTTCCAGATGTATTTAGAAATAGACAGAATGTGTAGTTTGAAACTTACATTAGTTTAATTCTGGTCACACGATAAGTTTTAGATCAGATTGGTGTGTCACAAAAAGAAACCTGTATTACTCTTTGAGAGGATTGCATATTATGGTACCACTGTTTTTTCATTATTCTAGAACTATAAATGAGTGCCTGTGATGCGTTCTAACTGATCTACAAAGACAGCAATTTTAAATTTAAATTTTAATAATAAATTTAATAAATTTTAAAGAAAAATTTCAGAACTTTCAGCTGAATAAGACATTTATATTATTATTGTCGTTGTTGCTGTAGTTGTAATTGTTATTGTTATTATTATTAAAAAAGCCTGGGACTCTTCAGAACTCTTTTCCCTATTCCAGTGGCTCCTCAGCGGTACCATGGTAACCTGAAGAGGAACAATCTCCTTCCAGAGCTCTCATGTGAGATCAGCTGATGACAATGAGATAAGTGCATGTGGGATGGATAGGAATTCATGAAAAGCTAAGGATCTATAACAACTTACAAACGAGGTACCAAATCATCTACCTGGCAGCTACATATCGTATATTAAGGCAAGTTCTAGAATTTCTATCTGGGAGGAACACTAGTAATTTAGAGATAAGGCAAGCTTTGTTTAAAGTATAACTGACAGAAGGTAATAAATGCATTTATTCTGTGCTCCAGAAATAGAATAATCTTACAGGTAATTTCTTACAGGAATGCAGAGAAAAAGAAGCACAAAAACAAATATTATCTCTTCCAAAATATTCAGAATTGAGATTTTTCATATTTTGCTAACAGACACCAACTTTTTTCTCTTCCTTCAGTATTCCTTTTAAAACAATCATATCAATGTAGAAGGACTGTCAGGAAAAAAACTATGCTCAACAAGTTCATGTTTAAGATACTTCTTTAGAAACAAGTATCAGCAAAAGAACAAATTGCTAAAGCTCAAAAAATGCTAAACAGAACTTCTAACATGTTCTAGCACATAGTAAATACCAAACAAATAAAAGAAATGTAATGTAATATTAATAGAACTGCTGGAATATACTTAACTTTAATTCAGTGTGGGGAACAATGCAATTTGATGAGAATTCATCAACTGAGTATATAGATTTTTCTTTTCCTTATTGTTCTTTTTTTTTAAACCATGCTGGTTAAAATGGCTATCATCATCATAACAGCAAAAAAAAAACTTTCCTTTATTTCAACAATTAATCAGAGATTAACTGGAACTAAAACTGAAGCAATGGAACTCACTGAAGTTTTTATATCATAAGCCTTTTTTTTCACTGTGTATTAGCTACAGTTTCTGAAAAAAATGTTTTTTTTCTCGAATTTATTTTTTAAAAAATCCTTTATTTTCTTATTTAATTCAGCATATCATCTCTACTCTCCAGTACAATGAAAGGATATTACAAAGATATTTAAAGTGATGATTCATTAAGAAAATATGATTGTTTTATGTACTTGAAATATTCTTTTGATCATCAAAGTGACTGCTTAAAAATGACATAGTCTGCATGATGTACCTATATAGTGGCATGAGTGCCATGGATATTTCATTTTTCATTTTTTGGCCACTCACACTGACAATATTGACAAATATCTCTGAATGTTTTTCAAGAGAAGCTTCAGATGCAGCTCAGCGGAGAACTGTTGAACTCTTTCGTACTTCATAATTCACCTTTGAAAGGAGTTGTTTTCATTAGATTCTCTGACTAGAGATATACCTCTGAGCTTTTCTGGTGGTGATGAGAAGCAATATCTATGATTTGCCTTTCTCATATCATGAAAAGGGAAGAATGGTCACCATAATAACTTTCAGAGGAGCGTGAGAACAGGCGACAGTGATTAAAAAATGGCTATCAATAAATGAATTTCAAAGGACTGTGACAGCATCAACTAGGGAAAAATAATGGTTATCTGAGTGTTTTACTTATGAAAGCTTAGGGGTTTTTTGTTATTTTTTTTTTGTTTGTTTTTATTAACATGGAAATTATACCTAGGAAGGTGTTACCTTACAAAGGAAAAAGAGTTTTACTGTAAATATAATTTCCTGTCTAAATGCAGATGCAAATTTCTTATGTCAAGGTTTTTTGATACAAATCTTACTTAATTATTTCAGCATACCTCACGGTAAACTTTCTTGAGTTAGAAAAGCCTTCACCATGCACTACACAACATATTTACCATTGAATATCTTTTGTAACAAGTGTATGACAGTATATTTCACTGTGTTGATATTATAAAGAGTACTGATGAGTACTCATCAGAGTACTCATGAGTACTGATGCTATTCAAAGAATAGATTAGCAATAATGGCAGCTTTGCTATGGTTTAAAATTTAGCTTTAAAGTATATGAAAGGTTACATCAAGGCTACAATCTCTATTCAATCAACAGAGAAGATGACTATAAATTTTCTACTGTTGGGCTAAAAAAGTCAGGCCATAAAGAGTTTTCGTATAAAATTCTAGGCGCTAAGTATTTTATAAAAATGCTAATTAAGGTTTAGCAAAATCTGTTTTGCTCTGCATTTAGTTTTAAAAAATGTTTGTTCAGCATGGCAAAATAGGAATGTGGCAGATGTTGTGGAAAAATCAGCTTCTATTGAGGGATTCAAGTGTTCCTAAAAAAGAAGCTTATAGCCTTTCTGAATAAGATAAAAAGGGTTTTTTTTTTTTGTATTTTTGTTGTTATTGTTGTTAAGAAAGGAAAAAGAAAGTCATTCTAGTGAACAGAAAATCAAATTGCATATGCATCTGTTTTTAAAATAATCAGCTGGTGCAAGTGATTTGCATTCTATTCTTTTAAGAATAGCCTGAGGATACATTGAACTTGTGCTTTACTGTTTTATGAGGGAAAAAAAAAAGCCAAGGGGAGAAAAGTCCTACTGATTCTGAAGTAGTAAAGAAATTGACTCTGACAATTAATATTGTGTAGGACTAATATTAAATATGAATGGAAAAAGCAGGCTGAATTTCTGTGCATTGGAACAGATAATTGTAATCATTCTGTGTTTACAAAATAAATAGTTGTAGAAAGTAAATGCATAAAAATACTTTTCAGTAAAATTCCTGTAATTCAAATAATGAAATTACCAGTTTTAGACCTGATTTCACTAATTAGAAAAATCTACTGATTTCAAAATAACACCTAAAATAAAATAAAATTAGTTGGGGAGGACACGCACATGCACATGCACACTCGCACACGCACAAAGTAAACTATTTCAAATTAAAAATTTAAAGTTGGAAACTGTTTTGTGTCACCTCAGTTGCATTCAAATTGACAAACAGAGTTGTATTTGCATAAATGGTGATAAAACTCTAACCTTCTGGGAGTTTCCATCTCAACAGTCATTGATTTTTGCACGAGAATGGAGAAAAGAGAGGCATTTTCCAGGCTATTATCATTTGTTTGCCTGTAAAGTACTTCAGTTTGTTCTGCATAAGGCCTTCATTATTATGAAAACGAATAATTGATCCTCCAATAGACTATAAGTATATATTTAAAATGTTTGAATGACAGAGACAAATTATCCCGTAAGTTTTCCTGCCTTGGGTCCTGCTGAGATACACCTTAGTGGTATTTGCAAAGTATTACCTCTCTGTGGTGGGGAAGAGAAGGAGCTGAAGATGAGCAATAATATCTCTCTTGTTTTTAGTGTTCCTTTTTCTAACTAGCAGTTTTACTCTCTAGTACTCCAAATGCGACTGTGCAGAGCTACATCATTTATGGGAAAATTCCATGGGAAGAAGGTGCTTATTTGTTTGTAAGAATGGAAGAGAAAATCCTAGTGCTTCCAGCTCTCTGTTTTCTGCAGACTGTGCCCTGTGCAGAGACAGCTAAAAAATTCTTGAATTTCTAGTGACATCAGAAAAGGGAGATACATTTCTACTTACAAAACGACATATTTCTTCGCTTTAAAGATATAACTATTATTATTATTTTTTTTTGTATTGTATAAATCTGAAATGAAATCCAAGGAAACACTTGAGATACTGATGATGGCATGCTGGAAGCATCTGCTCAGCAGTATGATTGAGTCCTGTGGAGCTATGTGATGTATGTTAATAAATAAGTGTAAAATGGTGTAAATGCCCAGAAGATGTTGGTAAAATCTGGTTCAGATAGCTCTCAAAGAAAGCCTTTGGCAGTGTATGACAAAGCACAGGATTGATTGTATGGCAAATAGAGATGGTATTTATTGTCAGTTCCTGATACTTGTAAAGGAAGACAACATAAAGATATGTATAAGGGAAACAAAAGGACATTGCAGATAATGGTCACAAAACTGAAAACATTAAACACGTTTTCCTTTTCGTACAAAAAAAAGTCACAAACTTACACATAAAGCAATAGTCACAAAGGACTCTATTTCTCCAAAATCTTCTAAGCCTATTTTATATACTCAAAAAGTCAACGGCAGATATTTTGACAGATTTCTTGTTATGTAGACATTAGTAAGCAGGTGTTCCTTCCACCAAATAGTAAATTAAACAGGAGTCAACTGTCTATCTTTCTCTTTGTAAAGCTATCATTGACTAGCTACACACTTAGTAGAACGTATTATAGATTAGAAATCCTATATAAAGCACGTAGGATGCTAAACTTCTAGATATTTATGAAAAGCAACTTCTGTTTTTCTTTATTCCTGCCCAGAGGTTATGTTTCTATGGTGTTCCTCACAGTGGTGGGAGACCAAGACTTTAGCCTTGAAGAAATTGTATTGTTAACCATTTCTTTTGTATTTCTTTAAATGTACTTTCTTTATTCTTTTTCTTTTTTAGGGGGAAGGAAAGAGTATGGCAGATAGAACAAATTTCTGTGTTTTCTTTACTACATTTGAATGATCTTGCTAGATATTATATTACAATTCAGATTTTGGGAAGAGTTTTGTGAATATTACCTGTAACTTCTTATTTGTTGCTATATAAATGGATTTATTTGTGTTCACACATCCACACATCCACAAAAACAAATAGCTACACACATATATAAATGTATTGGCACTCACAAGCTTCCTTTGGTATTCATTTATACATCAAGTGTTCTTTTCAGCAGAATCAACCTGAAGTAGGTAGCAATCTGTTCATTAAGGCACCAAAAGAGACGTCAGGAAAAGTGATAAAATCCAGTTGTTTGTTAAAATAATCCCTGGTTGCATCCTAGTTTCATGTCAGAAGTAGACCAGTCATATGCCATTTCCCTTCTATTTTCTTTTGTTACTTGTGTTCTATAGTGGAAGAATATAGCATGAAGGTTGTTTGGAAATTAGAGCGCTCACCAACAAATGTCTAACAGGAACAATCAGTGGAACAGTTCAAGAAGTGTACACAGATGTAGAGACATTTAGATAAAAACAAATACTTTTGTTTTGGAGAGTTGCTTCAGTGAAAGAAGTGACATAGACTTCTGATACTTAATAGTGTCTTTTATTCATTCCTTTTTTTTTTTTTGTGTGACTTTCTTTCCATAAGATTTGCAGTAAACCAGTCTATTCTGAGGATTTTTTCTTTTATTATAAGAGTTGTTTGCACTTGCAATTTCTGAATATATTTGAGTGTGTTATTTCAAAGCAGAAGCAAGTTCTGCTTTGCAAACAGTTTCATCGTGCATAGGTTGCTGAAAAATAATGATTAAAAATACATAATAATGAATCTGGGATATAGATGTATTAAACCTTCAGAGAACACGGCTGAGAAAAATCTAGCCCCTATAACTTCTAGAGAAAGCTTCTCACATAGTCTCAACTACTGGTCACTAAAAGTGTTTCAGAAACAGACTAATATGACACTATCAAAATGCCTTGCTCAAGACATCAGGGACCGTTGAAAGTAGAATGTTATCACACTGCAGCATGCTGTCATTGTTAAAGTTTCCCCATGGAATCTTGTCTAGTAGTGTATCTTTTAACAGATTTCACAAATGCTACTCTTAAAAAATGTTAACAGATTTTTTTAAGAATTTATCTTTTTTGTCTATTGTTTCTTCCTTTTTGTTAAACATTAATCAAAATTGAAGTTGAATGCAATTTTATACAACAGTATAAAGACTTTCAGCTTTCACTATCAAACATATTTATATTAAACCTTAAATTACACTTCAGTCACATTTACTCTCCATTCATACACTAAGATTTCTTTTGTTTTTATGTGTCTCCAAATATTTTTTCATGGTTAATAACAGCTTGGTAACAGTTATGTTTTGATCCAAAAGTATTGTTTGTGCTTTTTATGCTTGAAGCAGAGTTACTGGGAATGATGAGTGAAGTTAGATTTAGTAACTTGTTTGTGTCTCTTTCCTCTGTTTTATGTTCTATCAAGACACACTGTATTTTCTCATGATTTTTCAAGGACCATATTTTAATTTTGACTTCTACTATCACTTCTGTTGCTCTTGAAATACCTTCACTACAGTATCCTAAACAATCTTGGACTATAATCTCACTTCCAGTTTTTACTTATCTGTACTCATATTTATATATCCTTCCTGAATTCCACTTAAATTCTCTTCCATCTTCTGTCAAGCCTTCAGTACAGTACGTCGCACTACATCTTCTCCAGGACTCTGTTTCACTTTTTCTGGCTCATAGAGGAAGTTGAGAAGTCTTACAAGACACTGTCCTTCTATGTTATCATCAGTCCTTTTCCTGGTTATGTCCTTGATCTTCCCCAAACTTACTTTAAACGTTATTTCAAACACATTTTTCTTCAGTTCTCAGGTCCTTAAATAATGCTTCCTGTTTCTGGTGAGCTCTACAAACTCTAAAATTATAAAGGCTGAGCTCAGTAACAAAGAATTTTATAAAAATTTATGCGTGTCTAAAGCAGATAGCTAAAACTATGGTATTTATTTACTATAACCAAAACTATCAGCAAACAAACTGACAAAATTTGTGAAGGAGAGTGCTGTGGAAAATTTCAGAAGCTCTATTTCTTAATGAATTTGATCAAAGAACAGTGACTTCTACATGGGTTACTTCAAAAGTAATGCATCCTATTTGTTTCCATTACAACTACAACAGATACAAAGAGCACAATAATACTATTTGATAGAGCAAATTCTCAGCCACAAAACACTTTTTCAACATAGATGCCACCATTAGCTGTGCATTTTCAGCAACAATGAACAAGAGCCTGCATGCTACGCTCATAAAAACTGCACCAGCAGAGGTTACCTGCTGTCATTGTTGACACTGCTGAAATGCACCACTTACTTCCTCACTGTGCTCACATCCACTGCTTGATCTCCATAAACGTTCAGCAAGGGTTGATGAATGTCAATGGGTGACATTTTTCCTAAATGGAGGAATTCAATTCCACACCTTTGCTTCATAGGCACTTCCATGTCAGATGCTGTTTTGTCAGACTGCCCCTCTGCTGTTATCTGTTGCACAGAAACAACATGTAATGGAATATTGGTGGGAGGGTTCAACCCCTGCTACCATACAACCAACATTCACCTCTGGTGCTGTGGGCCAATATAATAAAATAAGAGGCTTTGCTTTCGGAGCAGCCCTCACAATATGAAGCTTCTCCAATGCTGTCTGTGGCTTGACTTCTGACACTGTAGAATGACAGGACAAATGAATATTACAATGGTGGATGAATTCATGAAGCATCTGAAATCGAGCTACAGTTGTTGCTACATAAAATGTCTACATATCAAATAATCTACTAAAACTACTACTATAGTCATTTAAAGGTCAAAATAATATTGGATCCAAAAATCATTTAAAAACATATCAAAACAGTTCTTCCACCTCCAGCTAAAATCTTTTCTTAGACACTTATACTCTTACAAAATAGAATAAGCTGCCATTCACAAGAAGAAAAATTTGAAAAAAATCTTCTGAAATTTTGTAGCTTGGAACGCTGTAAAATTTATTGCTCTAAAAATCAAACTTTTTTTGTATTTACTCTTAAATTAATAAAGTATAACTTTACATAGAAAAAAAAAAAGAAGAGAGGTAAAATAAAGGAAAAAATAAAAGTATTGTGTAATTACGGAAAAACTAGGTTAGATTTGCAATTTTTTTTAAATTATTATTTTTCTGTCAGGATTTGGTTAATCATCTCTTCTCTGAGAAGTCATAAGTTTGCCTTTTTGTCAAGAGAAAATATAGTTTAATTTTTTTTTAAATAAAAATTTAATCTTTTGTTAAATATTCATTAAGGTGTTTATCAAATGTGGGATATTCCAATGATCTTAACATTTCTCACTAATCAGAACAAAACATTTGCTTTGTTTTGTTTTTTAAATGGATCTTGTTTCCTATCAGTGAATGAATGAATGTTTCAAAATGAAAACATCTGATGATAATGATAACAATAATAGTACCATCAATGAAAAAACATGAATCTCCTGATGCTTTTCAACTTTCAAGGACAGGTGGGACCATTAATTTCCAAGAACAATGGGGATCCTTCCTGAAAACCTAATGGTATATTCAGGCCCCCAGTAATTATCATTCAATAGCATGATAAATGAATTTCAGATATTAAATTATTTAAAGACATAAAATCTATCAAAAGAAAATTGCCTACAATGTTCTCAGCTAGTTAGATGAGCATAGTTCTTTACAAGACTTTCTTAAGAAAGCAGTTTGAATCATGGCAATTGTAATTTAAGATGATTTTGGAAGCAGTTGTAGAAGAGAACCCCAGTATTAAACAAATGTTTTCAGTTATATAACTAGCTGTATGCATATTGAAATCTCTTTTACTTTGTGCAAAGTCAGGATCTAGAAATATATTCTTCCTAGTGTCAGTATACATCTGCCGATTGCTATGGCACGCTCTGTTAGCAGCTTTTGTACTTTGAATTCAGACCTTTAGGCAAAAATCTGATGATCTTCAATTTTTTATTTTTTTTTTCTATAAAACAGTATGTAATATATTCTGAACTGGCTATTTGGAAAATTACTTATCAATAAAAAGTTTTTAGATAATAGTACCTAACACATACATTTGAAAGAGGACTGTCACACTGATATGCATTTTATTTTTGTTTCAAACATGAATGAACTCATGAAATCAACAACTGTATTTAGGTGAAGTTGAATTAATTTGAATATATATACAAGGTAACGATTTAAATCTTAGAAAACGTATTTGGATTAAGCAATTCAGGGAGCAAGCTAAAGAGTAGACCACAGCAGAATTAGAGATATGTATCAATAAAATAAATAAATAAAAGCTGTCTCAGGAATTAAATTGGCTACAATCAAGAAGGCGAAACCTGGTAATAAAACTGTAGTTTCTCCTTTGAAGTT
>WBMW01003387.1:0-168033 GCA_013396635.1 Penelope pileata
CCTTCCAACCCCTGTGATTCTGTTACTCTCTGTCCCACTTCCACCCTTGCCCAGGGCAGAATTAGCCTGTGTTCATCTCCTCCCTGAGGAGGGCTCTTGCTCTGAGTGCACAACTATGGAAAAACTGACAAAAATCTAAGGAGCTGTAGTCTGAATGCCTGGAAAAGCTGCATTTGAAACATGGCTAGTGAATAGAAGCATCATAACTGGCACAGACTTTGGGATTTCTTCATCTCTCGGTTTCTTTCTCTATGAGGGCAGGCAAGTTCACATCAGGGAGAACCTTTACAGAGAGAAGTTGAGGAAGATCCCTGCCTTTGGCCCCTGTACTCTTCCTTACGTTTTTGTCATAGAGGAGTAAGGTGAGCTGTTTTGTTCCACTTATTGGCTTCAGTCACACAATTGTACTCTGTGATGCTGTTTGTGAAGGTATCTGTTCTGCCATCTGAAATTCACTTCTCAGATCCTCGCCCAATCTTTTCCCTCCTGTTTGAGGAGTGTGGTCATATAGAAACAATGTTCAAAGCAAACTAGATCTTTTATAGACAGAAACACTATGGTACGAGGTGGAATGAATAGTTATTTTGTGTACTTATGTCGGAAGCATATCTCTAGTATCGGTTAGTATTGTGATGCAGGTAATATAATCAATATCTTGATCCTTTCCACAATTCATTCTTTCAATATTTCTTGTGCAAGATTCCTTAATTAGTAAATGTTTACTCTTTTTTTCCCCTTTACTCAAACATTTTTTTATTTACTTGAGTGAATTAGTGAGATTTTTCATTGGAACACTATACATATGGAATCTTATTTACTAAGCAGGATAAAAGAAGAACGTCTTAATGTTATCTTTGCTTTCTTTCCTCTAGTTAACTAGATAGAACTCACTGGGACCTTAAGAAGGTCAATGACCAAATGTTAAATCCGTGTTTACTCTCAAATGGCACAGCCATGTAGGATGTAACTCTTCCTTATGTAAATGTGTAGAGCAGCAGATACTTGCATCGGTTAAGAAAATGCTAATTTGTCAGAGTTCTGCAATCACACATAATTAGCTATTCTGCTACAAATAAAAGCTTTTTAATTAAGCATATTTTAAAGGCAGAGCCTTGTAAATTGAGTAGTCTGGTGCAGTTGCTTTAAAGTGTCGTAGGGAAAAAAAAAATGAACACCATGCTCTCAAATAACATGAAGTTTTTATCACCAGAGGGCACTATTCTTCCATGTTAAGACTGAATTGTTGATTTTACATTTCGGAATCTTTTTTGGTATAANCCTATTCCTTTCCTTCATGTTCTTTGTGTTTATTTAGGAAGAATGTCTAGTTTGATGTTAAGTGACTTTTTGAAATGCAAAAAAATTTGTGGAAAATGCAAAAAGTAAATGTTGTTGTACTTCTGTACTTTGTCAGATACCTCATTGCCACAGTTCAACTTGAGTTATAGGAGAAGACCTGCTTGATAAACTGCAGAGCATTCCTTCCTATTTCCTTCCAGAGGGATTCTTTCAGCTGTTTGTCATGTTGCTTTACTTCCACCAATAATTTCTTCAGTGGCTGACAGCAAAGGTGGCTTGAAGGCCCCTCTGACCAGCAAGAAGTATTCCTCTGTGCTGGTGGTTCCTGCTGTCATTAATCCCTTGCCAGCTTCTTTGTCCCAGTGACCAGTCCCAGCACTGCAAGGACTCCAGTTGTTATTTGCAACAGTACGGGAAAGTAAGACTCACGTTTGATATTGCGATGGCCACACAGCTGCAGCACAAATCCAAGCTGTCATTTCCTCATAATATATAAGGATATTTTAGCCTGTTATAAATGATATTATGTGCTAGAAGCAGTTTTGTTCATGCTACGTATAGGTAACACATCTTTAAATGTTTTATTGTGTGTATTTCTCTATTTTCATGTAATTCTCTTAATAACCAGAAAATATTCTAATTGATCCTTTGGACTCTAGAAGCTGTCTCTGCTCATGTCTCCTCTGCCTGTGTGTTAGTCACTTTCAAGTTCTGTTAATACAAATTGCATGGGTGTGGCAATAAGACATCACATCTCTTGGTTTTGCTTGCCTTACATTAGCTGTGTTGCACAGTGCACTGAATTCCTCACTGAAGTATCCTGAAGATGATGACTTTCATCAGAAGACAGTAAAACTTACCTCATTCCTCGAAACGATGAACACCCACAGCCCTTTCCTGTCAAAAGGCTGCTTGAAACTGTCAAGTCACTGATCCAAACTTGTGACTGACAGTAAGAGATACGGAGTGCATGTGCTTCAAACTTTCTCACTGCTTTGTGAAATTACGGGTAGTGATAATAAATACTTCAAACCACTAAGACAGCCCAACATACCAATGCTGTTAGTTTGTGTTTCAGCCCTCTCAGTGGGCTGCATGTTTGGAAGGAATGTGTGATGGGGGGGGATCTCCCACCAGGAGGTGCCACTTGTGGGTTGGTTGCTTTGGCTTCCAGTCCTGCTATGTTTATACTTAAAGTGGATATCAGTGGCTTCAAAAGAGAGACAAAGAAAACTTGTTGGAATTTTCTGTTGTTGCTTGCGTGAGAATCAGACAGTAAGAAAATCTTGTCTTGGTTGACAAGAAATCTGGTCCTTCGTTAAAGGGCAAAAAAAATCATGTGCACTGTGGAAGGGAATTCTCTTAAGAAATCATTGGAAATGCAAAATTCTGCATGAAATGAAAGATTAGAAAAATGAAACATAATTAACCTTTGCTGCCTTATGAAAGTCCCTGTGGTGCTCATGGTCATGCCTTTCAGTAAAGTTAGTTGTACATCTAATACCTGTCCACTGAATTGTTACCTTTTTTCATAGGAGAGAGACCTTTAAAGTCTAGCTCTAGTAGAGTACTGATAGTCTTGTTTATTAAAACAAGCAAACAAACCTCTCCACTCACCCCCAATCTGCCAAAAATAAATAAAAATAGTGTGTTCCCTCACTAAAAGCAAACGCATGACTTGCATTTGAGATTGTGAACCAAGTAAAACTATCTTTAATCTCTCCTCTGAATACTTCCTGTCAGCATCAGTCTCCTTTTCCCCTGAGTTTTTGTGGCTACTCCCCTCTTCCTTGGCCTGCTTGGTCTCCTTTGACCAGTCAGAGCAATAGCTCTGGATCCTGCTGCAAGAGCTGCCACAAACCATCACACAAATGTGCAGTCTCAGGGAACTGCTAGCACAGAGCAGCATATGATTTGTTTTTCCACAGGAGTTTTGCAAGCAAAAAGACTAAAATAACAAATCACTAGACACGCAGTCTTATCTAAATTTGGCTGTTCTTGGCAAGCTGAGGCAGGTCATTGCTGCCCAGTTACAATCTGCTTCTCTGCAGATTCTCTTTTCTATGCTGTGGCTTTTCAACTGTTTCCAAGTTGTTTGAAACTTTCTGCCTAAGAGCCCCTATTGAGGAGTTTTCTCTGTCTTTAATCTCCTTGAAGGAGAAGCTGAAGGAAACCTTCAAAGAACATATAACCTCAATTTGCTGCATGATGATAGCCCCTCTTCATCCAGTGTCTTTTTATTTCAGCTCTCCAAAGGTAACACAAACTGATGCAACTCCTTGGTTAACTCTTACCTGATTATTGCAGTCACTAAACCAGCAGAGATGCAACATTTGTTGGAAAAAGAACTGAATCTTACATCTATCTTACCCTATAGAATAGCAAAAACAAGAGGCTGTTTTTCTGAGTCTTTCAAGCTTGGATATAATGGAATGACTGTGGAAATTCTAAGAACCAAAACTGTCAGCACCAAATGTCAAAATTCTGGTAAACTTTTGGTTGAACTGAAGCTCTAAAGGGTTCTGTAGAGTTCAATATCCACTATGGATAGAATCAGTGCCATAATTAATTTCCTTTGGAGAGAACAGATTGGGCAAACTATAATGAAAATGAAACAAAAACCCCTTATACAAATTTTTCTTGAATTTTGGCATCAAAATGTAACTAGCTGCTCACTTTTCTGCACTGTGTGCCTTTTGCAGTATTTTTCACTGCCTTCTGCAGCCATTGGCCTCTACGTACGCAACTGCAGTATCTTTCGTTTTATAAGTGTGTGTGTGTGTGTATATAATGTGCATGCATGCAATTACATAAAAATTACCTTCTCCAGTAACCAAACATAGTATGGTAAGGCTACATGATTGCAAAAGATGTTTGATGAATGTCCTTTTATTGTTTAAAAGTCACATTGAATTGGGCAGACTTTAGAAACATCATTCAATCCTCAAAGACAAGGTAAATTCATTAAGTAGAATCATTATTTTTCTTCCCCAAGAGGATGGAAGTGTTGAAGCCTGCTTGCAGTTTTGGTGTTTAACAACTGCTTCGTGTTTAACAGCTCAACAGCAAAATTTCAATTCACAGCATGTGAGTTCTTGGAGTGACCTGTCTTGAGCATGCCACAGAATTGTTAAGTATTTGAATATTTTGTAATGTGGAAGCTTTTTTCTTGTCTTTGTGTTTTCCTATAGCAATTAGAATTTGTTGATGTATAATCCATTCAAGGAAAAAGAAGCCGAGTGTGAGGCTGTGCAGCTTTTAGCATTGTTTATAGATGCCCAGTCTAGCTTTAAATGAGGTAACTTGAGTATTCATAGAAATCTTACTGCAGCAGCACAAAGCTTACCTTGACTTATTTACTCTGCTGAACGTGGCCGTGGCTAGGCAGGTTCTAACGCTCGGCCTTTCTCATTTCAAGCTTGTTCAGATCCCTGCATCACATTGTAATCTGTAGCATAGCTACAGGCCTTTGATCTGTGTTTTTAGTGGAACCAAAACTGAATGTTTAAATTTAGTTTTGAGTGATAATCAAAAAACGTGATGGTAGGACAGAAGGTTATTGGCAGTGGATAGATGTTGGGGGAAGCTTTTCTTGTGTTAAGGAGAGTAGTTGATTACTCTCTGATAGACCTCTACTTGAAATAGTTACTCTGTGAGCAAAACGCATAATGCAAGGCAAAACTCTGGCTAATCTAGCTCCGTTAGTCTGGCTGAAATCTGGCCATACATTTTTGTCTACCTGGCAGTTTACGTTATGCAATCCTAGGGGAGATAGCTTAGGTCAGAACTGCATCTTGAAATAAACAGCTGACAATATGAATTTTGAAAAAAAGAGGGGAAAACCCAGCAAAGTTTGCATGCTGCTGTTAATGTGGAATTCTAGCTTGCAATCCACCCCCTTCTGGGTTAGCATTCAGATCTAATACTCAACATATTTTCAAGTATTTCTCTTCTGTGCATATTCTTGAGGAATTTTGTGTTAAAAGTGGTCTGCACAGCTGCATAAGCAACAGCTGAATTTTATTTGTCCCACTACTAAAGAAGAGGTTCCTGCGCAAATGTTCATGCTGCTCCCACAACTGCTTCTGAGGTCTCAGCAGTTACTGTGTTGTTGTGTTTTGGGCAGCCTTTGTTTAAAAGACAAACACTGCAAAGGGTGATCTGAGGTCTGAAGTAAAAGTTCTGGTGCTCTTAACAGAACATGCTTTTGTGATTTGTGTGGGCCAATGTGGTGCTATTTACTGCTTCTTTAACAGCCTACATGAATGAAAAACTGACACCAGCTTTTCAGAACATTATGGTTCTTAAATTTTACAATGTCTGCATGGCATCAATAATTACACTGGGATTTTCAACTCTCAGGAAATAGATCTTGAAATGAATCCTTGAAATGACTCTTGGAAATGAAATGGGTCTTAAAAGCACAAGCAGTTCTGGATGTTCTCTGACAGGCATTCAAATGCTTCCTGTTAGCTCAGTTGCTCATATCTGTGTATGAGGAGAACATCCAGTAGTAATGGGTAGCATTTAGCTGGACACTCATCCAAATTATTACAGTGTATGAGACTGCGGAGAGTCAAGCTTGTGTTACTTAGACGAAAACCTAAAACTTTGGAGAACTATTTCTATGACTCATCTTTCCACCTGCACAGCTGTCAGGTTACAACATACAGGAGGTATTTCTTTACTGCCTCTAAAATTAGAAAAGAATATGTGCTGAGCGTCAACAGGTTGGTTGTAGAGTAACTCCGCTAAAATGTTCAGGGTGTGATTCACAGTTCTTAGCTTTAACATGGTACAATCTGAGGGCCTGTTTACGTAATGGAATTTATCTTTTACAGAATTGTTTCAAATAAAAAAAAAAATCTCATCTGCACTGGGCAAGTCACCCACGATGTAGTAACTGGTGCCATTTTGTGTTGCATGGAAGGGAGCACGCTGTTACCCTGTTGCTTCCAACTCCCTCCTTTGGCCTGGCTGTTACACACAAGGCCTTGCTTGGGCAGACAATGAGATGCTCAAAGAACTGATAGCAGGCACCTAGTTCAACAGCTGAAAGCCAATTGAACATGCTCCAAAACTATGACTGAGTCAGCTGTCTTACTCCATAAACACTGAGCTGCCAAGAGCCCCTCCAGCTTCCCTGTGCAGCATCTGGCTATGTTATATGTTCTCCCCTTGAGTTAGGGATGCCTCTTGAGGTTACACCTGCTGCAGAGATCCCTTACACCTTGATACCAAGAGACATCTTGCTGATACAGATTGTTGTTAAGTGGCTAACAGTTTGTTTAAGCTTGGTTACTTTCACTAAGATTTATCTTAGATTGATTGTGTCCGTGGACATGAACCATCATCCAAATTTGGGACTAGAAGTGGATTCAGCCACATTTAGACTCCTCTTAAAAGGAATTAGAGAGCGAGGGGGTCCACTCTGAGCCTTGTGACTCAGTGGGAGGACATCCTGGATGAGAGTGTTTAACCCTACCCTCAGTGCTGTAAATAATGAGCGTACCTTGCCATCTTGAATCTTAAATCTCTTACAAGTAAGTTGTATAGTCTCCATCTGTGACAAGCAGTTAAGTCCATCTTGTGATTTGTTATTGCATGTTAATATTTGCCTGTGCTGCACAGTACTTTGGCAGGCCTCCACTGGCTATCCCACGTGGCTCAGGCCGCCTGATCTGTTACCTGTGTGCCAGTGGCTGCTCTGTGATCACACAGAGCATTTATTCCCTGTTAACTGCTGAGGAACAGTGATGTTCAGTTCCTCTATGCTTTCATGCTGTAGCAATAATGATGGTTTTATCTTTTATTTTCCCTAGTCTGTGTTCAATTAGTGCTACAAAAAAAGAAAGGGAGGTGGGGGGGGGATTCCAAAGATCCCCGGAGAATTGAGAGTTGGAAAGGGAGGCAGTTTTCTCAGATCCATTTACCATCAAAATGTGGTGGGAATGGTGATGTTGCTAATAGGAATTGTGAACATGGCCATGACCATTATGCATGTGATAGGATAGTGTCTTGGAAATCATGGATGTGAAGCCATCTTGCCAGAAAACTAGACATCTGAGAGAACTGAAGCAGTGCAAAGTTCAAAATCTGCTGATGAAGAATTAGTTAGGCATTAGCACAAGCCTTAACTAATTGAAAATTTCCCCTTTGGCATTGCTGGCACCCATGATAAAGGCAAGAACCATGGGCTAGTTTGTGACTGCAGATTAAGAATATCTAACAGTCATGAGACAAACAGCACCCTAACTGCTTGCCCAAGCCCTAGCCCTGCAAGGCTGCCAGCAGCCTGACAGAGATCAGTAAGTCAGTACTACAGCAAATAACCATCAACTCTTTTCTTGAAACCAGAGGCACAATGATCACTCCACAGAATGCCAAGCACAGCACCTCTCATGTTGGCTTTCCCTCCTCTCCCTTCCAACAAGTCCCAACAAGTCCCACCTTTTTTTTCAGTGCATTGAGGAGTTGTGCCAGTGCTAATAGAAGGAAATCTTATAATAGTAATGCGTTTGTTAAGGGCTTGTCATTCTATGGTTCTATAATAAAATGTGGTACATAATGTCTTTCAATCAAGCAGGAAATTAATTTGAGTTAATCAGTACAATACTACCCGCCCTCTCCTTCCTGATATCTTTGGCTTCAACAATAAGAAAACTTCAGGTAGAAAATTGCACATTGTTGTTAATAAGACACTAATGCCATTAACCTTTAGTATGCTGGGTAAACAGCATTTATTGAACAGGAGCCTCTGAGTGTGTTAAAGAATGAGATTCTTAGATGCATGAAGGGCTCAATTTGTTCCCAGCTGATCAAGAGCAGGTAGCTTTCCATTTCACATTAGAGAAACTGGCTTCTTTTCCAGAATATCAGCAAGGAGCATTTCAGTGACTCAAGCAGTTGACCTCAGTCTTGCTCATTTACTTGAGGGCATCGTGCAATTTTTTCTTGCTGCTCTGTGTCTTAAACTGTCATAGATGACCTGCATGTTATGTCCATTTACTTAGATTTTGTAGGTAGGCACTTTCTTCAATTTGCTGAGTGAGCACCCAGGCCAGGAATGCGCCCTTTAGCATTAATGGATCTGTACACAATTAATTACCAGTTTGCCTGTCTTCAGCATCTATGTCACTCCGAATAGCACTGTCAATAAATATCTTGGCCACGTACTCTTTACAGCTGTGGCAACAGACTCATTAAAGTGAAATAGAGTTTAAAAGAGTAGCCATCCAACATGTTCTGAGCTCAGCAAGACAGCTACCTAACCTGTTAATAGCGTATGAGCCAGAAAACTTCTTGCTGGGGATACTAGCAAGCCTGAGTGTTCAAAGAAATTGCCCATTTCGGTTGCTTAAAATACGATACTGTGAGACACAGAGGGAGAAGGCATTCAGTGAGCCTCTCAAGTGCCACATAGCTCAAGGTACAAGATGGTTTATCAAAGCTGCCTGAGGTGGATGAATTGATAAGGAAGATCTTTTTCCTGTGAACGTAGAGAGGAGGAGTAGCTCCCAGTGACAGCGAAACCACTGGAGGCAGTGGGGAACACGGAGGCAAATGCTGGGGGTGAGTAGGCAGGTGTTATTGAGAGAAAACATGTTCTGGAGAATTAAAATGAGCCTTTGCTTGTACATGGCCACAGGAAAGCACCCCATTCTGAACCCCAGTGTCCCTTAACCTGAACCTTGGATTTCTTTGTACAGTGTGTGTTTTCTTAAGACGAATCACTGCATAGCCTTGTACATTAGCTTTCCTGTGCAAAGCTGAATGAGCCAGTTTGTTACCACCATCATCAGTTTGAAGATGATGACATTTCTGTCTCAGTTTCCTTTCTGGTAAAACCTTTACCTGCAATCTTCAGCAAAGGTATTTTGGCACTCATAGGAGTGAATGGATGACAAGGGTCATGTGGAAAATCTGGGATTTGGCCCAACAAACACCAGGCCTCCTAAGTCTTATGTTCCTGTCCTACTGGCTGCTCTCTGAGCCTCTTTGCAATGCTCTAAGTAGAGCTACACAACTATGACACATGGGCAGGGCGCTGAAGGGATACTTTGACACAGAAACTTCATCTCACACCTCAACTGGATGTTACAAGATATATGTGTGTGTATTTTAATTTTTCATTACTTTTAATGTTCTGATGTATTTGAGACTTCCTATCCAGCAAATAGTTTCTTAGTCATGAGCTTGCGAAATGCAGCAAGTCACTAGCGGCAGGATTGTGTTGTAGGTGTGTGGACAAATAAGGGCTTAATATACCTTTACCTCCACATGCAAAGTGGAGTGAGGTCTCCTGGACTCTATGAACTCATGCCTGATGCTGATGACCTCATCATTTCTGAATTGAGTTAGATTGGAGGGCATATGTTTGAACTATACTGAGGAAAATGCTGTGCAACCTTTTCCATCTAAGCTATTAGTAACTTTGTTCTGGCTAATCACAGCAATTGTTAGCTAGATGTTTTTTTCTGGGGGAAAACAGTCACTATTCTGATAATGAGGTCACTTAATAAATGGTTTAATGGTTAATGAGTTCTGACTTGCATTAGTCAGGAGATAAGGATTGCAAACAAAGCATAAAACTCACCAATTTCATAGCTGTTAATAAAACTCCACAATCATTCAATAAGGTGTACTACAAGTCATAGAATTTTTTTTTCAGTTCTTTATGATTTTTATTGACTGAGTAATTTATTTTATTTTCATCAACTTAGGCAAACATCAAACGGCAATAAAACCTTAATTCAGTGTTTAATTTAAACATGACAGAATATATGTACAGCCTCAGTGATCAAAGAAGCCCATGGGAGTGACGGGTCAATTAGCCTGATAGTACTTGCTGCTATGATAGCGATCAAATTTTCAAGTGACGTACATCATACATAGTGTGCCCATAGACTGTGCAAACGCTATTGAGTGGCACAGCCAGAAGCTGAGCACGGAGCAGGATGTGAAATTTGTTGAAAACTCTTCCTTCATCTTTATGCCTGGTTTTATCTAAAGATCTGTTTGAACCAGGAAATTGAGACAGGAAAAAAACAGATTTTAAAGACATTGGCTGTAGAAGTGGAAGCAACTCCCAATACTCAGATCTGACTCATTTGCCTGTTCTGGCTGTCATGCTTTCCGCTTCCTATTTTAACAGTAGGGAGCACTAGAGAGATCTTTATCGTTGTTCTTCTAGGATCATTTTGTTGCCCTGAAATATTTTTAGCGGTCTTCGGTTTGCTCCCTGATACTTGCAAAAGTTTTTCAAGAAAAGGAAAGTTTACCTACTATAACTACATCTTCTTGGTTGCTTGGTTTGAATGAAAAAATATCTAGGACATCTCAAAATGCATTGGTTCAGTGTAGCTCTTAACCTCTCTGTAACAGTTTATCCTAACATACCTGCTGCAGTGCAAACACTGAAATCTGTCACAACAATACTTCTGACATAGGTGTGGGGAAAGAGAAGAGATTTCTTAAGTAATTTTCCTTAAGGAAGCTCAATATCTAATTTAGTTACTTGTTTGCTTTGCACTGTTTTCCAACAGTCCTATTGGTGTCACTATTAGCCATATGAGTTAGGATTTATTATGATTTTGAAAATACAAACTAGGCTAAAATTCAATGATGTGTCCAGTAGCAGGATTTATTTTATTATTTTCTGCTCCCTTCTTTCTTGCTGTTTTTGTTTTAAATATAATTTAAAATACCTGTCAATTTTTTTTTTATTATTATTATTTTTTTTTTTTACATTTTCATCCCTTCTGGACTTGACTTTCTAGTCCTGTAATACCACAGGCCTGGTGCTCAATGAAGAAGGATAAGAAACCAGAAACCAAGGGCAGTTGTTCTGGTTTTCCCTTGTTCTGCCCAAGGTCAACCGACTTAGTGTGTCCAAACAAAGATGATTCACTGTATTGTAAAGAACTTTTGACCTCTCTGTTTTTCCTGTTGTACAGCAACTCCAAGGCTGTCTTTCAAGGTGCACAGCCTATATTAGAAGTCAACGGTAAGATACAACTCTACTGACGGGTTGTATCAGGGGAGACAAAAGGAGCATGTAACCAACTGGGTAATAACTGGCACATTCATGCAAATATGTTACAATCCCATGAACACAAAGTATCCTTTCTGATCTCTTTGTAAAAAAAATAGTAGGGAGTCCAGCTAATGTGAGGCATGCTCTGTCTAGGGTTCTGTTTCTTGGTTTGTTCTTTTTTTTTTTTTGGTGAATATTGTGCTTATTTATCTATTGGAATACACGTGGCACTGAATAAAACATGCAACTTGGTCCTATTCCAGAACACTTGAATCTAGTTCACCCAACACAATTCAAAGAAAATGAATTTGTTATCCATTTTATGTGATTATTTTTCTTACTGTGAAGTCTCTGCCTTTTAGAGGGAGGAGGATGGCAGTGCTGTAGAAGGGATAGGCAAGCCAAGTCATGAATGCTCAAGCCTGTTTCTGTGATGAAGTACTGTTCTTGTGATACAAGTTGCAGCATCTCTTCTGAGATGAGCTGCTCTTCTGCTGCTCTTTTTATAGCATCCTTCACTCATACGCCTTTTCCACTTGGGAAGAATGTCTGTTCCTTTCCCTTGTTCCCTGCCAACAATAATTATGTCAGTGATTAAGACAGCTTCAGCAGAGCAATTAGGGACCAGATGAAGTCCATTAGAGTCAAGCCTAAAGGCTTGTATGCAAAAGAACTTTGAGAAAAATTTGCTAGGAATAATTGAAGTTGTTTATTTAAAATGAGGTAATTGAAGTCACCTTTAATTCCTGTGCAGATGATAACATTCAAAAACAATAAAGCTTTACTGCATCTGTATTAATTCAGCTTAATACTAAATAAAACACTAAATAAAGCTCAGTCTTAGGTATTTGGCTCTAAGGAACTTGGTTTGGTGCCATTTCTATTAGATAGCAGAGGTAAAATTGATAAATTCACCCCTCTGTTGTTTCGTGTCTTCTTCCTGAAGCAGACCAATGAGAGGTGTTAGGGCTAGCCTCGGTGTGCTCAGCATGCCAAGAGGTACTGTCATAAGCTATTTTGAGTCTCGTGGTCCTTGGGCTGGCTTAGTTTAGGATACTGTAGCATGGTTCTGGGCACATAAGTAGCTACAGCTGCTTATGACCTTTCTGGCATATAAGATGAGCTGTGTCCCTGTACGGGCAGAGGGAATACATGCTTTCTAAACATCTCCATCTGCTAAATGACGATTGTCTTCCAAAGGAGGACTCCTGTGAATTTTCCTAACTCCTTTTCAGTATAAAAATAATATGAAAGAGCAGGAGCAGACTACGGCTGCTTTCTGAGTATCCTTCCATCTTGACAAAATGTAGTCATAAAGTATTTAAAAGGAACACAAGCACAGAGTGAAAAACTGCTTCCAGGACTATTTCATATCTCTTCAGCCAGACCTGAAAGTTCTTTAAAAAACAGCAACAACAACAAACCACCCCTTTCTATTGTGATTCATCATTGCAGCTCTAGCTAGCAATTTTGTGGAATAGTCTAGAAAATCAAAACTAGAAATCCAGAAGTAAAAAGTTTGCTCTTGCCCATCCCTTGTGTAATTCTTAACTAAATAAAAGGAAAATAAACTTTGAAGCCAGCATTTGAAGTGTTCTGATGATGTCAGATGCAAGCCACTACACCAGATGCCTCTAAAGATATATTTATTGGCAGGCACTCAAGTGAATCATAAAACTAGATTACTAAAGAGTAACAACCAAATAAAACTGGAAATAGCAACTCTAAGGGTAAGGTACACTTAAAAAATGTTAATTAGAATGGTTAAGATCCAAGAAAAGCTGGACTACGTCTGTACTATAGCTGCAATGCAAGCATCTTTATTTTTATTTATAAATACAAAATTTTGGTGTTTTGCAAGTGTTAAGCGTTAACACTGAATTTGTTTTTCTTGTTTTTTACCTACTTTGGCTGTTGCATCCCTGTCTGCTGGGGATGCTTTCTTTTCAATTTGTTCAGGTTTAAGAATCTGTATGCTTGTGTATGTAGAAGTATTGTCAGATTGATATCAGAGCTGAATGGGATCTTGCTGGTTCTATCTCACCTTTTTCCCACTTAAAGAGTTGCTAAAAGAAAATGTAGATTATTGTATTAAAGAGCAGGTAAGAGTGCACAAGTTACTCCTACTTAGAGAGCTTGTGCAGAGAAGGTGAGATGCAGCAAAAAGCACAAGTGTCAAGTCTAATGTGGGTCAGGCTGTATGTCTGGGAATATGGGTGAGACTTCCAGCTCAGGACTGAGACCACTGCTCTCTTCCTTGTCTCCAGGACATCTGGGGTTCAGGGAAAATGCTGGAGGTGTAAACAGATTGCTTTGCTCTGGGTCTCACCCTGCTGCCTGCAGCTGCTATATGTTTTTAGGAAGCTACTCTTTGCTGCTTTCCAACAGAAACACAATTCCTGATTGTAACAGTGTGTATGCATTCACCACATACTAATGCATCAAATGTTGATGCAAAATTGCTGGTTTGGGAGGTATGCCATGAAGGACCTTGATTATACAGGCAGCATAATTACATAGCTGTTACAGATATGCCTGTAAAGCACAGTTAAAAACAGAGAGGTTTCAAATGCTGCAATTCTTTTTCTCTTTATGCCTTCTGAATGGAAGGCAGCATGGACTAAACTTGCAGTTTTAAGAGTTGGGGAAAGTATTTGTCTCTTTTATTTGTCTGTTTCTGTGGCTTGTATGCTTGCTCATTTAACCGATTTCAGGGGAAAGGAGACATCCAAAATGCCAGACAAAACATTAATTAAAGTATACTACCACAGCACTGTAGACAGGGACCTTAAGGAAAGGCTGTAAATGTTAAGTACCAGTTTGCAGTATAAAGTCTTACGGCCTTTGCTTCCTTTTCGGTGCAGACTGCCTGCAGTCAGAGAAGTCTCAAACTTCTTTTTGGAAAGAAAAATGCTGAGTTATTTTGACTTAAACTCATGCAAGTTAAGGAAAAATGTGTGCTAACCACAAGAGTAGTGGGCCTTCTTTCATCTGGAAGTCTGGTTCAGAGAAGCCATTCATCTGTGAGTCTGTTACTCCTTCCACATAGTGTAATAGAAAAACCCTCTTTTTCAATACATCTTCCTCTTCTTCTCTTCTCTTTCTAATACATCTTTTCTCTCTAGAAAGGTGTGTGATAGACGTGCGTATCAGAGTAATGTGTCATACTAAACATGTAACAAGGAATGTGCTTGAGGAGTGTTAAGATGATGGAGTATGTTCCTAATATTACAGGAATATTTCTATAATTCAAGACATTCCATTCAAAGAAGGATGATTTCATCCCACTGGACTGGTGGCAAGTTAGGGGGGAAAAAATGTGGAGAGTAGGAAAAAATTTCTGATCTCACAGTAACCCATGAAAGGGTATGATTAAATGCAGTTGGCACTGTAGCCATACGTATATCTGTATTATATCTCTCAAGTTTTATTCTCTCTCATCACTCTCTCAGCTAAAGCATCTGAGGGCACTCAACACTTGATCAGATTGCCTAGGAGAAACACAGCATTTAATCATTATGCTGAAGGGAAAAATGCAGTAAGAACAAACAATTAGATAAAAGGGAGTTGAAATTCTGACAGAGAAGCTCAGATATTCTTTGCTATGTATAAAGATTCTAGCTGCCATTAATTTAGTTACATTATCTTTTCATTGCAGATGTTTAGGGATTGATTTTATAAATTATGGAGAATGAAAGCATTTCTACTAGAGAAAAACCAGTGTTATCGTAAGAAATAAAATTGATATTGTAATAAAAGTGTTGATGCTCAAATGCATGAGAGTAACAGGAAAGGCAGGAAATTTTTGCAAAGACATTTTAATGACTTGAACATGGTGACATGAACCAATGCATTTCCAGCTATGTTGTCTTTTTACTGAAAATAACTAAGAACAGGTAATTGAGTTGAATCCATTCTGTTTGGTGATGTACTGTCATTCAATCACAAGCTGTTCATTAACTGTCTTGCTACCACTAGTGATAGCTTGCTTGATAGCGACTTGCCTTCCACTAGTTAACACTGTGGAAAGCTATGATAGTACAGTTTGGCTAATGCATGCAGCTCCTGACAATTTTAAAAATTGTTCTTGCAAACAGATCAAAGCCAATAGAAAAGTAATGTGACCATGCATAACATTATGATGGCTTTTTCTGTCTCTTAGTTACTGGCAATACTCCCTTCAGCAGTGGTAAAATGCCTGGTGGATTTAAAACTTTTGTTTGCTTTTTTAGCTAATTACATGATCTTAAAACAAATAAAAAAAAAATCAGTCTACACTTTAAAATGTATTATTCTTTAAGAGCAGCAATAAAACAACAACCCAGGTACAAATGGTAAACACCAGTGTTAAACTAGTGATAAGTCTACAGGTACTCTCGAGCTCATACAGGCGGAAGCATGGAGATCCTGGGGGGCTGGGTCTCGTCTGTTATGCTTCAAGATGCTTAGGCTGTAGCTGGTGCTGCCTGAACTAGTTTATTTACAGCTAGCTTGGGGATCTTGAACTATACAAGATACTACAGTGTGCAGCATAGATAAACCATTAGTTTAGGATTAATGTTAGCTTTTCTATTGCTATTTTAATTCTTTTTTTGAAAGGCTCATAAATCTGCAAAGTATAGGTTATGGTTTTAATTGCCATATACCAGGTCTCCGTCAGGATTCGTTTATTGGTGCATGTCTATTGCCTGCCTTTCTAGGACAGGTGGCAGTTCACTGTGTCTGCTATACTCTTTCCATGTCAGAACCTATGTGCAGAAGTAGGCTCTTCAGAATAAAGCCTTAAGGAAAGAGTAGTGTTACTGCACATGGGGATGCGGTCTGCTATCAAGCTGAACAAGACAAGCTTGTAACCAGGCACAGAGGGTTGATCTTAACAGTTTACCTCTGGCAAAAGAGAATGTTAAGCTTTGGGAATCGTCTGACTATCTCTGCAGGATGTGTGCTGTGTTGCGGAGGCATGTGGATTCTCTTAAGGAAAGACTGGGAATTTCCAGCTGTTTCCATGTGGTACCATGTTGGCATAGCTCAAAAGAGGAATAACTGGAGATTTCTGAGGAATGAAAGTTGAGAGAGATTATCTACCTCTTTGGACCTTTCTAGCTGGAAACTGTAAAAAGGAAATGGGACCAGCAAAGGCTGTGCCTGTCTGGATCATATATGGCAGAGAAAAATATTTGCTCAGTACATTTCAGAGAGGGGATATAAAAGGTCTGTTCAGAGCTGATCACACTTGCCATGCAGAGCTTGTTTCTGTTTTCCTGAAACTCCTTCTAGAGGGAAACAACAATAACTTTTATAGGTAATTTTGAATAACTTTTGATTTTTTTCTTCCTCCCTAAATTGAACAAAGTCTACAGCCTTCAATTTCCTTTTCCTATGGCTGTTTTTTTTTTTTTTTTAACCTACAGTTTTTCCAAGTGCATTCTGGCAATATCATCAATGTAGTAGAATACAACTACTGAAAAAGCAGTGAAGTTACATAATCACTTTCTATCTCCTTCCCCTCCCCCCCCCTTCTCTACTTGAAATTCTTCAACAGACAAAGAAATCTTGAGAAAACATGGTGACAGCAACAAAATGCAGTCCATCATGTTTGGTCAAAAATAACCAATCTGACTTGGAAATGGGAAAATTTCAGTTTTTAAAAACTGAATCATGATGGAAGGTTTAATTTCAAGAAAATAGAATGCTGTACTTTACAGTTTTCCTATAATTAATCAAGATAGATAAACAAACCTTTTCCTGGGGGAAAGGAGGGGAGAGAAAATTTTTGTTCATCCAGACCTTTAAAGAGCATGCCTTTGAGATCATATTTCTTTTCTCCTTCGATGTCATGTTGAGGGTCTATAAGTTTACTGATATATTGATGTTGCATTTGCTTCTTGGAGTACCTAATGAAAATAATGAAGAAATAAGATACATGAGGAGCCACTTGGTGGTACCTGGTGGTGTCTGTTATTTGTTTAGTGCAAATCTTTGTACAGAATAAAATCTACACCGAGAACGCACTGGTGTCAGCAATCTTCTTTGCAAACGCAGCAAAGAACTTATTTGTGAAAAGTGGCATGCTTTTTACACATTTTAATCTAGTTAAATTTCCCTCTTATATTCCTCTTTGAGATGCTGGCTGCTGTTGTGCTTCTGTCTTCTTCATGCCAAGTTTTACCAAGCTGGAGTTAAACTAAATGCACAGGAGATATGGGAATAATGAGCTAATGCTCAGGCAAATACTGAGAGTCTGTAGAGAGTCTGTAACTTGAGGAAATTAATCAGAGTATTTTTTTAATACTTCAGCTACAGCTGACACCTACAGCTAGATCAGGTTGCTCAGGGCCCATTCCAGCCTGACCTTGAACGTCTCCAGGGACGGGGCATCCGCCACGTCTCTGGGCAACCTGTTCCAGTGCTTCACTATTCTTATAGCAAAAAACAAAACAAAACAAAAAAACCTTATATTCAGTCTAAATCTTCCCTTTTTTAGTTTGAAACCATTTCCACAGACCGTACTAAAGAGTCTGTCCCCTTCTTTCTTATAGCTTCCCTTTACATACTGAAAGTCCGCTCTCGGATATCTCCAGAGCCTTCTATTCTCCTGGCTTCTACAGGCTGAACAGCCCCAGCTCTCTCAACCTGTCCTTGTAGGGGAGGTGTTCCATCCCCTGGATCATTTTTGTGGCCCTTCTGGATGTGCTCCAGCAGGTCCATGTCTCTCCTGCACTGAGGACTCCACATCTGGGTGCTGTTTTCCAGGTGAGGTCTCGCCAGCACAGAGTAGAGGGGAGGGATCGCCTCCCTCGACCTGCTGGCCACGCTTCTTTTGGTGCAGGATACGGTTGGCTTTCTGGGCTGTGAGGGTATGTTGCTGGCTCATGTCCGGCTTGCCATCCACCAGTACCCCCAAGTCCTTTTTGGCAGTGCTGTGCTCTATCCTCTCATCCTCCAGCTTTTATTGATACTGAGGGTTGCAGTGACCCAGGTGCAAGACCTTGCACTTGGATTTGTTGAACCTCATGAGGTTCTCCTGGGCCCACTGCTCAAGCCTGTCTAGGTCTCTCTGGATAACGTCCTGTCCCTCAGGCGTGTCAACTGCACCACACAGCTTAGTGTCATTCACAAACTTGCTAAGAGTGCACTTGATCTTGCTGTTGATGTAATTGATGAAGATATTGAAGAGTATCAGTCCCAGCACTGACCCTTGAGGGACACCACTCATCACTGATCTCCATCTGTACATTGAGCCATTGTCCACCACTCTCTGCGTAAGAGAAAACAGAAATGTTTTTCTGATTCATATGAGTTACAAAACTTCATGGGACACAGTGACATTTTGTTTCTTTTCAAAGGCAACCAGTAAAATTTAGATGACTGAAAAAGGTCGGATTTGTTCTCAGCAGAACAGAAATGTCTTTGTTTTTATAATGGAAGGAGAACAACAACTTCTAGCTCCATACAAAAATACACGTATAAGTTAAAGCTAGTTTCCAAGGCAAAATGTTAATTTCAAGTGCCCTAGAGCTCAAAAATTCAAAGTGTATATTTCCTAATGACTATTCTATAACATTTTTAATATATTATTTTAAGCTTTTATTTCTATATTATTTTTGTTGTTGAATCTTTCTTAACACGTTTGTGACAAAATTAGAGAAATTGGTTATTGATGTTGTTAAAGAAAACCCTTATCAAACACATAATATCTAGTTATCTGGAGGTATATAAAATTACAAACTATAATATGATACTTTTCCGGAGGCACATAATAAATTTTATGTTAAATAGGACTTTACAGTTTTACTATTCTGTCAGCAATAGGATCAACTGTGTGAGATATCAGGGAAACAAATGATAGATTTTGTTAAATGATTTTGCATTATCTATCTGTAGTTATCCTAGCCTTCAGTGAGAATTTGGAGAATATTTGGAGAATATTTCTCTGCTACTTTAGAATCTGTAGTGTTCTAAGGTTATTTACTGATTTTCCCCATTTAGTTTCTCATGGTTTAGGATATAATTTTATAAACACTTGGATACGAGGTTGACTTCAGAGATACAAAACTGTTACCTTGGATGAAGTTATTCATGTACAAAGATTAACATTGCTGGATGAGTAATATCTTCATTAACTTCAAGATAGCTAATCACAGCAAAACTGGAAGGAAACCTCCCAGTGCATACGTCATGCACTGTATTTTAGAAAAATACAATCATATACAAACAGAAACCTTTGTGTTTGGGTGATTGTTCTGACCAGGTCTCCTATAGGCCTGGAAAGTTGTAAGAATGAAATAGTTTCTTTGATTATTTACACGTAACTTCATCTATAATGGTTCATGCAGAGGAGATGTTCAAGCTGTCTCTTCTTGCATCTTGTGAGACAGTCTACAACTAGACTGAAACTATGTGGAAACTCCAAAAATGAGGCAGTATCTAAATATACTCTGAGAGGAATTCAGGAAAAAACTGTAGTTATGAATGAATTCTAGCCACTCTTGGGAAACTGAGTGTTTGATGCACACTGTGTACCTGCCTGCAAAATGTCTCTGGGTTGCAGAATGCTCTGCAGATTCAAATCTTTGATTCCAGTGGGAAATGGAAGAAGGGAAAGGCAAGGAACAAAGAATATTTGATGATGATACATGAAAAAAAGTGAGGGAAATGAAGCAACAAGGTACAGTTAGGTTGCTATGGGTGGAAAAAAATGTGGAGCTAATGAGTCTTGCCAGAACTGAAAAATGGAGAAAGACTTTTTATTGCCTCACTCTTGCAGAGTGACTGTCTTTCCTCCTACTGAGTCGGTACTTTTTATGTTAACAGCAAGAGCAGTTGGTTGTCTCAAGTGCAGATCCTTGGCAAATCTGGACCAAGGTATGGAAGGATTTGAGCATCCACTGAGAAGAGGAACCTAACTGCTTTATAGTGGGAGAATGAAGTAAAAAACTTGTTCCTTCTTCTGGAATTCCATTTATTGGTGAGAGAGGAAAAAAATGGGAAGAAACGCACTATTTCTCCCACTTCATTCCCGTGCATCTCTCTTCTTTTCCTAGGTGGCTGGCTGCTATGTTTAATTCCTTTGTTATGCACAGGCTGAAACTTCTATGCATCTGATATTCAGGTTCAGTTACAACTGCACTTCCCCGGTGATTCCTCTGCAATCTCAACATTTTCATAAATGTTATTTCTGTAGAGATAAGCATATTTTGTTTGAGCTGTCTGACTTAGTTAAAAGTAATCACTTCTACATGTTGATTAAGAAAAGAACTTGAACTGTGGTTTGAAAATCTCAGTGAGAAAGAATTTTGTTACAGAGATGTATATAGCTGGAAAGTATGTGATACTCCTTGCAGCCTGACAGTTTGGTAAGTAAAATGCCCACAGAAGCTTGTTGCTTGGCAAAATGATCTGCCTTTACAGCTGTCTAAATTGCTTTACTCTTCCCCTAATTCCAATTTTTCCCAGAGGTTGTATTTTCATCATTTATTCTATTTCAGACCTTTGATATACCATATATCAAAGCTTTTCCATTTTATGGCCAAATTCTATGTATAACAGGCAGGATATAAACCAGCATATAAACTAATGTATAGTTAAGATTTTGGTCCTAAATCTATTTTGCTGACTACAGTAGGAGACTGCATGAGTCTGTGAAGCTCTACAGTCAGGCTCGCAGCCTTAGGAAAGATATCAAGAGAAAGATAGTAATAATATATTTGCTCTGTTAGCATTTTTATAGCATAGTTCTCCATGTCTTTCTTATAGACTGACTCATTCCTTTGCATTCCCAGTCTAGAGCCCATTCTGTGCTCTCACAATTAGATTGGAGTTGGGGAATGAGAAGGGAGGGGATGTTCAGAACTTTTTTTCTTACAGAACAGTTGAGAGTTTGTAGAAGTACAGAAGTGGAAGAACTTGCCCATAATACGAAGGCTGCATAGTTAACTACTTTGTAAGAAGGAATTCATATCGAACCCTCTTGAAAAGACAGGCTTCCCTCATATCAGTCTAATTTCAGCTTTAAGACTTTAAATGGCGAAATAAAAATTAATCCCCCTCCTCTCTTGTCTGAACATGCCATAGCTTCTTGTTCCATGGATTTCACAGGATTATGCAGAGGGAATTAGTGGTGTCAGAATCTAGTTTTAGGGCACAGGAAAGCCAGGTTTCTAAGTAAAATCTCTAAATCGAATGGAATGAAACTAGGCCTAGAGTTTAAACTGGAAGCATGAGGACAGTTCTGTTGCACTGGTGCATCCTTTAAACTCTTTCACAACTTGGAGTTCATTGACTCATTCATCAGTACCCTTAGGAGTATGCTTCTTGCCTTCTGCCTCTGCTGTGCTGTGCAGATTGCAACATTGAGCACTTGATGTTGCCCAGCCTCATACGCAAAGCCAGCCATTTTCAAGCATTGTTCTGGACTAAGGGGTGGGGAGTTAAGCACTGCAGTCCAACAATGATGCAGATGTGCAGAGATGGAAATGTTCTCCAGGGAAACAAGTTTCAAATGGTAAGAACTCAGCCTGTTCAGAGAAAAATCCATAATCCTGGGGTAATGTGCTTCGAGGAGGCACTGCCAGCGGTGCCATACTGGCACGTGATGAGCCTCCTCCCTCACAGCGTCTATTTGCTTTACGTGCTTTCTCTTACTAGCATTGTTCACAATGTTAAAAGGTATCCTTGTTACTTCTGAATTGGAGTATATGGTTCTTCAGCAGTCTGAAGATACGCTGGTCAACTGCAGCTCCCCTTATTCAGCTGGAGGATCAGATTGTTGGCATTGCTATGGATTTTGTTTCTGTGTCAAGAAGAGTTTGGTAGTTTCAGCGAGCAGATATCCCAGATATAACTTTTTCTCCTTTTGGATTTGAATCAGCAGTAAATTGTTCTATTTTGCCACTTTGTCCATGCTGAAACTTCCTTAAATCCTACATGGCTGTAAGATTTCTATGTGAACCCTACAACAGGCCTTGACAAAATACAATTACTTATGCTTATTTAACTTACTTAATTTGCAATCTGACAATTCTCAGCCATGCTCAGGATTTGTTCACAGTCTTAAAGAACATCTTTATATGTTTTTATTTTTATGAGTGATGATATTTTATGGAATGCCTTGAGGCTTTACAGTCTTTCTTGTAATTAAAACCAAGAAATAATTTAGAAAAGAGGACTTACTATAAAAATTCCCAGTTGAGGGAAAAGTTGTTGGAGTTTAAATATCTGTTAATTTTCCTCAAGCCTTTGGATTGCTTTCCCCACCCCTCCCCCCATAGGTGGTGAAAAATCTCCTAGCACTTTATTTGGCACAAGCAAAACTCCTCTATGCAATCCCCCAAGCCCATTCTCAAAAGAGAATTCTCATAGACCTAAATCGGTCTGTGCCATCTGTTCCTCTTCACTTTGGCAGCTCTGACTTGACATCTGGTAGTTACAGAACTAAGTGTGAGCTTGTAATTGGAATTCAGGGATCGTTACAGAGATCTGTTCCTTGTTTTAATAA
Organism: Penelope pileata; assembly: GCA_013396635.1. Classification (NCBI taxonomy): domain Eukaryota; kingdom Metazoa; phylum Chordata; class Aves; order Galliformes; family Cracidae; genus Penelope; species Penelope pileata. The sequence goes on from WBMW01003387.1 coordinate 22,833, forward strand.
AACTTCCCTATGCTATATGAGGTTACGGAGATGCTGTTTGAATACTGGTGTATCCAACACACTTGTGTTTTTGATGACTCATCTGCAGTACATAGAAGAAATTTCATGATGTTGTTTTTTTTTTTTTATTTACTTCCTTTGGGCAATGAGTAGAACACACTTTAATGCTGACACCTGTATTATTTTATTTATAGCTTCATTTTTTATGTAATCTTTCTCTAGATTAAAAATAGGCAATGTGGCTTCTTTCACTGGGAGAGCTCTCAGCTGAAAGATAGCAATATTAATCCCTGATGAAGGACTGCATTCATTGGTAATACATAAAATGGCTGAGAACCTCTTAAGAATAAAGCACATAGTATTTGGGGATTGGCAGTGTTGTGAAATACGAAATGGAATCCATTTTTCTAGGGAAGAAGGCAGTGGAGAGAAAAACAAAAAGGACAGAACTTCATTCAAAGATGAAGTTGGTCAGTAGAAGGGGAGAAAGGAAACAGCATGTAAGAGACTAGAGAATCAATTAAGGAGTTGTTACCTTTTTTTTTTTTTTCCTAAAGATTTACTGTTCCTCCTTCTTTTTCCCTTTTTTTTTTTTTTCCTAAAGATTTACTGTTCCTCCTTCTTTTTCCCTTTTTTTTTTTTTTCCTAAAGATTTACTGTTCCTCCTTCTTTTTCCCTTTTTTTTTTTTTTCCTAAAGATTTACTGTTCCTCCTTCTTTTTCCCTTTTTTTTTTTTTTCCCCTTCTTCATCAGCAGAAATCATTTGGGGAGTAATATCCTTACTTCCATGAAGAGACAGTGATTGGGCTTTTTGCTTCAGTCAGCAACTTGAGCTCAGTTCTGCTGGGGATCCTGAGAGTGAACTTGAGCAGCTGAATTTCACTGAAAATCCAGGTTAATTTGCTTCTGCTGCCATTTAAACCCACACTGTTTAAGATGTTTAAGAATTTCTCAGAAATTCTCCCTGTCTGTTAACCTCTCAGTCCTCATGTCCCCATGTCCCTCTGCAGTCAGTGAAGCTGGATTAAATTGCCCTCTTATGGGTAAGGTACAATATGCTTTTTGGAGAATGATTATTTTCCCCTAATTTGCCATGATGCTGCTTTTATGAAAATGGTGAACTTTCTTTTTGTAACAGCTTTTCATTTAATTCAGACTTAGATTTGTTTGTATCTATTACAGGGAAACAGGCTGTATGTTTCTTATGCAGTTCTAAATTTGAAAAAGATCCATTATCTTGACATTTTATTTGGGCTAGATTTTGAATAAATGTAATTAGGCTTTGTCACACTTCTGTTAGACAGTCAACACAAAGCTATCTCTTTTCTTTTTGATATAAAAAGCTCTTTTTTAAACGGTTCCCTTTTAATTACTCTTCAAGTTGTTCATATTTGAATAAGGCTGTAAATGTCAAGTCTTGATGAGTCAGACCTAAAATCATTCGAAAGCAAACTATCTGCTAATGTACCCTAGGCTAACCTTTGTGAAGTGGCAAGAAGTTCCTTTTAGGTGCTGAGTATTTGTTTCCAGCAGCAAAGATGAGGGGAGCTGAAATTGCCTCACACCTCACAACGCAATCCCATATCAAACAGCTTGAATTCAAACTTGTCCAATCTCCAAACGAAAGAAGATATACTCTTTCAAGAATTAAATATAATCTTATAATTGATGGCAGAGCCAAAGCCAGGTTGCTTTTCAAGTCAGTCTCACGTTAATATCTATTTGGAAACAAAAATTAAAATAGCAAGATGTACCTGTTTAGGCAACTGTCTGCATAGGGGGTGGTTGGTGTGACACACATGGAAAGAGAGCTATAGAGCCATGAAGATGTCCTTAGATACATGCACCTATACTAGCTCTATTCAATGTTTTCTGCTGCTTTTCTTCCTCTTTCACTTGATGATGGAGTATTACCGCTCTGCTGCCTTGAACAATTCTACCAGATTATTTTTTTCCATGAAGAAAAGGCATGAGCCTTACAAACTGCTGGTGCAATCTTTTTTGCTGCTACTTCTCAAGATTTTTTTCTTGGATTGACAGACAGTGAAGGGCTAGGAAGGTGGGGTTAGGATGGGATTCCTGATGCAGAAAAATAATCTTTTATTCAACTTGCACCTGTCCTTCTTGCCCCTGATACCTTTCTCAGCTGCCAGGCAAATTCAGAAGGTTTTAAGCTCATGCATGATCACTGCAATGTGAAGTAGAAAAATTGAGATCAGAGTGAACCCATCTTGTCTTGAAGCTACAAGACTATTTGTGGCAGAGTTTAGAATTCAACTCTAGCTTCCTCTCATTTGTTTCTGTTCCAGCCATGTGTCCTCAGTGTGTTTAGCATGCTGAGATGTCTGACTGGGGTTATCTCCATTCTCTGGGTCTTTGCTCATGCCCTCATTAGCTTGTCAGCTACATTCTGTATTGATTTCCATTTGGTGGCCTTGTTAATGTCCCTGTGCCAGCATCTTTAGCTTGGTGGTGTGCCAGCTGTGAGAAATTTTTATGGCCAGCACTTTAGTATTGCAGTGGGTGGTAAGTCTGTGGGTTTAATGGATTGACGATGTTAATAACATTCCCGTGCCTATATTGAAATAATTAAATGTTTGCCTCCTCCATGTTTCCTATACTACTGTGTCTTTTGTATTACAGTGTATTACTATGTTACAGTGCCAACATGGGCTCAATATACTGTTCACAATAACTCTTGCCAGACAGCCATTTTTCAGGTGACATCCGTGTGACAGCTCTGTGTCATGCTATAGCTCTTGCAGCTGTTCTTACGTCCTGCCCATGGTGATTTTCATCATATTCCAAATTCTTTCTCCCTTTATTGTCTAGAGCATTTGCGGATGATCTTCTCTTCTATCAGACCCGTGATTGTGACTGACAGACTTTGTCCCATATGTTTCATTTAGTTTATCAACTAAATTAACAGTTCTCCCAGAGCTACAGATACCTCCCACCAGTTTAATATAAATACTCAGTATCCATTTGCTGCTTCATCCATTTAATTAATGCTTCTATGTCTATCATCAAACTCATTTGAACCATTTTTTGACCAAGTTTTCATGATGTGCCACATAATTCAATAAAATTGAAGTGTATATTTAGCCTTGTCTTCCATTTGTCGCTCTTGTGCTTTTACAAAAAAATCAAAAAAAATCTCTCTGTCAAGTGTTTATACAGCAGGAGAAATAAAGAACTGCCATATTAAAATAATCATTTTCCCGAGAGATCAGAGGTCTGGTGATTTGTTTAGAAAGGCTCACACCGTAAAAGAAATAAATAATTTAAAATGATGTTTAGGGGATCTTTTTCTTTTTTAAAAGAAAGATCTGATGCCAGCTGTGTAATGGGAGAGTTAGGACACTGTACATAGTACAAATATTGTACCAAATGGTGATGTTTTCCACTTCGTATTGCTGTACTAGGTTTCAAAAGTAAGAAGGAAAAGTAACCTATCTTTAATGGGTAACAAGCCTGATTTGGGATGGGGATTGTAAAGACAAACTTCTACAAAAATCTAGTCAGCATTCTTTATACAGCTGTTTTTTCCTACAGTAAAGTGGCAGAGTTGGTGGAAATATCAGAGTACGGATTGTTAAAATGTTTGGGCAATCTGACACTATAGATGCAGACAACCTCCAAGAAATCCTGGGGATAATGGGTGGGATGGCACTAACATTCAACAGAGCAGAGAGAACAACAGGAACTTTGTTAATGTTTTCTAGTGCTTTCTGATATCAACTCTATCTTCAGTTGTTTACAATTTAGCAAAGGATGAAACTTCTGGCTGAGATGTTTCAAGATTTTTTCTTATCTTGGTTTGAATTTTTCGTTTTTATATCAAAGCTTTTTTATACAGAAAAAAAATTACTTGTCTAGATTGGAGGAAATAAATAGTTTTGCTGATGCTGAAAGCTCCTGCGCCCTGCTTGGTTTGCTGTCATTTTATTTAACTTGTTCAGTAGCTTGTTCATGTTTATCCACACCACAATTCATCAGGCCATATGTTTGTTACCTTAAGATCTTTCCTTGGCAGTCAGCCCTCACCTTTCACAGCCTGGATTGTTCATTTCAACAACAAACTGTCTCACATGAGGCTTCACCTTCTCTTGCAGTTTGTTTATGAACAAATAGAAAAGAATGGGCTCAGTACAGACCCCTGTGAGATTTCATTAATGATTTCTTTCATTAGAAAACCTGACCAGTTATTTCTGCCTTGTTTCTGAAGGAGTTTTTTCTTCCTTTTTAGTTATTTTTAACCCATGTGAGATCTTATTGCTTAGCTGCTTTGTGATTATACAGAGAGAATGACCTTCAACAGATTTTGCAATTCCAAACATCTGCACAGCCCATTCAAATGCTGATTTGAGTTGTTGAAACTTGTTCACCTGCGGGACAGTTTTCATGTTACATTGTGCTCTCTGAACCATCACTTTGAAAAACAAAAACAAATCGAAAACCAAATGTGAATCTCTGGGCAGATAATTGTCTTTGTGCAAAATCTCCCTGTTGTTCTCTAAAGCAGATCTCTGTCCTTGTTATCTAACTCAGCCAGAGGCTGGGGCTTAGCATGGCTACATCTTTGCAGCCATCTCAGATGGGAGTCCATCAGGAGCTCTGAAAACAGTGCTAAGTCTTTGTTTGTGTGGTTGGACTTGAAGACTGAACAACGAATTTTCTGCTTTAGAATGTGGTTTGAGACCATGCATTCTTGCTTCTGGTCTGGATAACCTTCTGTGTGCACACATGTAAGAATGTGTCACAGCAAAGAGGGATAGGGATCAGAATGACTGCATTTAAGGGCCAATTTATTCTCTGGCTGGAATGAGATGCAAAGAACGCTGAAGGAGCGCTGGGTTAGCACTACCTGATCATCATAGCAGGATCAGGTGCAGATTTATCAGCATGAGTGCTCAGGGCTAATCCTTCAAGCTCACGTGGCATTGGATGTGAGCTAATAGAGTGTGTTGGTTCAGTGATGCCAGTCTGGAATGTTTCTGGTTCTGAAATTAGCTTAGTCCTCCCTAGGCTGGGGTTGTCTACACAGTGTTCAACTTTATTGGGTACACATAAGCAGGAAGTCCTGGAACAGCTGCCAAAGGCACAATGTTACATTTTGTTCCAGGATGTCATGTGTCAAAAATAATGTAATTTGCTCTCGCTTGCTCTTTTGTGTGTCTTTGTAAGGTAGAAGCTGCCTGCAGAGGCATTCACACAGCTCTGTGATTCTAAATTTCATACGTGTCACAAAGCATGTTTTACACTAATCTCACCCTCACAAGACTGATTTTACTTCTACTGACCATCTAATGCAGTACTGTGTGATTGTTCATCTGTGCTTGATCCTAATGTCAGTGTTTCTTGTGACATACTCTGCCTCTACTAGTAGATATGATAAATTGGTTCTGAAGACTTTTAATATGCTTATATAAAATACATAGGCATATATGTAGAATACAGCCATTTGAGGAATTTTCTGTAGTAACTCCCCATTTTCCTCCTAAATCTGTTTTAATTTTCATGCCAGTATAATGAAGATGAAAGACAAGGTGATTTTCACTCTCAGAGACTTTATAAATGTATTCATGGAAAGAAGTCTTCAGAGGAAGTTGTATGCATTTTAGGGTCAGCTTTAGATAGGTCTGCAAAAAGAAAATAGTTGTTGGGAGGTATAAATACACCATGATAGACCTCTGAAAGTGTCTCTGAAAGCAAAAGAAGGAGTCTAGATCCTTTATATGATAAAGCAAAGAATTAGACGGAATAACTGATTTGCTAGTGTTGGATTTCCAGAACTGACCTTCATAGGAAAACGGTGTGGTCTCTGATTTCCCGTCAGAACTTGAGCCCCAATGATCTTTTACGTATTTAATGAGGAGAGCCAGCACTCTGGTCAAGACTGTAATCCAGGTATTCCCGAAGGGCAAGAACTCTGGTTCTGGAATTCAAATTTTAAGCACGATAGGATAAACTAAATGGGAAAGCAATTTCAGTGTTTTTTTTTTTTTTTTTCCTTTTCTTCCCCAATAAATGATGCATCTGTAATTTTTGAGTCAAATTCTGGTAGAACACTTGGAGGAAAAAAAAAATAACTTTTGGGCAATGCTGAATCACCATGAATCCTGGATTACTCCATAGTGACTAAGCAAATAAAATATTTTATTTAACAAGAGGATGTGCTGGGAGGCAATGATTCTTATTAAGGATGTTGCTTTGTGCAGAGTTCTGCTGTTGCTTATCCAGAAAGGATTACTCTTCTTAAAAAACATACACACTTCTGAACAATTGTCAAAAAAAAGATTTTATTTTAAATTCAAATCTGCCTTGATTTGTTATTGCACCATACATTTCTTACTGTAAAGCATTTTCCCAGCCTTTTACCATTCATAGTTCTTCAGTTTTTCAGCATCCTGTTCTGAAATATGGACAACAAATGCCACTCTGTGTAGTTCACTGGTGCTGGACACCAATACACAGCCATTTTACTGCTTGTTATCCTGTTCTGGGAGTTTGATGTTCACATCAGAAACTCCTGGGCTCCTGATCCATTATTAGTTAAAAATATATATATATATATATATCACTTTTTTTTTTTGAATATGGTTATCATTTCCATGAGATTGTTGTTTTTGTTTTGCAAGTGTTTGAACAGTAAGCAAGTGTGGTGATGGTGTATGTTATTGTTATTTAGTGGTTTACCAAACACTGGAACATCTAAACTTTTATTGAAAGTAACTGTCTGTCTACATTGGAATCTTAATTATTGTGTTGAATATCATTAAGCCTGAAAATGAGCCCTAAAGAATGTTACTAACAACAGAAGTAGCTGTTTCCTGATTTCTAACTACTGAACAATTCTCAGTTTATTTTTCATGTATGACAGATTGATCTTTTGCAGCGCTCATTTTTAAATTAGGTCATTGCCAGTTAGTGGAGGTTCTAACACTTTTCCAAATTATTTTGTCTATCTAGCTCTCTTTATCACTCTTGTAATCTCTTACAAAATCTATTGTCTTGTTTAATGAGATTTATCTTCTGTAAAATCATGTTGACTGGCATAAGTTAGTATTCTGTGTTCATTAATTGAATCTCATATCAACATTTATTTATTTTTCTTTGGTTTAATGTCAGGCTAGCAAGCCTGTAACTACCTACGTGAATGCCATTATCCTTGCTGACTGTTAGCATTGCACTAGAAACCTTTCGGGCTTCCTGAATGTTCCTACAATGCTGGGATTGGAAATCCACCCATCCACCTCTTTCTGGGTGTAAATTGCCAAGACCTCAGTTTTAAAGGTAGATCTAAACCTAGACCTCTTAGGGCTGGTTGACAACTTCAGTAACTTCAGCATCTTCTTCTGGATAACTCATTTTGCTTCCTTTTAAACACATAGCAGAAGCTTAAACCAACACTTTTCCACATTACTATAAATACTGAAAGTCTATTTAGTGAGGAGGCTATAACAGTTATTACAATATCTTTTGTTATAGGAATACTTTAAAAAGCTTTCATTTATATTTGCTTTAGCATAGATAGTGATTACTTTTCTCCAGATTAACTTTCTTTAACATTTTACTGATTTCATTTACTGTTTTTGTTGTATACGTATATATACAAACATACATGAAGGCTGGTCCACAAGTAATGCCTCGTGTGTTATTATGTTGGCCTGTTCATCAGAGGTGGATGTTGGTGGTATAGCAGTAGAGGCTGAACCTTCCTGTCAATATTCTATCACATTGTGTTGCCATGAGATGGATGGCAACAGAGGGGCAGTCTGACCAAATGGCACCTGACATGGAAATGCAGATGAATCACAGAATCACAGAATTGTAAGGGTTGGAAGGGACCTCGAGAGATCATCGAGTCCAACTCCCCTGCAAGAGCAGGTTCACTACAGCAGGTTGCACAGGTAGGCATCCAGGCGGGTCTTGAATATCTCCGGGGAAGGAGACTCCACAACCTCCCTGGGCGGCCTGTTCCAGTGCTCCGTCACCCGCACTGTGAAGAAGTTCTTCCGCATGTTGGTGCGGAACTTCCTGTGCTCCAGCTTAAGGCCATTGCCCCTTGTCCTGTCCCCACTGACCACTGAAAAGAGGTTCCCCACCTCCATTTGCCTCCCGCAGCAAAGATATTTATAAACATGGATCAGGTCCCTTCTCNGAACACCGCGAGGCCTAAGTGATGAAGCAAAGGTGTGGAACTGAGTTCCTCCATGCAGAAAAAATGGCACCCATTGACATTGATCTACACTTGCTGAATGTTTATGGTGACCAAACAGCAAATGTGAGCACAGTGAGGTGGTGCATTTCAGCAGTGGTGACAGTGATGCTGTATAGTCTGGATTTGTTACCTTCTGACTTCCATTTGTTTGGGCTGATGAAGCATTTTCCTAGCAACGAGACCATCATAGTGGCTGTGAATCCGTGGGTCACTTCTGCTGGTGCAGATTTTTATGAGCACAGCATGCAGGCTCTTGTTTGTGGCTGGTGAAAATGCATAGTTAATGATGGTGACTATTTTAAAAAATAGCGTTTTATAGCTGAGAATTTCCTCTATCAGTGTTATTGTTCTCTTTTTATCTGTTGTAGTTTCCATGGAAACAAATAGGAGGCATTACTTTCAGGGAGACCTATGTATGCATGCGTGTCTGTGTGTATGTATATAAATTCAAATATTTAGAGAACTCCTGCCTTCAATGAATCCCCTTCTTAAGTAACTGCCGAGAGTTAAGCACATCTTTGCCTTTTTTTTTTTTTTCCCTTCAAGGTGGTCTTCAGATTTATAAAATTATTTTCATTGAAAAATCCAGGATCTGTCTTCTGTTATGAAATTTGAATCACGTCATGATTGCTTATTCTCAGATAACCACAAAGTTTAATTTCAACAACTAATTCATCTACATGTATTATATGATTCTGATAACAATTACGTCACGCCTGGTAAAATGCCATTGCCATTAGAAAATCATCATCTGTCATTATTTAGCTAAAACAATTTCAGATTTTGGATTTAATTGCTGAACATGGTTAACTTAGTCATGCAGAACTGTTTTTGATAGAAAAAACACGGGCTGGAGGCTTGAGTCAGGTTTAGATGCAAATTTGAATTCTATGTCATAAATACTTTTTGGATTTTGAGTTAGTGAGTTTACAAAGCAAAAAAATGAATGTAATTTTTGCTTATGCCAAGAAGTATTTGAAGGCCTACCATTGATATTTTATTGTTTTTAACTTTATTTTGTGTGTGATTAATTTTTTTCAGTTAAAACTATATGAAAGCAGTTGTGTGCAACTGCTCTTGACAGCTGAAAGACTTAAGATGAAATATAAATGTCATAGAAAGGACAATGTTAAAAATACATTGCAAGCGTTTGTTAAGTTTTATATGTTCCATTAGAATAATTGATTTGGTTGCGATTTGTTGCCATCGAGATACATACCTGAAATTGAGACTTCATCCCAGGTCTCAATGGCTAATCACTCATTTGCTGCTGTCAGTCTGTGAAGCCAAGTGAGGTGAGCATGAGGTAAGGTGGCTGCCAAGTCACTGGAAGCTGCTTCTGACATTGGGTAAAGACGACAGCTTTGTAAGGCTTTGTCTGCCTGGGTGGATTTATTGATGCATGTAACAAGTCTGAAGAATGTGAATTTTTGACAGTGCATCTGTGCCTTAATGTCCCCAAACACTGCAGTGTGCTTAACGTCCCAATTACATACAAAGTGAGGATTGAAATAAAACATTACCTTCTCCTGGCTTTTAATGTAATTGAAGCAAAACCCACAACTGGTTATTAAGTATGCAAATGAGTTGGCCATTAATAATAAACTTAATTGGTTTGGATGGGGCTTTTCAAAAGGAAACTATAACACTGAATCTATGGAATTTACTAATTTTAATGGATCTTACAAACCGTTCTACATTCCAGCTGCATGAAAAATATCGTTTACATCATATACCTTCAAAACAACACATTCAAGTCTGTTTCTTCCTCTTCTTTTTTCTTTTTTTTTTTCTTTTTTTTAATTTAAATGATATAATTCTGCATTCATCACTGGAATTCTCTGTTTGATACAAAGTGGGTGTTAGATCGAGTTAAAACACCTGAGTAGTGAAGGAAAAGCTTGAGACTCTATTAAATGACTGCTCATAGTTTATTAAACAGCAACCTTGAGTGATCTCAATTGTTGTCCAAAGCAGTTACCAGTGTCAAAATAATGAGTGCTGCTGATTTTGTCTTGATGTCTTCCTGAGTTCACAGGTCTGGCTTAACTAGAAGGACCAAAGCCAAACAGAGAAAAAGAGCTGGGACAGGATTTAAGAAAGGTCACTATTCCATTGATACGGAGGCAATCCAGATGAAACCGGGCCAAAATAAGAATGTCTCTAGAGTTACGCTGGTAGATTTTATTTGTAGTAACAACTTGAGATGGTTTTTAAAATACCTTTTCTTTTCCCCCTCTTATTCTTGCTTTTAAAATAGTAAAAAAGAAAAAAAATCAAATAACTACTAAGGAAAGTTTCTCTTGCCTATTACTGTTCATGGTTTGGATATAACAGCCAGTTGTGGCAGTATGTGCAGAAGCCCTGGAACTGTTGTAAGGATGGTAAAAGCACAAGGCCTAACTCCTGAATGAATGATCTCTGGGAGGCAAGGCAAAATTTCAATAGATTTGAAAGATATGCATTATGCTATATGCTGCACCCCAAAAGGTGATGAGATTTAGGTGACTCCACATGAGTTCACTCTCTATAGAGTTCGCTCACTTTACAGATGGTAAGGAGAGGATAAATATGTTATGCCTTAAAAAAAAGATTATGAGTAGAACAAACCCTAAAATGAATGTAATATATTTCCCTTTTTCAAGTATCCTTCTTCTCTTAAAGTCTTTTAAAATGAACTGGTATTTTCTTTCTCTAAAATGTCACCCATCTGTTGGGATTGGCAAACCCGCCTAAATTCAATATTTCTAGATTATACAAGAAAATAATGAAATAAACTTAAGTCCTTTCTGAAACATGTTGGAAAGTTGCTGCAGCCTTTCTGAATTTCCATATGAGTCAGAACATCTCTAATAAATATATGCCATGAAATATTTCATTAACATAGGACTGAATTACAAAGATAGGGAAAATTGCAGTAGCTGAGTGTGTACATGTAGGTAACAAATATAGCAGCTCTTGTCTCAGGAGCTTTGTCAGAAATCCACCCACTCGTTTCTCATCACACAGCAAGGATAGCCCACAGAATGAATCCCCCAGCTTTGCCATTCTTGTCTGCAGAACAAAAACCCTTCTTCCCCCTTGGATGGCTGGATAGAAGTAGACCAGCTCCCTCAGTGTCTCCCCATCCCCGTGTCTACAGAAAGTACTTTCTCAGTCCCTCTACCCCTCAGAGTGGGTAGACATTCGTCATTACAGCCACAGTAATACTGAATTTCTACTCACATAAAGATATCGTTCAAGAGCATAACCCATTCTGTCTTTGTAGTATGGTAGCAAAAGCAGCTGGCTTGTGAGGAGAACCCTAAGCTCTCTTAACACTTGGGTCTTTGGAAGAAGGGGAGCGTCCTGGGCTTGTTAGGTTTGTTCTACTCTCTTGAATGATGCTGCAGCCATTTGTTAACCCAAGGGTAGAGTCTGGGGAAGGCACAAGCCTTCCTGGTGAGGGAGGTTGTTTGAGGAGAAGACCAAGAAGGTAATGTTTTCTGTAAGTCACTTGGTCTACTTCACCACCAGCTTGTGGCGAAGACTCACTGTGATACCTAGCTTTTACTACCTTGTGATAGCCTCTTATGGGATTATAAATCGTCAGGACACAAAACCATATTCAGTTGCACTGGAAGGTTTTATTTTGACACTCATCCTGGTCTCTACTTCTCTAGCTAAATCAAAGATGCTTAAGATGACAGCTACTTTGACCTGTCAACAATTAACACACAAGTGTACCTAGGGGAAACATGAGTAGCTGCACCCCTACTATGACTAGGGGAAGCTTGGGGTTATTTTTGCCACCTAACTCTGCCTCAAAAGATGGTTGACCATTGTTCTTGTAGAAGGAGATGTCTAAGTTTCTCCACGGAGTTTTTCAAAGCATTTAAATCAGTCTTCTGTTGTGGATTGTCCTACAGACAGACATTTTCTATATAGGGAGATGAAGCAGATAAGTGCAATAGAATATTGAAACTTACTGCACGCCATTAATTACCAAACGTTTTTCACTTGTAGTACTAACTTCAAAGAGTCTTTTTCATTATGCAGCTTGTGTCACAGAAGTGGGGCTTTGTAATCTTGCAAGCTATTTTCTCCCAGGGAAATTAGTACTTTATATTATTGAGTTGGGCTTATGAATTCCTTTGGCATCTATTTTAACAAAGGAATTTGATTCAAATTAGCTGAAAAGGAATGCTTTCATATGAACGTTTTGGTGCAATTTTATTAAAGCTGTGTTCTTAGAGGCATTACCTTAACGGGTTGTCAACATTACGGTACATAACTCAGAATTAGCACAGCTGAAGTGGGAGTCATTTTTCATTTTTATCACTCTCTGGCATGCCTCACTTACCTACTAAGTGCAGTCTGTTCAGTGTTGCCTTGATGGATGAAGCAACATACTTGTAAATAACAGATTAATTTATATTGCTTGCTGATCAGGAAAGAAACATATCATTGCCATAGCTATCTATCCAAAGTAGCTTTAGGTCGGTGCTCTCAGATCAGTTTTTCCACTTCCAGTTCAGGTTCAGAAGGTTTTTAGTTTTCACATATTTACAACTTGATGGAAAGTATCAGGGATATAAAATGACATAATTTAATTTTAATATTGTTTTTCTACTTTTTTACTTGTGCCTATTAAAATAATTTTAATGTTCTACAAAACAATGTGGAAAAGCTTGGTTAGGACTAGAATTTAAATCCAGCCCTTAACTTCATATCTCAGATCATCACAATATATTTATATATCAGTAACCTCTCTCAGTTGTCTGATCAAATCAGAAATCCTAGATGCGTTTGCAAAAGACAAAAGTCTGTGAGAGTAATTGCAGCTTACTAAAATGAAGATGTAAAAGTCTAAAATTCCAGGGTTACCTGTCAGGTGTGCTAAATGTCCCTGTATTCTTATTCATTGCTAAATAATGCCTTCAGTCATTATTAGCTTGATCTAAAGTAGTGACGGATGGTCTGGATTGGAACTAAGGCCAAATATGTTTGTCTTTGATCCATTGAGATACTTGACCTGACATTTCCACAGCTAATTTTCTTTACACCCATTTGTGTCTCTTGTTATCTCATGATGTTATTTCAGTGCATTTTTTTGCTTCCTCCTTCCAGGCAATTTGGATTAAGAGCTTTCCTTGAAGTGGATCTGCTCGTTCCCTTGTTATGCTTTGATTCACGCTTAGAAGCATTTTCAGTTAATCTTTTCAGTAACATTTTTGGTTTTCTTTTGGATGAAACTGAGTAGAGAGACGTGCTCTAGCAGTGACTTCAGATACAAATCATCATTCAGTCCAATCAGACCAAAGTTTGAAAAACAAAACCACTCCTTATTCCCTCTGGAATGATGTAGCGTGGAAATGCTAAAGAGTTTGTGATAAGGATTATGTTACAGACGCATTCTATCTTGTCTGCATTATTTTCTAGCTGGACGCAAGCCTTGTGAGACTCTGCTGAATAAGCAACGCTTGCATCACTGAAAGCAGTATCCTTACAACCCAGTCTTATCTTATTACAAGCAGATTTCAAAGCCACATATAGCTGCAAAAATCCAGCTACAAACCTGTTAAAACATAGCTGTATGTGTACTGCAATGTAAAAGCAGTGAAAGTGCATTTAGTTAATATTTTATAGGAGTAAATGCTTAATAGGAGTATGTTATTTGAACAATGATATCTTTTCCTGCATTGCTCACTGTAGTCATGTAAATTAGTTCATTTTGATGAATTTTAAAATGACGTGTCTTATTAAGCATGGAGTATCTGAAAATTTTAGGTTCATAAAAGGTTTATGATTGAGCCATGAAAATTAATTTTGCCATTTTAATGGGTTGTTAATTAGTTTGCTAATAGGGCTGTCACTTCCAAACTCTCTACAGAGGTGAGTATTAGGTTAGTTATGTCTCATGAGATTTCAGGAAGGTTTATGACTTCCCTTATGAGAAGTATTTCTGTCCAAATTTTTCTTGTGAAGACAACTCCTTTCTTGCCAAACACTAAAGGCTATTAGTGTGAGTGTTGATGATTTTTTTTCTTACTGCCATATCTGCTTTTTGGAATTACTTACTGGGAAATCAATGACTTTATTCCCCCATGTGGCATTGATGACTGCAAATATTTGAGAAAAATGAAAGCAAGAGAAAATCCTACCTGCAATAACCTTTAGGGTACCCTGAGATAGCAGTATACCTAATAGCTTCGAAAAGAAGATGAATTGATTCACTTTGACTAAAGTATATTCTAGACACAGTTACCTTTATTATAGAGAAAACTTGATACAGAATACTATGATACTAGCACTAAATCCTCAAAATTACAGTGAATATTAATTTAGATGTACTCTAGACAAAGATCAGACTGTATACACTGAAACAGTTTTCTACGTATTCCATCTATTGCCAAGCCTTTCAAAATGACAAAATAAGATATTGCTTCTAAAAAAATATAATTCCCATCTTTCTATTATAAGTGTATTACCCTTTCTCCTCTGATTCTTGCTGAATGCTGTGTATGGTAGCATTAAAGTGGGTACACTATAACAGTCATCACTTGGACAGAACAGTACTGAAGCAAACAACAATTCAAAGATTTGTGATTGATGATCCAGAATTCTTCAGATTCAAGCTGCCACTATGCTGATTTTAGGTACATTTGAATAAGTTAATTCTGTCAATGTAACCTCTAGAAACTTTATAAAAACTACAACTAAAGCATAAGCTTTGCAAGTCCTAATTATAGACCAAGGAAAATTATCTGCAGTTAACTTCAGTTTGTTAAATCACATGAGCTGGCTTAATCCAACTCTGGGCTATGAGATAAAGTCCAAGTAGTTCCAGGTATGTTGAGGTATAGCTATGAGATATATTTGCATTTTTAGTACAACTGTACATGGTTTTGTCTTGTGGTTTTGTCAAAATAGTATTTACGTATATAGTCTGTGACTATGAGGAGTAGCTCCAACCAGACTTCATACCTGGAGTTCCCCTACATGAGATTATTTGAGTTTATTATTTAACCTTGTATTCACATAGTCTAATATTGAAGAATGAGGTATAAACATATAGAGTGTATAAAAGACATCATTGGAGTGAAACGAGAGGTTCTCCAAAGCAGAGGGAGTGATTATAAATAAGAAATGGATGGAGGAATAAAATGGAAGTCATGGACTGCTGTTAGGTTCAGTTGGTAGACTGCCTTTAACAACAGGATTTCAAATGATGGAACAGATGAAAGCCTGTCTAACCAAACACGTACATTTCCTTTATTTACTCATCATGGCTATTTTACTGACACATCAATATGCCATTTTTTGTGTCACAAGTAGGCCTGGTGTCAGAATGGAGAAGGTCATCTCCCTTGTTTCTGCACTAAGTGTCAGTGCTAGCCCATTCATGGTATTCGTGTCTTTTCATTGTCATGGCTGCGGGAAACTGGGGGAGTGGAAATTTCTTAAGCATATAACGGAGCAAATTTGAATGAGTTTTCTTTTCAAAAATCAAACACATATATTCAAAGCAAGTCCCATCAGGTTCTATAGAAGTCTCAGTGTAAACTTATTTACTTAACAGGGACTAGTAAACATAAGGAATGAAAAGTCTGGAAGTATTTTGAGCCTGCTAATGCTACACTTGTTTACTAGTTTTGGATTCTTTCCATATGGAAAATATTATCATTGTAGAAATTTATTTTCCCGTGCAACCTATGTGGTGTCTGTGTTGTGGCTCCTACTGCCTTAAATGCTTTTACTCCACAAATGAATTTATCTGCTTGTTACAGCTGTGATAACTGAAAAGCATCTGTCTTACCTATATCTTCAACGAACTTTCACCTAATCCCCAAATAACAACATTTTCTTCTGGTGGAAGGAAACGTATTATGAAAAACACTTAAGCATACTAGGCACCATACTGAAATTAAGTGAAGTATACTAAGACTTCAAAGTTTATATCCCACAGCAAGTTGAAATGCCTTGTATTTTAAGATCAAGGAATAAGAGCTTTGCCAAGGACCCAGAGGCTGAATGTAGCTCCACAGTAATCCTTTATAGACGTTGCCAGAAGAAGGAAAAAATTCTGCTGTGTTTAGGCAAAAATTTACTTGCTTTTTTTTTTCTTTTTCCTAGTTACTGAGTTGGAATTGCTTTAAGAGATCAAATTTAAATCTTAAATTAACTTCTCATGTCTTGTTAGCTATTGTAATATTCCTGCAGGAAAAGGATAGGACACTGCATTGTCTAAAAGCATTTTAATATGTAGGTTATTATAAAATTAGAAAGTAGCTGTTTTCATTGTAACTTAAATGCATCGTTACATAACATTTTAGAATGTTTTGGGCTACTAAAAAGGAAATACATCCATCTGTTATGCATCGATGAAAAGACAGTGAAAAGGTACCATTAAAATATTTGGGAATATCAGGTGACTTAGGAAGAAGACTTCTAGAAACTTTCTCAGTAAGTGCAAGCTGTGGATCAGACATTCCTGAGCCTTATGAGAAGCTGGGTTGCTGAATGTTTCCCTTTAAACTGTAGAAACTCTGCTATCAGAATATAAAATTGGCTGCATTTTCAGGATGAATAAAACAGAAGAGGACAGTGGTGGCTAGTTTAAAAAAAAGCAAAAAGTAAGGTGGGTATGAGACTCGGATGTAGGGGATAAGAACATGAGGTAAAACAGACTGACTTCTTGAGCTCAGATTGAGAATGTCTGAGTGGGAGACTGGATGGGATCTGTTAGATGATCAGGACTTCAGATAGTGAGCTGTAATGGACTTCATAAGGTCAGTCACTGTGCTATGATACAGAACACTGTGCTATGATACAGACATAAGAAAATGTCTTATTCATTAATCACTGCGTCTCCCACCACTTCAACATTAGGTGCCCAATTGCTCTCAAGTATTTTCAGAACTCTATTGCAAGATCAAAAAACATCTGTATCCTAATTCTTCCTAGGTCATCTTCTATGAGCTGGAATGTAAACAAGGTATTTCTGTCTACCCAGGCCCAGTCTCTTTTCAAATCCTGTCTGATAAGTCTTCTACATTTTCCTTATTCATAGGCAATTTGACAGAAAGATGATTTCAGCCTTATTTACATCTTCTCTGCACTTGACCCACCATGTTTTTCCTGTGGCAGGCTCTCTGGCTTTGTCCTTTGTTTCTGTCTCTGATATTTTCATCTTCTCTTTCAGACAATATTGGCAGGAATTTCTGAACTCTTCAGAATATCTCTGTACTTGTTATTAAATCAATTTAATTCCAAATCTTTTTCTTGAGGCATTTGTTTTTGGGTGACATTTTAGATATATCTGCACCATGCTAGACTGTAAAAATCTTATTTCCAATTGTAAAGATTAGCTTTCACTCTGCTGTAACAGTGAGATGGGCACCGTTACTCACTAAACTGAACAATCCGGGCTCTGCAATTCTCTCACTAACCCACCTCTTGTCACTATATTGTTTGTGCCTGGAGAGGCTGGGGCATGGTGACCTTAGGTTCTGTTCATTCCATGCACTACTCAGTAAAACTGAGAGAGTGCGAGGGGAAAAAGCTGTTTTCAGCATGGCCTTTTCTGAATGGTTCCTGACTCATTTCTAAAGTCATTGAATTGTCTAACATTTCTATCTCCTAACAAAAGAAACAATAGCTAGAGACATGTAATGTGAATATTTACGGTAATCCACCCGTAAATACAGCATGTATATGGTATAAAACATTTGGATTTAGAATAAAAAGATGGATTGTTTTCATGCTTCATTTACACGTGATTTTATACACAGCCATATTCTTTTTATGTATTGCTGACAATACAGATGTGGGGTCCTTTTGTATAAACACTTAGTAAGCCTTTTCTCCTATAAGCTGAGATACTCATGTAAGCAAGGGCAGATCATGGACTCCGGTGTGAAACACTCACTTTGGCTGAGTAATTTTACTTTGAGAAAAGGTATGCTGGATGGAGAACTTATAAAGTAAATCAGAACTTAGTGAGACAATGAAGCCGGTGTCTGGCATTAGATTAAAGCCTGTTTGAAGGACAGCTCCACTACAAGGTCAAATTTAGAGTCAAAGAAGGAAAAACAATAAGCAGACTTGAGTTTCTGACTTAAAATGTCCATGGAAACTTCTGTAGCTGAATTTCTACAGTTGTTGAAAATTCAGTTTGATTTCTTTGTCAATGAAATTTAATTCTTCAAAACTTTACTGACTTGCAAGAAGAGACTGTTCTGTTCGTGTTTTGTCTTGGGTGCTGTTCATATAGATATTGCCCTTTAGAAACTTTTAAGCTCTCTTTGTACCTACTCTAATGATCCTTGTAATACTACCAGAGGCAAAAAGTATGGCGCAGGAATAATGATTTAAGATCGTAACATGGCATTTCCATAGAGATCTAATTTGGGGTCCAGATGGCAAATGCTGCTTAAGCTCTTTCATGAATTAAACAGAAGAGGCAAATTCTAGTTGTTACAAACAAGGTGTCTCTTGGGTGAAAAGTCTGGAAACTACTGGAACAATACTACTAATAGTAACATATTTCCATCCTTAGCAAAAAACTGTCTCTTGTGAAGAGCCCTGAAACATTGATAACTAATATCAACCAGACAAAGAAGAAATGATTGCGTTATCTGATTTGTCTTCCAGAATCAGAAGCATGAAGCGAAAGGTCATCAGGATTGTGTGCCTCGACTTTACTTTTAAGGTTCTTTTTAAAACAAGAAAGAACAATTCTTATTAGATGATGCTATTTCATGCTGAATTATAATTGTTTTATCATAGCCTTTCTCAGTTCTTGGGCTGAGTGCAACTGACATCAGAAAGAGAATAAAAGTATTTGAATCAGCATAAAATTCCTGCTGAACTCGTATGTAAAATACAAACGCTTTTATTAGCTCCATAATTATATTTCTGTTAAGAAATATTGACTTGGCTCACCCATTAAAATATAATTTATTTCATTTAAATAGTCTTAGTATGCCTTTCTAAAATGCTTTTCTACTGGGAAAATTAGAAACTTCTTGTGAAGGTTTGTGTTTCCCATTTTTGAGTCGGACTTGAAACATTTCAATGTTTTCAGGTAAAAACTTTGGCTAAACTGAGCCTGCAACTTCTATGTAGGCAGTTTTCCTATGGAAAGGCACCATGCAAAAGGAAAAAAAGTGTTTTCTGCCTTTAGCAAACAACAGATGCAGAAGTGGCTGCTGCAACACACCTGTTTAACAGCTGGTTCCTATATATTTTTAGTAATTGAAAGAAGAGCCAGAGGGAAAAAAAAACCATAAAAATAGCTACTACTTCTACTAAAGCTTAGATTTTAAAATGTCTGCTTCCCTCAGCTGTGACTTCTAGGAATGGAACTGTGGAATTTTGAGATTTGAGCGTAGATAATTCTGTTGGAAAATATTGTTACAAATGAATGGTGTCTTGTCTTCTAGAATTGAATTTCCATTTAAGCTTTCTGAAGTGTTTGTATAGTCTGTTTGTGTTTACCATGTTTATCATGGGAAAAGCATATACTTACTTCTGCTTTGCTACCTTCACCATTCTACAAGTTATTCATGTGTGCTCCTGCAAGTCGTCCCTTTAGAAAGAATTAATCAAATTCCTAACAGCATTGCAGGATTTCTAATCGGTTTTCCTCTCCTGCTACAGTCCAAGACAGATAACCATCAGACTTTTTCAAACAATTGTTAAACACACAGTATATACTATATTTATCATTCCTATCTTACAGGAACATATCTCATGTTCTCTGAAAGAAAAATACTTTCAGAGGTTCCTTCAGTGCTATTGCTATTCATGGAAACTTTCCAACTTTTAAGTATGTTTGGAAATCTAGTTCAAAGTTTTGTAAACCTGGATAAGCCCTTGACTATCTCTAAATTCCTCTGTTTCATTTATAGAATGCTTCTTTCTCATTGACATCTCTTGGTGTAAGATTGGACACTAACTTTTCCTGGTTTCTGAACCAGTCTTGGACTGATTTTGTAGATTATATTAGAAGCTTGTAGCTTATATTATTTTTTAACCCTCTCTTTTTCTTTTCAGAACACCCTGCATTTCACTTTCACTTTCAGAAGACAACGAAAAAGTAAGTCTTCAGAATGCGCCTATGGGTTTTTTCCTCTTAGGATTTTAAAGTACTTGTTTGTAGATAGTCTTTTGGAGGAGTGGAGGGAATTGTGAAACAATCTACATGCAAGCTGCTGTCTAACTGTTTCTGCAAAGCGAAGTTTCTGCTTTGAGGATTTGTTTTGTCCACTAGCGACAAAAGATTGGAGAGTCAAAAGCTACAAACTAACTTTTGCTTCTCAAACTGAAAATATACTCTAGCCTTTTCTAGTAAGGAGGCAATTCTGGTGTTATTAGGCAAATGGGGATAGATTTTTTTTCCATGAAGCTGAGTGGTCCTGGGTTTACACTACAAAGGCAAAGGGGCAGAGAAGCACAAAAATTATTAACCTATTTATAGAGGTGGAGCTGGATTATGCTTTGTTTTTATAATTTATGCTTTGTATTATCTCCTATCATGTTACTTTACCAAACTTTTGATGTCTCTCAACATGATAGCATGATACATAGTAGAAGAAAGAATGGACCAGGAGGTTTGTGTACAGTATTTACCTGGCATTTAACTCTGACCTGTGCAATGGAAAATCAATAGCCCAGAAAATCATTATCATATTTTACAAAACAGTCAATAGCAGAAAATACAAAGCTGATGTACTAAAAATGATAAAGCCAAAAACCAGTTCTGACTAGTTGTGTTATTTTTTGTGTGGTATAACAGCTGTGATTGTGAGCGTAACAGCTGCTGAAAACCAAGAGGGACTTTTATAATTAATTGATTTGACTTTCTGTAAAGCAAATTGCAGTAATTCTGCTAGTAATTCCAGCATTGAACCCAGTGCATTCTCGTTCATTTATAGCATTTCTTTTCAAAGTGTGGCTTGTTTTGGCTTATATGGCTAAATGCAATGCATCAAATTAGAACCTGAATCTATAATCATGCTAGCAGCCTCCCATAACTCAAGTGACTTGATGTGTTGTACAATCAGAGAAACAGATAAGGAAATAGAGAAGGGAATTAGTGGGGAACATTCAAATGTTAGCATATTTTTTTATGAGGAAAGAAGGTCTAGGTGGAGCATAGAGAACAGCTCAAATTTTTGAGATCCTAACTAGCAGGTTAGCTGACTACGCATTTTCCTGTTGTTTTACTTTTGGCCTGCAGAAAAGCTTACGTCAGATGTACTTTTGAAAAAGCTTGTTTCCTCCAAAAATACCTTTATTAAGAAAAATTGATGATTTAAAACTTCTTGTGTTAAGTTCTGAACAGAATACTGGAGATCCAATAAATGCCTCTTTTTTGTAAGAAGATCCTTGGAATGTCTTGTTCAGCTTTGATCATAACAGTTATTTTTGTTGTTATTTTGAAAAGATGTGGAAAGAGTTAGCTAGATTGATTCAAGTTAGAATGTACAAAGTTGATTAAGTTTATCCTAAATCTAAATCCTAACCCCAAATCATGGAAGGATAAAATGGACTTCTGGATCTGTGTCACCTCATGAATAGAAGAACACAAAACTTACTTTCTCTCACTGATGTATGTTACTGAATTTCACAGCACCTGGAGATGTGGAATTGCTTACAGTTAAAACAGAATGGACAGATGTTTGTCATTGAGCTCATAGCCCCTTCCAAACTATGTGCTTTGTTTTACACTTTTGACAACAGTTTTATCTTTATTGAAGTAGCAACCGTAAGTTTTTCAACAAATAGGAGTTCTATTTGTTAGGCTCTGTACAGACATGTATCTAAAGATGATCCACATTCTAAATAGTTTACAGGCCCAAAGTAGTTAAGAAATAGGCTTTTATTCTTTGAAAAGGCTTCACTTTTTCAATTTCTGCGGTTTCCGCAGGCAATCTGTTATAGTACTATAGAATACTATTATTCTAATAATCAAATTTGCTGAAGCTTTTGATCTTAACTTATCAAGAGCAGAAGGTTTTATTCCCTTCATTTGAGAAGTTTTCTGCATGTATATTTTACATATCTGATCATACGTCTTTTTAGTTTATCCATTTTCTAAAGCAAAGATATTAGCCTATCATTTATTTCCTAACGGTCTAACTTTTCTAGCCTTCTGATCATTATCATTCTTGAACTCTTCTGGAGCCATTCCAGTTCTTTATATCTTTTCTGGGGGCAGAAGTAACCAGTAAAGAGAATTCTCTTTCTGGAGCCTCCAAACCGGAAAGGTTGTTTTTTAATAACACACCGACATAACACTTGTCTGTGCATCTGAATTTGAAGTAATAACCCAGACCTGGTTCTACGGAATTTCCATTTTTACTTGTCTTTACTGAATTATATACTACTTTTCCCTGTTTCATCAGTTTTTCAAAGTTATCCTTAACTGTCACCCTGAACTCTTATGTGCACACGGAACCTCCTTTTTGATACAATTTTCCAAACATATCCTCTGCTTAATCCAGCTGGTTGCTAACAAAATATTTGAATTTTTCCAAACCTAGAAGAAACAGCTTGAGAGTATTACATCGATAAATATTACCTTGCAAGTGTCTCATATTATTTATACCCTGCCTCCTTATATTGTCCAAAACAATGTCAAAGTGTCTGTTAAAGTTAGCATATATGGTATCTATGCTGAACTGTTGCTTTTTATGGCAAGAAGCATTTATTGCATTGAAAACTAAAAAGCAGAAAATAGACTAAAGAGTTCTCCATTGTTTACTTTCTTTCAGCCAATATATAGTACAGGCAATTCTCTTTTTTATTTTGTTTATTCATAATAATTTTCTATATTTAACAGATTGGGCAGTTCTTTCATAGACTGTCACCTGTTTACCTGATTGTACTTGCTCATTTCTTGTTTTGTACAGAGAAAAATACTGTGTAAATGACTGGAAAGAAATAACTGAGAAAAAAACATGTTTTTCTTTTTTATTTTCTATGGTAAAAGCATTTTCTGCTATGAAACAAATATAAGATGATAATTATGAATGTACTAAGCTGAATGTCACGGCTGCTTTGCCTTCAGTTCTTGTGCTTGTTTAGCCTGAAAAGACACTATTGTTGATTAACATACCTTGGAAAAAAGCAGGCACTTCAGCAGAAAAGAAATTAAGACATATTGTATTTTAAGCGTTCTCTTGCAGTTTGTAACAATTTGCAGAGCAAGACAATATTTTTGGTACTGTAAGTATTACATATAAAAGATAACTTTTATTGGAAAAGTTTAATGTTTCAAATACTCACAGGTACTGTCATGACTTTCCATGAGTATACACTTCCCTTCTGCAGTGGTGAATGAGTATGTCATTTCTTGAAGTTTTGAAATCCACTGAGAAGCAAAAACATGCTTCTCTTCAGTAGTTCTTTAATTTTATTCTGCATATTTTCGTCAGTCCTGGTATTTTTTAGTTTTCTTAGCTTTCTATATTCAGGTCTGAAGGCCACTTCTGCCTCTAGATAAGCTGTAAGCAGTCTTCTAACTGAAGAGCATTGGACTGCACTTCCAAATAGTCCAAGCTGTGGTTACCTAAATATTCAAATATTACAGTGATTAATACGAAACATGCCTTCCGTGTTATCTGTGATCATACCAATCCAGTGCTTTAACAAGAAATGGAATTTCTTGTTAAATTGTTGTTAATTTCTGGACATCTTGTTAAATTCTTGTTAATCTCTGGACACTAGTCCAGAATTTGTCTTGCTCTTTCATCGTAGAGCCAAATTAGAAAGAAATTGCTAGACCTTTTAGTGGAAGACATTTGAGCATGAGCACCTAAGTATACAAGGTATGATTTTGTTCTGAGAATATGAGAGATATCTTAATCTAATTTATTAATGGACGTTGATGTCCATGAGGTTTTTTTTTTTTTTTTTAGGCACAGTGAAAATGCCTGCTCTCCTGCTTTCTTTGTTGTCAAGTCATGAGCAAATTCAGTCAGAGATGTAGTGTCTATAAATGTTCTTTTGGCAGTTGTAGAGAGAATAACCTCTGCATCCTCTCAAACCGGTGGGTTGGATATCTCCTTGTGCCTATGATTTTGTTCACAGCATTGAAAACCAGCCCTAAGCTGCTTGTCTTCAATTTTCTTTCTGCTGTGTGTCAGTTCATTTAGAGATTGTGTACTGTACAATTTGAAAAATTCAATTATACCTAGTTAGCTAATGGCCTCTTAATCCAACTAGTGCCTAACTGAATTTGGAATCTTGCCATCTGTCACAGCAAGCATCAAGAGAAGACCAAGGCTTAGAGTAGCTTCTACCAGCCTAGTACTAACAATTTCATACATGAAAGAGAGAAGAAACTAAAAAATACTTATGTGATTCTGCTGAGTTTTCCCTCTCCTTTACTTGTAGTGGCTGAGAACAGTTATTTTTAAAGAGGATGCAACGTGTACCTTAATGTGAAGAGAGTGTAGCCTTACGGCTGTGACTGCATTACTTGAAATAGGAATGCATTCCACCCTGGACAGAGGTAATTAAAACAGGAGAGATGAGAGCTTTTGGAAGACGAAAGTGAAACTATGTTTGAAATTTCTTTATCAAAATCTGAATCTAAAGAATTTTACTTCAGGGGGGCTGTGTTAGGCAGAGAGGACAATTCAGAATCAGCTTTTTAGTAAACCTTGGAAGATATACTAGTTGACTAAAGTTTTACTTCTTGGAAAAAAAAGGGAAGTCTTCATCAAGTCTTATTTTAACATAAACTGAACTTTTTTGGTATGAATTACTATCACTGGTGCTCAAATAATTTCCTTCAAATTAAATGCTTTTAAAACATATGTTAACATATCAGATCAGAAGCTCAGAGGCATCTGGGACACTGATCAAAGTCTCAGCATGAATATACTGTTAGAGTATTTTACAATATATAAACTGCACAGTTGTCAAATTCTATAATCAGTAGGAAAAAAATAAAGATATTTAAGTGTTTTATAGTTCTACTGTCTTCTTCCTTTAATTTAAACCTAATAGCTGACAGGATCAGCCTTAATTAAAAAGTCCTATTGATCTACTAAAGGAGATGAGTGTTCCCTACAAAGCTGGTCCAGCACGTATCCCTTGAATATGACAGCTACAACCCAAATACTATTTCTTACTATTTCAGTTCCTAATTGAAAGATGAATGGACATTTCATTTCTGGCCTGACTTCTTTAGTGAGTTTGTTTTTCAGAGACTTTGGCTGAAACCAGTGAAATGAAAAAATGTCTAATTCATGTTCCTGATTGGAAGAAATTGCTTTACTGTGGTTACTGAAAGCAAAGGTAGTAAATATTTAAGTTCAAACTACTACAATATCTTGTGATAGTATAATCAATACCAAAAGAGAATACCAAAGGAATAAAGCTGAAACCATGGTTGCAGCAATTTAACATGTTTTGGGAAAAGCCCTTGAAAATTTGAAGATCACTTTTTACTAGAAACAGTATGATGTTAGAAGATTGAACAAAGCTGCATCATAGAAATTGGAATATTTTCACACTTTAGTCTTTAACCACAGAAGGTATGTCTTTTTATCTCTCTTGAGACTCTTACATTATCTCCGAGCTCAGTGATTTAAGACTCTCAGGACAAGAACCAAGTCTATGAAGCTCATGGCGAACCAGTGAGAATTAGCAGCTGAAGAAACCCTGTGTGTGGAAGATCAGGTGCACAGTTTGGAATAGATGGCAGATGGCTAGGAATATGTGCTGCTTTGTGAACTTTGTTGCATTTTAGTCCTAGCGTTTGTTACTGTTGACTCTCGTTTTTGTGTCTGTTACTTGGATACATAGGATATCCATTTTTTTGTAATGTAAGATTTGCGGTTCTGTGATGATACAATAACTTGAAAATTTTCATCTGCAGTGTAACTTCAATAGGATATCGTCAGTCAAATGACATGGTTCAGGTGTGCTTGAGCATCTGCTAGTTGCTTATGCTTGAGGGGAGCAAAGGCAAACCTGAGAATATGTACTGCTCTATCTAGTCATTCTGTAACTCATGAAGCTCAGGGAGTGAATTAGACGTATCTGAATTTGCTCCATTATTTTATCATGGTGCTTAAAAGGAGACAGGTATTCCTTTTCTCCCATATCCTGTCTATTTTCTGTTACACTTTTCTCACTGGCTCTCAATACTCTGAGATAGTGTCATTGCAGGAACTTTCATGATCTCGAGATGTCAACCTGTCTTTCAGATCTATGTTAAGGGACACCAAAGTTAAGTGATGTAACGGTGTATTGCGTTGCTAGGCTGAGTTCAGAAAGTAATTAGGATGCAAACAAGAATGGATGTGTAATGGTTTCACTCTAGAGCTGGGTAGAAATTTTACTGCAGAAGAGTTAAGCAAATAATTTCCAATGAATAATTGATTTCAATGTCACCTTTCCTGTTTATGAATTAAACATGAGCCTCATACAAATATCACTGATTTGTTCATTTTATCCAATTTGTGCATTTTTTAGTGATTGGTCACTTATCGAATGATGTATGTGAACACAGGCAGAAAATCTGTATGTATTTCTTTTGTCTGATGTCTTGTAACTGAACACTTCTGTGGAAAGTAGAAATTTTGTAAATGAGTGCAAAATACATGTTTGGTGGATATTTCTGGATTTTAGCTTCAGAGCCACGAAAAAAATGAATGATAAAAGTACAGGCTATGCTGAAGTACTCAAGTGCTCTTGAAAAACTGTTCACAAGAAGATCACAAACAGGAAAGAAAGGGAATTTTGCATTTGAGTAGATTTGGCAGAAAGTGTCTTTCTACTTTTTGCTCTGTGCTAATTTATCTCAAGCCATCAAAATATTCCCCAGTGGTTTTATTTTAAAGAGCAGAGCTGTGGCACGTGAGATTATAATAATCTTAATAGATATAACACTTCCATCAACTGTCTCCTTACATGCTCGAAAACAGGATTGCAGCTGGCTCTTGAATGGATTCATAGGGTAAATGAAGCTGGGTAAAGGCCTTTCTACTTTCTGTAAATCCAGGACCAGGAACAGTTTATCCTCTGATCTTTACTGCCTATCAGGTCTCTCTGTGCTTACAGGATGTATAATAAAGGGCAGCTTCTCTTATTAGGAAGCAGTAGGTCCACGCCAGCCCCAGGAGTGTAGACCTCTTTGCTGTATGCATTGCCAAAATCAAACAGCTTTTCAGTGATTGTCAAGACTAGTCACAGAGTATCACGACCCTTAATTAACATAGCAGTTGCTGCAGAGTGCTGCTGCTGCCCTATTTGCCTTCATCAGGATGTTATGCCAAATCTGTAATACAATGCAGACTTTATTTCACTCTTCCTTTGACTTTCCATTTATGTGTCTAGATCAGGCTATTTACACTGTCACCCTGGCCCATAAAATACTTGAAAATACAGGATCTGAGTAAATACCTCCTACTTCAATGGATCAATATTCATCTAAATGAAGTTATATTTAAACCAGTATAACTTCACTGATTTTGGGGAGTAACTGTTTCACATGAGTGGAAAGGAAGCATCCTTTACATCTTCCATGCTATTATATTCAAAACAAATGTTGTGGGTGGATTAACATTTGCTGGAGAAAGTCCTAAATTCGGAACTCATATCACCACGTCTCCTTTTAAAATATTCATACTGAAGTTATAAAATAGAATAATTGAATTTTTTGCACAAGCTCACATTTTGGGCCATAGAGTATAGAGCCAACCGCCAAATTTCTGGATGCACATACTAAATGCAAATAATTAATGGGACTTCTAAACCAGTTAGTTAGTTATTAGGGTTGTTTGCCTTTTTTCCACATTGCTTTACAGGCAGTGTTTTGTAATATTTAGCTGCTAGTTGACAAGAAATGTTGTTTGGCAGACAGCATCTCTGTCTCTTCTCCATGTTAATGGCTTTAACAAAATGAAAAATGACCTTGTATTGGCTAACAACCTCTGCTCACTAATTCTAAAGCAAGCAGGGACAAGATGCATTAGCATGTTAATGGAACTTTGCACCCTAAGGTTCTGGTTTATCAGATATTAAGAATGCATTAGTGATTCACAAACACTGATGGACAGGATTCGTTAGCATGCTAATGCTACCTGAGTATATACAGCTACTGTGTCAGTGAAATAATATTTTAAACATGAGCTTCTTATTTTAGTAAGTTGTACCTGTAGCCATGTTTGATAAAACACATTACAACATTTTCAAAGATAATTGATGATCCCAACATTTTAAAATTGAAATATTATCTTAAGATCCTCACTGAAATCACCAAATTTTTCATCTTTAGATTATGTCGTCATAGCTACTGATTTTTATATATAATTTTTATATACAATCTAGATATAATATAGATTTTTATATATAATCTAGATACAAAGTGATTGGTATAATGTATCCATAATGAGGCCACCTGAAATCCCTAGCCAATTCTAAATGTCTACCAGGCTATAGAAAATGAGTCAAGATATGTGAATTTGTGTTAAATTATATTTCGATTTCAAAGCTTATTCAAAATACAATATTTTTATAGCTTTAACCTTGTTTGAGCTGTTTCACTTAGTGCTTTAGTTTGTTCCAACTAATTATGTGAGGGAGTTTGAATATGCATCTATAAAAAACAGACTGCACGTTTCCATGAAATGGAAATGGTGGTTTGAAACTTCTGAATTTCCTGACACTGTAATGGATGATGGTTCTATCTGATTCATCTTGGTGCTTGAGGTGAAATTAATAGATATCTTGGGTAGAAACAAGCAGATTTATCATTGTGCCTTTAGTATTTGCTCTTTATCTTTTTTTTCTTCTCTCTACATCTTTGATTCATAGCGCACCTAAAGCAAGAAACTGAAAGACTTTAACTTGCAGAGACACATGTTAATCTAAAATACTTTTGATAAGTTTATGTTATGGTGACAGGGAAAAATGACATTATAGAGCATGAGTCTGAGTCCTAGCATAATTGTTATAAATACAGCAGTGGATGTGAAAAGACATACAATCCTAGCAAGAGAGCTGCAAGGAGCCCTTCTGGAGCTATAGCTGATTGAACACATCTTAATATTATGATTTTCTCTAAGAATAAAAAATGTGGGCTTGACACTGTTTATGTAGATTAATAATTTCTCTTGGCACCTCTCCCATAAATTAAAGGCAGATAAACTCAGTCTTCAAGAGCAGTAATGCAATTAAACATGACATTGCCAACGAACCAGACAGCTTAGATCGCAGTTTAGTCAATACCAGGTACCTTATAACAAGTCTTCAGTTTTCAGTCACAGTATTAATATTTTCAAGTACAGGCTTATCTTCTTGCCCCTATTCAACTCCTCACTCCCACCACCCTACCTCCCCAAGTAAAGGCTCCTAATGTTTTCTGAAGCTGTAACTTACTATGCAATACTTTGGGTCTATTGCAGTAGGGACCATGCTTCCCAATCTTTTTTATCTGGGTGGTGCTTTTGGATAGGCTTCAGTCTATGATCTTCTGCCCCTCAGATTGTGCAGACCTGATATGGTTAGGTCAACGTGGTTTGTATGATGACAACTGGTGAAGTCTCAAGGACATTCTGCCCCTGTGTGGTTTCATCTACTCTTCAAATACTCAATTAAAATAATCACCAGAGACAGCTGATCTAGATCCAGTAGCAGTACAGCTGCATTGGGAAGAAAAAATGACAATGTTATTTCTAGGACCCGTGGATTTTAGGGATATGTTTTCAAAGTTCTGTAGGTTTATCAGCAGTACCTGTTCTAGCTGAGCAATCTGTAAGGTACAATAGATTTGAGTTGCATAGCACACCTGTAATTGTGGAGTGATTTTCCTGATATCCTCTTTGACTTTTCTGTGAAGCAAATCAAGGAAATTTATTATTGATTTTTCTCCACTATACAAAGAAGTTTAAATGTAATTTTACAAAATGAATTGAAAACGATTTGCTGTTCTATGAGATTTAAATCTTCTTTCTGTCATTTGAAACTTTCGACGCTTCTCCCACTTGAACAAAAACTAACTGGAGACACACAATCCTGAATATCGGGTGACTCAGTGGTTGGGACAACCAGCTGAGATGTCGTACAGAGCTTGTTCAAATTCCTTCAGACTTTGACTCAAAGCACAGATTTAAATACCGTTCTCTCAGGTGTCTGTTCAGTAGTTTGGGCATTCTGATTTCAGTCAAAATTTGTCTCATGTCAGTGAAGACTATAAATACATTTCAAGAAAGATTCAGGTCAAACATTTTTCAATGCATTCAAATATTTCAGTATTTCAGCCAAAGCCTCTGTTTACAGGAAAACTGATGTGAAGTATCTTGTTCAAAGGAAAGTTAAGAAGTGAATTGAACTTCAGGTGCACTGCAAGCTGTATTTTTTTTTCTTTTATATAAAGCAGTGTTAAACCTTTCCTTGTGAACAAATAGCATTTACATACAGGTTAACCAATATTTTCAGTAAGGTAGCTGCCTTTTTCGCTCATTTGTAGTGAGCTCTTCAAATAATTCAGTGCTAAATGCAGTGATACTCCTATCTGAAAATAATTAATGTGATCATTTTCAGCCTTTTTGTTTTGTTTGTGCTTTCTAAATAGACCTTGGATCTCATTAATTTCTTTGCTATTCATTATTGAGTGGATGTATCACAAGAACAAATTTCAATCTGTGTGAATGGTGTTTATTGGTTGCATCTGCTATTCAATATTACTGCTCTCACTGATGTGTGGGATTGGTCACTTTAGCTCTACATCTTTGTTTTTCTTCCTTGACTGATTTTGCAGTCAAAACATGAGGCCAATTGCTGCCTTGGGGAAGGGTAGGTAGTGTTTGTGGTGCCATGGTGTTAGAATTAAGGAACTCTAGTGAAATAACAAGAACTGCTAGATGACCTCTAAGTAGCAAAGCTGGATTTAGACTCTCTAGACTTCAGTGTTAGATTCCACTGGCAACAAATATCTACTGCCATTGAATGTGAAGCTGATGTTCCTGCTTCTATTTGCTCCCTTTCACACAGATGGATCCTGCATGGTTGGCTGAAACAAAACACAATAAGCTTGCAAACAGAGCATGAAATCTCTATTAGGAGAGGAAAGGAAGGGATGGAATAGAAAGAGTAAGGGAAGCAGGAAAAAACAATGCATGAAGAAAACCATAAAAATGATGGAGGAATAATTAGTTTCTCTGCTGTGAGAAAGAAACTCTCCTGTGTAATCTCTTTCTTTCCTTTCCCCCCTTTCTCTGTTGTCCTGTAGACTTGTACTACCAATTTGAAGCTGCATGAGTAGCTAAGATTTGGACATTCAGGAATTCTGGACTGATTCCTAGCACTTTAACTATTGGCATCTATGTTCCCATTGCATATATGACACACCATCGTACATTATATCCTGTCTCTATAGACTAGTATAAATAAGATAGGAAATAAAATGTAAGAGGAATTGACTGGGTTTGTTAACACAAGCATAACCAATGTTACTCAGGTTATTTATCAATTTAATTTGAACCATTTTTATTACAAAGCTATGCCAACACTATGATTGCACCAGGCCTCTTCATCTTTAAAACACGCAGACCAATGTAGATAACATCCAATCTCTATTCTATGGCATCATAAAACTACATTAAACATTTCATTTTCAAAATGATGCAGTTAAATTTCTGGAGACCTACTGTTGTTTGATTAGGTCTGTTTTGGCAGACTTACATAGATTGCTCTGAAAGTAATGCCTTTTATTTATTTCCATGGAAACTACCACAGATGCAAAGAGCACAATAACACTATTTGATAGAGCAAATTCACAGCTACAAACTGCTGTTTTTTAACATAGTCATACAATTAGCTATGCATTTTTGCCTGCGATGAACGAGAGCCTACATGTCACTCTTGCAACAATCTCCACCAGTAGACATGATGCACTGTCCCTGTCAGCACTTGCTGAAACACACCACCACTGCCTCACTGTGCTCACATTCACTGTTTGGTCTCCATAAACATTCAAGAAGTGTCAATGAATGTCAATGGGTGCATTTTTTTTCTGCACTGAGGAATTCAGTTCTACACCTTTGCTTCATACACACTTCCATGTCAGGCACCATTGTGTCAGACTGTCCCTCTGCTGCCATCTGTCACACCACAACAAAATGCAATGGAATATTGGTGGGAAGGTTCAGCCTCTACTGCCATACCACCAACATCTGCCTTTGATGTTGTGGGCCATTACTTTTGGAGCAGCCTTTGTACTATCGACATTGTAGCACCCTTATATAAATATACAGGCTAGTTACATTTGCTGTTGAAATTGCTTGTGCTAACCATTTGCATCTCACTAATCAAAATAATGAATTTACTGAAAGTGTGCTGGCAGAGTACCTGAGAAATAAGGTTGTTAAACACTGCAAATATCTGTCTTCCCAGATTAATTATTTTTACAGCTGAACTTTCAACGCTTCTTGCTTGCCTTAAGCTGCCCAACAATGCTAGGATTTTGGTAGTCAAAAAATGAAAGATTATTTGCTCCTGCAGCTATAGCCCTATACCCAGTGTCTGGACATCCAGAAAGATGGTAACAGTCAGGTAACTTTGTCCTAACTGCCGTGATACTGTCACTGTACTGTCTTTGGATCCTTGCCTTTTATTAAGATAATCATGTATCAGTTGAAGTGCATGAGCTTGCCTAGAAAACACAGTGATCATATTTGCTTTGTTATGAAAAGTGTTTCTTGTACCTATCTTGTTTTATGACAGTACACAATTTTTTTTTCTATTTGACACTGCGCAATTTCCTTCCTTAAGAGGAAACAATTGTTAGATTAAAGATATGCTGGTTGGTATGCTGTTGTGCCAAAAAAATATTGACTTATATAAAAGCAAAAGTTATTTCTGAAAGCAGAAATGAATTGCTTGTAGCTTTGATGGTAGCCTGTCTTCTAGTACCGCTTCCATGTGACATTTCTGGCTCAATTTTCTGTGCTACTCTGAGTCACAAGTGATGATCCTTTCCTTTGACCACTTTCAATTGTGAAAGGCAGCTTGACTAAAGAAAATAAGAGAATGTCAGTGGAAACAATCATGAGTTACCATAAGAAACTCCTGGAAAATGCCAGCTGTTTGGAAGTACACTTTATAAAGTTTTTGAAGATTAAGTCTTTGACTGCCGTACAGGACATTAACTGCTAGCTGAAGGAGAAATACATTATTTACCCTAGTGAAGAGGTGGCCCTATGTTCTACAAGGAAAGTGTGCTCCCAGATTTCAGCAAAATGTACTTTGGCAAGCACTGCAATTCCATTAACCACACCCTTTCCATTTTAGTGAATGTTCAAAGTCATGCTAAAACGATATTGGACTGGCTGCTTCCTGGAGATGGCATTATTTAATTTGAAGGGGAAAAATAAATTTAAAAAATGAATTTTCAGTACTCACAAGTCATTTTCTAGCAGATAAATCTAAATCTCTCTGGGAGCAAAAGGGATAAAATACTAGAAGGATGAAGAGCCCATCATAAAGATATGTGACATCATAATTATTTTATGTATTTAAATTTACTTCAGCAGCAGAACTTTGGTAAATGGTAATATTTAGAAAAAGCTTAATCTAATGTGGAGTGGCCTGCCTTCAACCACTTTTCCACATTAAACAGAAATTTCATAGTTTTTGAAAGCTGGTTTATTGCAATGTACTGCACTGCTTCATCCATATATAGTGCGGAGATCCAAAGAGTATGCTTCTCAAAACGTTACAGTTTTTGTAGAAAATGGTCTTCCTGGGGAGTTGTATTAGTTGCTATATTTTTAAAGTTCATTGTCTGTTTTTCTCATTTTACATGTGTTGTTTATTTTGGGTTACAGTGCTACAGTTTATTTTATACTCTTTTTCTTCAAAAACTAAGAACTACTGAGGATTTGTCCTTTTGGTTATTCTTGGCTCATATTCCAGTTTCTGATTTCCTATTGAAAAATTAGCTATCATGCTTTATGCATTTATAGTTATTGATATGGATGGTTAAGTTTATGCTAATTTTGTAGCAATGTCTTCACAACAAATAATCATATTCCTTTAAAGGAATAAAGTTCTGTATGAGGACAGTGCAATAACATGTTTGTGCACAGCACTCCCATTGTCAGCATCTTTTGTCCATGCAAACAAATAAATAGACAACACTACTTTCAATTCAATACATGAATAACATCAAAAGATGAAATTTGCTTCCATTATCTTAATAGGCATTTCTGAGTATGTAATAGAAGCATTTAGTAATTTAAAGAATGAGCATCTGTGAACCATCTAAAGCTTGGTCTCTTGAATTTTAAAAGGAATGAAGTTCTTGAAAGGGCATTTGAAAGAAAACTGCAATGTTTAAGTGTCAATGGTTCTTCCATGGGATTT
Source organism: Penelope pileata (assembly GCA_013396635.1). NCBI lineage: Eukaryota > Metazoa > Chordata > Aves > Galliformes > Cracidae > Penelope > Penelope pileata. Next base: position 57,427 of record WBMW01003387.1, read on the forward strand.
AGGTAAATCCTTCCTGTAAATTCAATTTGCAACATCTATCCCTTTCCTAGAGGCAGCCCCTTCAGCTACAGTGAAATCCCAAAGTAGGTGACCAGTTTCTTATTTGGATAATTGCTTCTGGCAATATGATAGCCTTCTGAAACACAGCCCGATGCCAAAGAAACCGATGAAAACTGCTCATTTATCAGAATTTTCCTCTGTTTTGTTCCAAAACAAGGCACAGAATTCAAAAGAATTATTTTGACTCTGGGTTGTAGTGGTGATATCATGTCTTGTCACTGGAAATGATGCAATCCAGGAAACTGTCACCTTCAGCCTCATGTTGGTTCAATAGGTCCTGACAAGCTTGCATAAGGTGTTTTTTGTTCCTGTGTGAGCATTTGTGGGACCCACCTGGTGCAAACTTTGCGATATTCCAACATTGCCACAATTGTTTCCAATGCATTGAAGCTGGTATTCAGCTCTGTACTTGATTTCCTGGTTGTAATCTGCTGATTTGTGTGGATGAGCTGACCGAAACGCTCTTCATTTTACGGTGTGACGGCTGTGCATAGCTTTCGGGAACATCGCTTGTCTTTCACATCCCTGTCGCTGCTGCTGAAATACACCATCTACTGCCTCACCATCCACTGTTTGGTCTCCACAAATGTTCAGCAAGCATTGATGAATGTCAATTGGTGTCATTTTTTCCCCATGGAGGAATTCAGTTCCACTCCTTTGCTTCATCTGCACTTCCATGTCAGACTGCCCCTCTGCTGTCATCTGTCACACCACAACAAAATGTAATGGGATATTGTCAGGAAGGCTCAGCCTTTGCTGCCGTACCACCAACATCTGCCTCTGACATCATGGGCTAACATAATAACATAGGAGGCATTACTTTTGGAGCAGCCCTCCTGCATTTTTAAACCAGAAAGGATATTCTGAAGTTCTGAATCATTTTGATGCATTGCCAGAAAGAATCTGCAGTGCCACTTAACAGATTTGGTGTAGAGAGAGTTTTGATAAAGTATTCAGTGTATTGTGCTGTCCTGCCATGCATTTTAAATATCTGCAAAACCTATTTAAATAATCTAGTACCTGTGCAATTAACAATAGCTGCTACATTATGCATGATTCTTGGCTGCTACTAGTAAGAATCAGCTGCAGTGTTCCATTAGTGACTTTCAATTTGCTGCAAAGTTTTCTGTGATTGATGCCATATGAACTAATCTACAAATCTGCAGACAAAAATAGTGTGCCTCCCATCTCAAAGAAAACCTTCTCCAAGTAATTGAACCTTTCCTTCTCAACCAGAATGAGAGTGGGCTAGAGAGACTGAGCAGAAATAATCTCATAGTCTTTACTGTGTGTCATGTTAAAAAGCTGTTTGCTGGCTGCCCAGCAGGTGATGACTTTCAGATACTTCTGCCATTTCAGTTTGCAGGACAGGTGCTTGCTCTGTATAAGATGTACATATGACATAATGGGGTCAGGATGAAGCTGACTGTACTTATTGCTTATCCTGATGTGACAAGATTTAATCTGGACAACAGAATTTCACCATTTAATCTGAGACAGAATTTCACACTTCACACAGAGCATGACACACCAGAGTGTGAAGACCATGAGGAAACGGCAGGCAGAGCAGGAAGTTTACATTGAGCTCAAGGGCACTTCTATTGGCTGTATGAATATGGCTTATGGATAGCAGGTGGGAGTGTCACTCATGGCCAGTTTTAGAGCTGATGTCTTCAGGAATTTGTGGGTCTACCCCATACCCAGTTCTGCCAGGTGATGTTCCATGTGCCTCTACAACACTCAGTTAAATCCAGGTGTACTCTCTTAAGATAGAAGTTTCCACATGAACTAAGGAATGCAAAGTTACGGCACAGCTTCAGGAAGCCTGAAGTAACTTCTCCGTGTTAAGCTGCATTTACACACAAGCTCCAGCTCTGAAGATGTGCCTAAACATTGTCCTGGCCTAGGCTGTGGCACCTGCCTGGGCTGTGGCTGCATATATAAACAGCTGGGAGACACAGAGACATTTCTAACAGCATTTCTGCAGCCATCTTTATAGTTGGTGTCTGTAGAAAATGCTGACTCCTTCCAGGCATTCCCCAGTTGTGAGGGCACCTGCAGATTAGTGTGAAGGTCTGCTTTCAGAGCTGGCATGCTCCCCATTTTTGAGCTCATCACCCAAGCATACTGCCAGATGAGTAATAAGGGAGAGGGGGAGAGAGAATGCAGAAAGGGAGGAGGAACTCAGGAGCAGATGTGCGTAAATTGTTATCTGCATCAGGGCCTTTCTGAAATAGACATTGCACAAGACTTTTTCCTCTTGGGAAACAGACTCGTTACCAATGGTTTCTGAAGGAGCGTTTCTTTAGCAAGAGAATACCAGCTCTCCTGGTTCCAGCCTTGGGAGCCTGCCTCCAAGAAGCTTGGTAGTATTCAGTACATATAATGATAAATTTGGCATGCTGGTGGTATGTGATCTTTCACTAACAGTGATGGCTGACAGAATTTCTACTGACTTGCTGTTGTTTCAATTCTGATTCTGTGGGCAAACTCTTTTGCACAGCCAAGCATTTCTTTAATGTCAGCTTTGCGTTGCTGTAACGTTTGGGAGCATGGAACTGGTGTCATTAGCATTGCATGCTCAGTGTAGCAAAACCATCTCTGCCCAGGCTATGAGTGCTGGTACGCAGAGTACAGAATTCCACAAGCCTGAACGCCTCACAGCATGAATCTAAGGTTGCAGTTACATGTAAGCTACCAAGAATAAGAATCTGTTTTCTCAGGAATGAAACTCAAATGAATACCAGTATACAGCAAGCTGCTAAAGCCATTAGGAAGTAATGTTAACTGATGGGTAGCCTGGGACTGTTATGATACTACAAAAATTTTTATCAACGTATTGCTTCCATTCACACTCAAAAATACAACATGTGGCTCAATTATTTTACATATTTGACAGTATAGTGAAATGTTAAGACATTTGGTAGTAAAATATTCAATTGTTCTTCCCATTTTGCCTCTTCTGCAGGCCACTCAGTGCAATTTGCTATGTGCTCTGTAGATCCACAGAAGTAATGTTCTTTACGAGATGAATAAATTTATGCTATTGATTTATTCTTCTGTATTGTGCTTTTACATATCAGACGTTAAAGCTCATATGAAATGGTTGCATGGATTGAACAGTGCTTGCTGTACCCTGATTTATCATTTTCTGCTTCTGCTATGGGTGGTTCAGTTATGATCTCCTGTAATGTCAAGTCTTATTCAAGTTGCAAATGCTCTTAAGCCCGCGTATTATGTGCAGTTGATATCAAGGATCCAATCTTTGATCATCTAATTTGCCATACTTATAAACTTAAATGACTGTTATCTCCTTTAAAGCAGCTCTGTGTTGATCTGTTCATCACCTAATTTCTGTCCACAATGGCAAAATTTATGGTGTTTGGCTATGTCAGTGGACACAAAAAGTTATTTAATGCCAGAATGGAAGTCTCATATTAACTCTTCAGCAAAGCCACAGAGAGTGTGCAGAAAACGCAATTTGTTCTGGAGTGTATAAGCAAAAATTATAATCCTGCAAAATTTTGGTGTTCATTGCAAGTACAGATTTCTGAAGCAGTCTCATTCAAGTGTTTTAAAGGAAGCCCAGGTTTGCATGGGTTTTGCAGACTGTTGTAGGAGTGAGTTCAGGTTAGCAGAGACTTTTCTGTCACTACCTTACTGTGCAGTTCAATGGAAGGGCAATTGAAAGAAATTTGTAGTGCACGTCTGGGCTCTTCAGCTGGCCTACCAAAACTGCCGTTTAAGAGACATGAAGAGTTTGCAGATAACAATACTAGCAGGTGTGCAAAATGTGAGCGACCACACAACCCCTGAATGTGAAGATGCACCATGGAGGTCAAGCAATGAGGAAAACTTGAGCCTGGGTTTGGTGGGGTGGCTGAGTCGTGCTGCTCAGCTGCGAGTCCCTGGGAGACAGCACAACAGCCCTCTGGGCAGGTGGGGTTTGTGTTGAGAGAGAGAGAGTAGTCTGATGTTTTTGTCCAGGACATTGCTGCTAGGGAGAAGAGGGACATTTTTATACCTCAGAGCTGCAGAAAGGAGGTAGTATTGTGGGTAGCACTACTTTCTTCTGGGAGCAACAGACAATCTGAGGTGTCACAGCTGCTGCAGCAGGCAGGTTGCAAATCTCAGACAGTGGTGGGGCAAACCCTGCTCTACCTCTTCCTAATGCTTGATGATCTTGATGGGCTGAGGCAAAAACTGGGACAAAGCACTGAGATTCCTGACCTGCCTGAATTTGCTCCTGCCAAGAGACAACGATAAACAAGAGATAAGATATGGCTTGCAGTGTGAACATGTGTGGATTAAGCTGAGAGAACATATAGGCACATCTTTGGACATAGAGTCATGAAAAGCAATACAGGCATACCCACAGACAGACTTGCATTGTAGGCATTGAAGAACTGCAAGCAGAAACCTTCCAGGTTGATTTCACTCACAATGCAAAGTTCTATTGCAGGAATCTTCTTCACCTTCTGTTATAAAGTACAGTAGCTCTGGTTTGGTTATACAGAGTCATGTTTATGGATGGGTGTCTGTGACTGTCTAAAATTAAGTACAAAATATGACCTAAAGGAAAGGACTGGGAGATGGCTAATGATACTACTGTGTGTGTGTGTGTATATATATATATTCACACCTATACTTTCTCTCTGATCTCTCTTATAAATTGCAACAATAATTTGAGAGCCAAATGGTCTTCAGGGAAAAATATAGGCAAGTGCGTTCTCTTCAAAGCGGCAAGCTATTGCACATATAACCGTAGCAGAGGCACAGGACATGGGCATGAGCCACATCCCCTGTTCTGGCCAGTGTTCCTGATTCTAGGAATACATCCGATAGCTGCTGCTCATCTGCAGATCAAATACGTATAAGGTACGTAGCAAACTTAGAACTTACGCTTACTGGTGATGACTTGCCTTTACTTCCTTTTTTTCAGAAAGCACTGAAGGTCTATTCTGAGCATGTTTGTCAGCACGTCATGTAAAATAAGCCTGCACTGCGCAGAACTCTCTAGATTCACAAAGTGTGCTACACAAGGTGTGGGCACCTACTTGAACACAGGAGTTTCTGGGACTGAGATGCTGAAGTTCAGCTTCTTCTGTTCTCTTTCTGTGACAATCTAGTAAAATGGCCCAAATTGCAACTCTGATTTTTCTCACACAAATTAATTTAACAGTTTGAATTTACTTGGATGTTATGGGAAAAAAACCTTACTTTCACAGTTCTGGAAATAACTAGCATGTAATAGATCACAGAGCTTGACAAGGTAGGGTTTTTTTTTTGTTTGTTTTTTGTTTTTCAGTTGGAACTAAAAACATTCCTCACATGGTGATGTGATTTATAGTTCTCACAATATTTGTCTGGCATCGACTTAAACATACATAATGCTGTGCTAGTGAAAGGGGTTAGTCCCATTTAAAATTATTTACTTATTATCCAGCATTCTTCCTATTCTGCCCTCAAATAGACAATAAGGAAGTGTTGAATAGAGTAGAGAATTAATTGTAAAATACATAATTTTAATGAAAGGTACTGAAAGTCGTTTTGAAGAAAAGATCAACAGAAGACAATTTTAAAAGCAAGTTGTAGAAGAGAGAGGCTATCTGTCAGATAGAGTATTCAAATAATATCTGATAATTTCTTCCAAAGTAAAACCTGAAAAAAACCCCACAAACCCAGACCAAGCAAAACCTCAGGCAAAAAAATATTTAATCATATTGAATTATTCTGTTTTATTTTTCAGAAAATCGTGTACAGATAGATGATAAATGATTATAAAGCCAGGCAGTGCTTCCTACTGCATCCCTGCTGCTGGTTAGTGACGTTGCTTAGCAACACTTGAAGCATCCTCCTGAAGAGGTTCGTGCAAAGTATCAATGCAGGTTATAATGTGTGGCCAGAGAAGACACATACTGGGCTCATGAGCCATCTCTTAGCTCTTTCCTTGAAATTTCATTTTCTGTTTAAATAAGTATTTTGATTTTCTGCTTTATTTCTCTACTCAGCCATGTTAGGCACTTCTGTATTTCATGTACAGGAGAAACTCTGTAACTGATCAGAACATAGTAAGTGGGGCTTTGAAGCCACAGAGGTAATGGTCTGTATTTTCTAAAGGCTTTATTACCTCTCTATGCGATACTAAAAAAAAATTGTATGAATGCAAATATATCTACTCAGTAATGTAAAAACTCACATTTCTGTTCTCTATTTACACCATATTTTAAGATACTTAATCTTAGAGAATTTATTTTTTTGTATTTGACTGTCGCTGTTCACAAGTGGAACTAGTTCAAGGTGCTTATCTAAGAGCAAAAATGGTTCTGAGAAACTGCCTTGCCCTTTCTCTCTTTTATAACCTATAGGGTGAACCGGAAAATGCTTGCTTAGGATGTAAGTACTAGTGCTTGGTTCAATTCAGTAGCAGTTTGTGACTGTAATTTATACTTTTACAAAAGTAATGTAGAAAGCTGTTATTCTGATTTCATGGTACCATGTACCTGTTTTTGTAATTCAGACCTTGTAAAGTGTTGTCTGAACGCTGTCAAATTAAGTCACATTTTAAGTCCATTTTGCAAAGGTGTAAATTTCAACAGAAACGGCAGAGCAATGCTGAATTGGACATGACATATCTTTGTAGAGAGTGATATGAAATATAGGTATCAACACAAAGTCCTTCAATGGACAAAACTCCCACAAAAATTATGGTTAAAGACTGTAGGGTAAAATTTCCACTATCTGAGATACTTTGAAAGTTTAGTTACAGTCTCTACATGGAAGACTTACATATATTTACCACTCTACTTCAGACCTATTGACTTTAATCCAAATTAAACTGAAAACTTGGGCTTTTTCTCAGAGGTCTATTGTAGACGCATAGCTGTAAACACAGAATATCTAAACCAGAACACTTAAATGTCTTCCTCAAATCCTATCTATCTCCTACTTTTCTTGCTCACTGTAATAACAGGTAATAACAACTGACTACTTGTTGTGTAGATCCATTATTTGAGACTCGAATGTCTTTTTTGGTCCCTATGTCTGTCTTCCACCTTAGCCTTTTTCTCTGAAATACAGAGGCATACCACTTTTCACACCCTCCATCCTAAAAACCTTGTTCAAAATATTCATGTTCTGAATATTGTGATGTCTCTTACGAGGCTGGACAACTGTGGTCAAATCTTTCCCCTAGCCATTTAAAGAGTTATTACACAGACCATCTCCTTGCTAGCTTTCACTGACCGTGTTTCTGCCACATCAAACGTTAAGATTCTTTTCTCTGCACTGACTCTTACTTCATCTTCATTCTTGTATTGTTGATTCCTGACTCTGTTTGAGTGTCACTTTAATTTTAGTTTGGGGCAGCAGCTCTGGTAGCTTAGCTGTGAAGTTTCTAAACGTGTCAGGTTGGCTCATTCACATTAGGACTAAAAAAAATGACTAATTCTGTGGTTGTTTTCTGTGTATGCTGCCTTCAAAGCTGACATGAAGTATTTCCTCTTCAGATTTTAAAAACCCTAGGAGCAAAACAAAGATGCTGCACTGTGGTGTAGGTAATAGGAATCCCTGTTTCCATTTCTCTGTTACTCTCAGTTCAGAAACTTATGTCAGCTTCTTCTGTGCTGCTGGTTTCTGATCTGATGAATAAGGGATTGGAGCATCTGACATTTGAGGGGAGGCTGACGTGAGGAGAGAGCTGGGATTGTTCAGCCTAGAGAAGAGAAGACTCTGAGGAGATCTTATCAATTTATATAAATACCTGATGAGGGAAAACAAAGAAAACAGAGCCAGACTCTCCTCAGTGCTATCCAGCAAAACAGTAAGAAGCAAAGGAGGAAAAAAAAGAAGCGCAAGAGATTCCCTTTCAACAGAAGAAACAACCTTTTTCACTCTCAGGTAATTAACACAAACATGTTGCCAAGAGAGGCTCTGGGGTCACCTTTCCTGGCGAGCGTCTTGCTCTAGCTAGCTTGCCTGACCGAGTGGGTCGGATTAGAAGATCTCCAGAGGCTCCTTCTGACCTCAGTGATTCTGCAGCCTTCTGGTAAGCCATTTCTGAACCAGACAGAGAGCTTTGTGTTCCTGCTCATAAGTGCAGCCTCCAATGATTAAAAGCCAAACCTTCTATGTGGAGAATGGTTCTGGGAAAGAAACATCTCCTGAGAGGTCTTTGCCCATACTCCCTCTCTGTGAGAGCAGATGAAGACAGAAACCATGGTTCATTGTTGGTATTGGTACGGTATCTTCCAGAGAGGGTATATTGAGTTACAGAGATCAAAACCCCCATATGAAGCCATGAGATGGGGGGAGCTTTCTAGGGGTGGGGCAGTGACTATTAACACTAGGATGCTGGTAAGTCTAAACCCTAAGATGAAGGTTGCGCTACCATGTGACCTCCACGAGGACATGGGAGCTGAATTGACACTGCACCCTCGTGTGAGGCTGGGAGGAAAGGGTAATCAGCCTGAAAGTGAAGTGCTTGTTACAGGGTGAGTGAATTATAGATTGGGTTTACAGATCATGGGCATTTGATCCTGTATACTTCTTACAGTTTCTGAGACACTGGCAATGCTGTAGCTATTTATTTTAGCTAGCTAAAATTATGCTACTGAAAGAGGCAATAGTAGAGATTCAGTTTTGTAATGATCATTTTTATGAAAGGCTTTGTTCAAGTGACTGCTTCTATAGGCTGTTTGTAGAACGTAACTGCAATCACAAATTCTCCTGCAGTGTTTTCTTCAAAGATACTGTTGTTATCATTTATTTCCTAAACCATCTGTACTGAATAAGGCTAGTAGGCCTTTGTTCTTCCACAACAGTGAACTTCATGCAGATTTCTTCCTAGGAACTTGAACTTGATTTTCTTCAGTTTCCTGTCTGCAATGCCTCACACAAAATTATGCAGGAAACCATTTTTCTGAAAGCTCTCAATGTTATTCCTTGAGAGACAAACTGGAAGCTTTAGTTTAGTGATAATTTGGCCTTCAGTATCTTTAAAAAATCAGTTCAGTATTTTCAGATAGGCTTTGACAGCACTTAAACAGGAATGCCATATTTATATTTTCTTGTGTATTAAAGCCTTTAGAAGTTGTAACATTGTTAAGGAGGGAATCAAAATGTAATTTCTAAGATCCCAACCTCTGCTGCAAAGGCTTCTGCTATCTATATGAGTTTACTTATAATAGAGTTCAGCACCTCTAATCTTAAAATTTTCTTTGCCCAGACTGAGTGGGCATAGAAATGCATGCTATGTTACGTTCGTAGAATAGAGGTGAGTCCTTTGAAAATGTTTGTCTGAAGGTATATGATGTAGCACTTATTTTATCTGATTGCTCTCTTTATACAGGTAATTGATAGCCATTTTAAATGCATAATTTCTTAGAAAGTTGAAATTACCATACTTTGTCATGCATTGGAATTGGATGAAAAGGAACATGTAAAACAATCGAACTAGGAAAATCAGAGGTTTTTCATTCTTTTGGATTATTCTAGGAACATTCAAGAATTCACAACCAGGTAGTTTCTAACAATGTGTGTTATCATTATTGTTCAATCACGTTATTTATATGCAGCCACAAGGCAGCAAATGCAGGGGTTTTGCACGGACTGAGAATGCTAAAATTATTCTATTCCTCCTCAGGATTATTTCTTTTAACAGTTGTTGGTAGTTTTTTGTTTGTTTGTTTTAAATATTTCTCTTCCAAATAAATGCTGTGATGTGGCTCTTAAATCACCAAGCTGTACAAAACAAAGAGAAGCTATAATCACATAGGGAATTTGAGTAAGTGTTGCTGTACGTCTGGTAACAGTTAGCATCTCTGGCACTGGATTATCTTTTATTGCTCTGTAAAGTACCTCACTTGTAGCAAAAATATCAGGGCTTTTTTATTTTTACAATGCATTATGTTTTGCATTTATTAGTATGCTACAGTCAAGGGGAAAATTTTTTTCCTATCTGTGCTCCCAAAAATTCTCATGGAAAAGTGTGATTCAGTTATGGAAGTTTAGTTATTACAACAAGGGAGATTAATGAGATTTAGGTATGTATACTGTTTTATGAATTATTAGATAAGAAATCTGTAATTGCATGGAAGAAACTTTGAAAATGAGACCATCATATTTCTCATGTGGCATCTTGAAACCAATTCTTCCTCAGAGTTATTGTTAGCTGGGAGCCTGGCTTCAGCAGGCTTTTAATTCATTTGAGGCAGTCCTCCTATCTACGGAAACCCTTCAACTTCATTTTCAATATTGATAATAATAAATTTTTGCACATTTTACAACATATAATCACTAAAACTTCTGTTTCTCAAAGGAAATCTGAGTTAGCATGAAAACTTAGATAACAGTTGTATAAAATATTTTGTTTATTAGGCCTTTATTGTTGATTTTAGCAGGATTATTCACCAAATGGCATCACAAATGTATTGTAACATGACTGCTGAGTATGACAGTGAAAGTGATCTGTAGGTTAAACCCTTTGAGAGAAATAAAGTAGGCCAGTGACCCTTCCAAAAATTTGTTGGGAGGAGAAATTTGTACATTTGTCAATTGATTTTAGATAGTTAAAAATAAAATAAAAATTGCTGCCTATCACTTCTCAGCTGGAAAGGGTTTCTGGGCAGAAATCTCTTTTTCTTGTTTCCAGAATAAGAACAATCCATCTCTGATGGAATCTTGATAAATTATTTCTGTCTGCAGGCTAGTTAAACAAAGCAACAGCAGCAATAACAACAAACACAAGAAACCCCCCAAACCTGAAGTTATAAACAATCCCACAGATATTCTGTCATAGGCTTTGCCTGAGTGATGCTTGTAAGCACTAGTGGAGTCAGTCTTCAGTTTATAAATCTAACTTGCCTTTCAGAGAACTCATGACTTCAAATTCACATAGCATTACTACGTGTGATCACTCTTGAATGTACAATAAGCTTAAAAAAAAAAAAGGGCTCAGACTGGCAGTTATTCAACAGATGTACACTGTGTATTATACTTGAAGGAAGGATTTATGAAAACTCCCAGCGGTGTCCTGTCTGCTCCAATTGAAGCCGGTGTGTATTTTGCCATTCACTTCAATAGAACACCTGGAAAAACACTGTGTACTTCGAAAACTCCAATATTTATGTATAAAAAGAATCGGAATTCTGAAGCTTCTGTTTACCATATGGTATTATATTCAGAAATGAAGTCATTTTAATCATGGACAGAAGATGGTCAAAATGTCAGTTAGCATTCTTTTAGAGGTTTAGTTCCAAATAATAATTCTACTAGGGAAATGTCACCTCGAAGGTCTTTTGTGAAAATATGTTATAAAGTAATAATAATAAAAAACAGATTAAAAACAGGTTGCTAAAGCTGATGTTGAAGCAGAACAGTTTTAGAGATCAGCAGTAAGAGCAGACAAAATGATGATTGCAGTTAAAAACTCATCATATTTATTGCAGTTTCTCTACATACATTTCAAGAATGTTTCTTATTATCTGACCTTGAAGAATACTTAAATGCTCATATAAGAAGCATTTTTACTTCCTCACCTCATTACAGTTAGCTCTTCCTGGGCCTTGAGAAGCTCACACTGTGTTCTGGGACCTTTGCCATAACTGTGCTGAGTAGGGTGTGTAAATCATTGAGTGTGACTCTGTTACATATTTCTTCTACTTTCAGCAGTTCTTATTGTACACTTCGATTCATTTCTAAAAATCGGACACAAATTGGGGTTAAAAAAGCCCCCATGCTTGTTTCTTTAGCAAGACTGACAATTTAGTTCTGATAATGCAGAAGAGATTTATCAACATTTTTTCATCAAATAGATTTTGACTATAATCTATTACATACCTTAAAAGAAGAAGCAATAATGGCCTCAATCTGAAATTAGTTATCTGGGTCAGCTTTCATTTACACATTGTGCCTGGCAGGGAGAATTTGACTGGTATCTGATAGTATATAATCTAAGGATAAAAATGCAATTTCCAGATTATCAAAATGTAAAAATGTCGTACATCTATAGCTGAATAGCTATTAAAGGATTCCTGAGAGGACATTGTATATCAGTGCTGTTGACATCAAAAGAGACAGAACTATTTGGAAGAAAAATGCTTTTTGCCCTCTTAAAAACAAAAGCTGCTATCTTTAATCTTGCTGTACGCCAGTTCAGTAGTGTTGTACTTTGTATTTCCAGCTTAGGAATGAAACTACCAATGTACGGATTTGTTTCTTTCTAAATCCACAATTGTTTTACTATGTTCAGAAATGTATGTTTTCAACTTCTTGATGATTCCTTCAAATGTAAAGCCTATGGCAGCAAAGGCAAATTTTTCAGTTTAGTTATAGCCATTTGAGTTTATTTGCTCAAATAACTTCTTTCTCTTGCAACACAGTAACACTAGGCCCCACACCAGTTTGGGAACCATGGAGCACATTGCCAATCTTGGCTAGGCTGTCCTACCACACCCACCATATAGCCTAGCTTTGGTGCCTTTTGACTTTTACCTGTTTGGGCCAATGAAAGATGGACGTTTTCCTAGCAATGACACTGTCATAGTGACTGTGAATCTGGGGGTCACCTCTGCTGGTACAGATGTTTACGAGCGTGATATGTAGGCTCTTGTTCGCAGCTGGCGAAAATCACAGTTAATGGTGGTGAGAATGTTGAAAAATAGTTTTTTATTGCTGAGAATTTGCTCTAATAGTGTCACTGTACTTTTTGTTTCTGTTCTTTTCATGGAAATAAATAGGAGGCACTACTTTCAGAGTGACCTATGTGTTTTAATATTTTATTGCCCAGGTGGAGATGAAGAAAGGAGGAAACGACTCACTTTTTTGATTTATTTCCCTAGTGTTTCATTTTACTTCAGTGGATAAAATTGTTATGTCCTCTTTCCTGAGGGTTTTTGCACAATAGAAATGCAGCATATGGAGTCTGGAAAGAGAAAGTTTTCCTGCTGGAGGGGCTGTCTCCCCTGTGTCTGGGAATTCAGTATGGTTACACTTTTTCAGTGTTTTGATCAGATCAAGGCAGCAGAATATATCCAGATTATGCCTTAATCTCAGCCACATCTGGATTAAAACGATGTCTTCTTTAAATCTGTTTTATTTCATATTTAACTTCTCCTTTCTCTGTCATTCCCCTTATTCCGTCTTTGCAGGAAACTGGATTGCTTGGCAAGACAATAATAACACCGAGTCACAAAAGCTGTTAAAACAAGTGCCTCAAAGAACAGTATCAGCTGATGTCTCTCAAGCATATCTGGAAAGGATGAGATAGGCTTAAGATTCTCCAATACCATGGCTATACAGGAGAATTTGCACAAGAAAAAAATATTGCATCACATTTTGCTTTTTTCTTTCTCTCTTTCCATTCTTATGCATTACTTCAAAGCAAGAGAGCAGTAACAACAACATGAAACACTTCAAAATTTTTCTTTAGCCCTAAAGGCACAGGTACTGGCTTTTCCTAACTAAAGGGAGCTAAAATGCAAGTATTTTCTATGCAAATTTCCATGCTATCAAAACAAAAGGAAAATAGCGCTAAAATAAAATCATAATATTTTACAGTTCACAGATTTATATATTAAAAAGGTTAAGATACTTGCAATGATATTATTGCTGAAGCTAAACCATCTTTTGTATTAAAGCAAAGTATTTTAGTCTATCAAATTGCAAGCCTTCGTCACCTTCAAGCCAAACTGCAAATGACAAGGGATTTTAAATAAAAGTATTACAGTATTATAAAAGAGACATCTGAGAAATATTTCTCAACATGGATGGAATTTTCTAAATATTTATGCTGCCATAAAAGCATTGGTAACTTTAATCCATTTGGACTTAATTTACTTTTCTTATGTGTGTGAGCCACTGATGTTAATGATAGAACTTGTTAAATGTACAGGCCTCTCTGGACTATCAAGCAATATATCACCTTAGTGGTATTTTAAAAGAACTTCCAGTTCTTTGCGCTAGTAAATTTCAACTGTAATGTTATTCTGCGCTTAATGTATATTCCATCATCTCTTAATTTCTTTTATTCAACATGCAAAACATTTGGTCAGCCTCTTGGTAGGATCCTGGCTGGTAACTGTACAGAATAGGTAATGCAGCAATGGTCCTTAGAGGGACAATACCCTTCAGCTTAAATACTGCCATATTTTAACATAATTCTGTGGTTTCTATTCATTTGACAGATACTTGCATTCCACCCTGCTGTTAATAGCTCATGGTACAAAACAGTAATGACAGAAACACTGCCTCTATCTACAACAGAAACTCAAATTTTGGTGAAAAATCCTTAGGAGAAAGGTGCCAATTCCCTTTTAGTGGGCTCTTCATATGCTTTCCTGTTCTTATAAGGAATTTCCTATTAGGAAAGTATGAGAGACGCGTGCACTAAAGGAGGAAGATTATGAGTACCACAGAAGCCTGCTGGGTTTACTTTAATGGAGGTTTTGCTCTCATTTATTACAGCTTCTTGTTGTTGCCGCTTGCTAAGTTTTTATCTCAACGCTTTTTTTGGCAGGAGGCTCCATCTATGTGATTTTACTCTATTATTTCTAGTGGTACTGTAATACCTTTTAAATTCAGAAATTTTCTTGTACAGTAGAAGAAAGCGTTAAAGCCTTCTTGAACAATACAAGGCTTTATGAGTTGGCTCCAGGGGCCCACCATACTGGAGAATTTCATTATGCTTTTATGATTTGTCGCAAGACAGAAACTGTAAAGCTTCTTGACAATGACTGTAAATTATCAAAGCAAAAATTGTCTGATCCATTCTGTCTGTGAGGACTGCAGTATTCACATGGGGGTTGTACTTAATGCCAAAGAACAAGACTGGAATATCAACCATACCTTAGAAGATGTTTAAAAACTTTCTGTAAGTGGGGCCAGCTCTCTAATGACTAGTAACTTTAATAGATGACATAACAATCTCTTAGTTCAGTTGAGTAGGGGCTCTAAAAACAACTTCAAAGAAAATAGTAGTTACAATCGTAATGTAAATGCGTTGGAATAATGTGGCAGCAAGAAATAGTCAGAGAAATACTCTCTGGCTTTATGTAAGCCAGACAAACCTGATGTTTTATTGAAAAGATAAAAGACTTTTTCTCCCTAACCTCAAATAGTGGCATAAGCCCCATCTCTTTGAATTTCCAGCCAGCATTTGATATGTTGCCATTTAGGAAGTACACTTATCAGGGAGATTAGGCCCAGAGATGCAAGGCTTGTAAAGGGAGAATTACTTATCATTAAAGATTACTATTAAAGATCTTTAAGATCAATTGAAGAACAGATGTTTTTTTTCCTACTTCTTGAAACATTCAAGAATTTTGCTCTTCATGCTAACTTTTGGCATGTCCTTCCACCAGTGAAGGAGGTATTGCAGATTTAATTAATTTATTGCAGAGTAGGGGATCATAGCATTTCAGAATGGTATTTTTAAAATTTGAATAGGATCACTCCTATGTTGCTTCAGGTTCTGCAAATGACTGAAAGCAAAGATGCCACAAGGATTGATTGTTCCATGCAGTAAGATGTAGAAGAATTATTATAATGTTTCAATTCTATATTGCTCCTTTAGGACCTCTTTAATTATTGCAAAAGGTAACCGGCCATTAAGCTTCATCTAGATGCTCTGAATTTCTGGAATTTCTGTAAGCTATGTGCAAAGACTGTCCTTCATTAACCACTGAAAACAATCACATTATCTGAGTGCCAAAATTGGTTGAAGAACGTATGCTTTTAGTTTTTAGATGACTGGGTTCAAATATTTGGAAGAAGCACATGTTAAAATCTTAAACTTTAAAGTGGCTGCAGCTGTCATTCAGACCTGTGAGGAATGCAGTGTACATGCCTTGATATGAATCTCTGCCTCAGGCTTTAGAACAACTGCTACTACATCTCAGTGTTCAAAAGCTGCAAGCTACAATAGTAACAAAATAAACAAAAAAACGAGAGGAAAGTTTGTGCTCCCTTACATGAAGGATGAAAACGTAAGGGTTGCAAAGTGACTGGTGATAGTTTGCTCAGAGTCTGTACTTTAGAAAATAGAACGCTTCTGAAAGAGCAAAGACTCAAGCTATACTAAATGGATAGTTTATCACATGAGTAAATATACGTGTGGGTAAATACACAGGTTTTCTCAGCCTAAGATAAATTGTTTCTTCAGCTTGCTTTTGGCTGTAGTTATTTTTCATCAACAGGCAGCTGTTAACACTGTAGGAAAAGATAGTAGAACCTTACATAAAAATATGTTTTTATAACATTGGGATGCTTTGCTGCATTGTAACACCAGGCGTAAATATAACGGGATTTCTATTATTATTATTCTAATCAGATCCTCTTGAAATTATAACAGTAGGTACTTAGATACTGTACATCAAAAGCCTCATTTATCATTTATCAGGAAGCAGAGGCCGAAATGTAATTTTTATGTAAATGTAAAAAAAATGTTAATAAAAATTGCTTAGTGAAACTTTCTGTATTGCTACAGGGTTATTATGACTAGCTTGACTTTTCCTTATTGTTTGCAATGTATTAGTTGAGAGATTCTGACAAATATCAGGTATTAAAATCTGATTAACAGCTAGCTGGACAAACAGAAGGTTTAGAGAGTACATACAACTTTTTTTGGATTTTTGTCTTGAAGCTTAGGCAAGGATCACATGCAGCCTTGAGGTGAGAGGCTAAGATATTCTGTTACACCCCATGCAGCAAATGTAGGGTTTCCCACTGTGGGTTAGCTGACTTGGCAAAACCATCTCTGGGTTGTAACAACCCCATGTAGTGATGCAGACTTGGTGAAGAGTGGCTGAAATGTTGTTGCCCAGGAGCAAAGGCCTGGTATGTAGGTTAACAGCCAGATGAACACAAGTCATCAGTGTGTTCAGGTGGCCAAGAAGGCCAATGGCATCCGGGCCTGCATCAGAAATAGTGTGGCCAGAGAGACTATTTAAGTGATTATTCCTCTATGCTCAGTACTGGTAAGACTGCACTCTGAGTACTGTGTTCAGTTTTGGGCCCTCTCTACAAGAAGGATATCGAGTTTCTCAAGCATGTGAGAGAAGAGCATTGAAACTGGTGAAGGAACTAGAAAACAAGACGTATGATGAGTGACTGAGGGAATTGGGACTGTTTGGTCTGGATAAAAGGAGGCTCAGGGGAGACCTTGTTTCTTTCTACAGCTACCTGAATGGAGGTTGCAGCAAGGTCAGTCTATTTTGTCAGGTAACAATTGATGGGATGCGAGAAAATAGTCTCATGTTGTGTCAGAGGAGGTTTAAATTGGACGTAAGGAAGAATTTCTTCATAAAGGTGGTGATTAGGTGTTGAAACAGGCTGCCTGGACAAGTAATGGAGTCACTGTCCCTGAGGTATTTAAAAGACTTGTGGCTGTGGCACTAAGGCACACAGTTTAGTGGTGGGACATGGTAGGTCACATTGATGGTTGGACTTGATCTCCAACCCAGATGATTCTGTGTGTGTGTGGTGGTTTAACTCAGCAGGTAGTTAAGCACCTCACAGTCATTCACAGCCCCCTCCTCAGTGGGATGGCAGAGGGAACAGAGAAAAAATAAGTAGAGCCCATAGGTTGAGATAAACACTATTTGCTTAGACAGAAAAGGAAGAGGAAAAAATAATAGTAATGATAATTATATTCGTATATTATATATACAAATATAAATGTATGTACACAGATACAAATATATATGCACACACAATAGAAGTGATGCTCAAGCAATTGCTCACCACCCAACTGATGCCCAGCCAGTCCCCAGGCAGTAGCTGCCTGCCTGGCCAACTCCCCATTGTTTTTCAAGTTTTTTTCACATGATATCACATGATATAGAATATCCCTTTGGCCAGTTTAGGTCAGCTGTCCTAGTTTTGTCCCCTCCCAGCAACTTGTGCCACCCAACCCCCTTGCTGGCAGCACAGTATGAGAAACTGAGATGCCCTTGGCTCTATACAGCACTCACAGCAACAGCTAAAATGTCGCTGTGTTATCAACATTGTTTTTCTCCTAAAGCCAAAAGGTAGCATCATACCAGACACTGTGAAGGAAAAAATCAACTCTGTCCCAGCTGAAACCAGGACAGACTGTATGATTTCTTTGTTGAAACTTTTTATTTCACATGAAACAAGATCAGTCCTAAAATGTATCTATCTAGGCTATTGAGATATCCTGCAAACAGTATAATTTAAATGAGACAATAATTTGTGTGTTTCAGTTGCCGGCTGAATAAGAAACTTTTAACTAACTTAGCCTAACTGGGCAGCCAGGAAGTGAATACTTGGAGACTTGGAATATATATTAAGCTGTGCTATCTTTCATCATAGTATTTGAACAGTGTTGTTTTGCCAGTCTGTACTGTCTTTTTCAAATAACCTTTTTAATGGAACTTGTTGTATTCCTTTAAATATCCAATTTAATTTGAAGATCTGTGTGCACATTGAACATATTGCCATTCTTTTCTTAAGGAAAACTACCTTTTCTTTTGTTTATTTACGCCCCGTGCTACAAGGAGGTTCAGACCTGTTTAGTAAATCAATATATAACATTAAGAATATGCATGCCTTTTTAGGATCATGTTTCAAATTAGGATTAAATCTAACTGTGCAATGCTTACTGATGATGAGTAGCTCCTAAAGAAGCAGAATCAGGAAAAAATCAGCATTTATTGTGTAGGATGTAGAAGTTATCTTAGTAATTAATATTTGATAATACAGAGGAATTTAAACTGTAAAGTGAATACTTTTTACAAGACACTAATTGGAAGACTACAGTAATAGACTGTGATTTATTGAGTATTCTAAAATGGATATAAAATTTATATTGAAAAAAAAGTTTAATGTACTAGGATCAATCTACAAGATCCTTACTCAAGGAACTAAAGCAAATTAAACCAGTGCTGTACATTCTATATTTAAGTGCTCATCACTGGGTGTAAGGGTTTCAGATATAAATCACAATAAGACACACTTTACTGACGATATAGAATATTAGTTTCTTTCCCTGTACATGGAAGGAAGGTTACTATGGTGACAGAACGATTGTGTCTCTGTTGCTGAGGATCCTTATGCCTGCCTTCTCCAGTGTACCTTTCAGATTCAAACGGAAACCTGGAAGCTACAAGAAATGTATTAAATTCTGCTTGAAGGAAACCATGGCCAAAACACAAGAAATGCCTGTAACACATAACCAAAAAGAAATGAAAAGGAAAAAAGGAGAAGAGAAAAAGTGATTAAACTTTGTACCACATCTAACTGTAGAATCTGTTTACTTAAAGTAAAACTAACAACAAATTATAATGGTTAGCATGTAATTTTGGACTTTCAGTATGTTTTTCCCCCAGGTTAATTTGGCAAACATATACTAAGTAGGATCAATTTCTAACTAAGACATTTAGCCTTCCTTACAGTAACCAAGTCATGAGGTTTGCTTAGCAGTTTGGTAAGACTGTTCCTACAATACTGCAAGAATCCTCATTCAAAGCAGAATGACTATGGCATGCATATACCAGCTGTTCCATGAACAGCTTTTAATACAACAATATGTGAAGTAGAATACTACCAGTAGTTCTGCTTTGCTTACTATGAAAGATAGGGTCACATTGTTATAGAGTGGATAGTATGCCCTAGAATGCCAGTTCAGAGTTAGCACACTCCTGCCATCGAAGATTGGTCCTGCATGCAAAACTCTGAAGACATTGGGTATATGCCTAGCAGTAGTGTGGTACAAGACTGTGTGGCACTCTACTGCTGCCAGAACCTGAGAAAGTAGTTCAAAGCTTCTCTGGGTCTGTGCACATGAACTTCAGGTGCTGCAGTGTTTGCAGTATGGACACAACCTTGGTTTGAACTGAGATATAAAGAAAGGATGCTTTAAATTCTCACAGGTCCTGGCTGTTCCTTAGGAGACAGCTTTTCCTAGCCGATGCGTGGTGGAGATGGTCAGACCAACCTGGGATATTAATGTCACCAGATCTCGTGCTGCTCAGTTACATATGGTGCAGTTCCATCCTCAGTTTGCTTACTATTCCTCCTCTCTTTTCCCCTTACTCTTAGAAGTTGAAATTTTTGCCACGTTGGGCCAGCCCTTAAGATGTTGGTAACAGCCAGCATATCATCCATCTTCTCTATTAAGTGGAAGAAGGAAGGGAATAATAAATGAATGAAAGCTTCTGCGTTCATTCAAACCAGTATCTGTGTACCTGGATTCCATGCCTAGCTGTCTTGGGGGTGTGTGTAGTGTAAAGGAATAGGGCTGAATGTAGATGCCACCTTCATGTCAACTGGAACAAAAGAAACCAGGTTAGGTCACTGGTCTAGAGGTTATTGTTCTCTAAAATCTGCTGACTCAGCTATTCGTTGAAAATGGTTACCAAACCTCCTTCAGTCGGTGAAGTGGATTAGCTCAAGAAGCTTAAACAGAGGTGATTTTCTAGCTCTTTCATATGGAGGTATCTTTAACTGAGGTTTTCTTTAGAAGGGCATAAATGTTGGTTCATTTTGAATAAAATAAATTAGCACTTCTGTGAGCAGACCTGATATGGGAAAGTAACAACCATATGGAGGTGTGCAAGTAGCCTTTTCTCTCTGACAGCTATTTTGAGAGTGCACATCTGTCCGCACCTTCAGAACTGTCCTCATGACTTGGTTATTCTGGCCTAGAGAAACTACACTTTATACTTTTGTAGAATTATTCATGGTTTTATTTAGTGAAGCTGCATGACTGGGTACACTGTGTTTGCATCTGTTATATCTTCAAAGTTCTCAAATGCCATGCTTTCCAAAAGCCTAGGCAACTCTAATCAACATTTCATTAGCATGTCTAGAGCAACAGATGAGTGAACCTCCATCCTGCAATTTGGATAAATCTTAATTTTAGAGGTGCCTCTCCAAGAATAAAACGTCTTGGCTGATATGGCTTTCCACAGGCATGATTCACAAAGCTAAATATGCTTCCTATAATCACAGTGCTGAAACTGTGAAATGCTGAGTGCTTAAAACAGTACGCTGAGCAGAGTGCTGCAGACTAAGAATCTCAGAGCAGCTGCTGTAACAGAATATTGGTGACTAACGGAGAAAAGAAGGAGGTGGGAGTGATGTGTTTGAGCTGTTCCAATTTTTTATGACCTAACATGCTTTATTTCCATCTGAAGAAAAGCAAAAGTGGAAATATGGCTTTTGCAAAGAGAAGTTGCTAATTATTGTATCAAAAATTCATCTGATTTTGTTGTCTAGCACTAAATGGTGTTCTTGACACGCCATGATAGTATCACCAGGAGGTCAAGGAAGGTTTCCTCCTTTTCAGTATTCCTCCTTTTCAGCACGGGTCAGACCACGTCTGGCATGCTGGGGCAAGTTCTGGGCTCCCCAGTACACAGGAAATGTGGACAAACTGGTGAGTCCAGTGAATGGACACTAGGATGGTAGAGCAACTGCAGTTTGTTGTCTTATGAGGGGAGGCTGAGAGTGCAGGGACTGTACAGCCTGGAGAAGGGAAGACTCAAGGGGGATCTTGTGAATGAGTATGTAAATACCTGAGGAGGGGAGTAAAGAACACAGACCCAGACTCATAGTGATAGGACTAGAGTCAATAGGCAAAGTGAAATACAGGAAATTCCATCAAAACATAAGAAAAAAAGGGTTTTTTTTTTTACCCTGAGAGTGGTCAAACACAGGAACAGTTTGTGTAGAGGTGCAATTTCCATCATTGGAGGCAGTGAAAATCCAACAGCACATCCCTAAGACAGCTGCTCTGGCTGACCCTACTTTGAGCAATGGAGTTGGTCTCGATAAACTCCAGTTTTATTTATGTTGTATATTGTCTTATTCCAGCAAGAAATACTAGTTAGCATTTTTCGGTAGTCATAAATATTTGCTAAATTACTTTGCAAATACAGTCTGCTGAGAGCTGATGCTTCCCTTCCCTCATTTCCCCCATTCTCCTTCTTCCTCTTTCTTCTACTAATACTATTTTCGTTGTGTGAATTATGTGGCTGAGTTCTAAAATACTTTTGCTCCAGGGTGATATCTTAAGAGTTAAAAAAGAGTGCACATCTAGTACAAGTCTGGCCCAAATAATTAATTGGCATTAACACTCTTGGAACTTCTTAGACTGATCACTGTTTTTGTGAACAAACTGGAGGCAGTCCAAAAACCTGCCAAAACTTTGTATATGTGACCTTGGGAGTTAACAGTGGGTAGAAGCTGCCCAACTTAATTGCAAAAGTGTTCATGAATCTGCCTTTGATTGTTCAGCTCTGGCATAATTACTGCAGTGGTTTGAGTCTTCTGCTCTTGTAGTAACGTCTGTTTCATTTCACGCCTGCAACATTAATTTTATGTGATGGAATGCTATACCACTGGTGCCCACTGGGATTTTATCTGGCCTCTAATTGGCAGCTGATGAGTATTTTGAGTCCTAAAAAACCTTGATGCCAATTTTCTAGTGTGGATTTATAGTGCTTCCTGCAATTTGGCCACAGTTTGATTAAATTATTGCCTTTAATTTAGATTTACTATGATTTTGTATGTTCATTTTTCTTTGAGAAGGTACAAGCCAGACATTAATATGGAATAAAACTAATGAAGAACTATGTATAAATATTTTATAGTGCATCTAAAATGTGCACTATTTCTTTTACTGATGAAACAGCACTCCTGAGAATTTTCTGAGGCATCCCAGATTTGTAGGCACAACTTTAATCTTCAAATGTATTAACACAGAATATTTTAGAGGGAAACATTTGTGGAATTAGAAAATATATATATTTGGCTGGTGCTATCTTGCATTGCAGAAACAATGCCAAGGTTGGGTGCCAGGAAAAGTATTCAATGCTCAATCAAACAAAGAGGACAATGGTGGAGAAAGGAGACAGATATGCATTGTGGATCTCGTTCCTGTTTTGTGATTGTACCCTGAAAGCTGCCATGCTATGACAAGCCCTGTTGAACCATAGGCTGTATTTCCTGAATGCAGAGCTAGAGCTCAGTGAAACTCTATCTTCAGTTCTTCTGTCAAATTTACTCTTAATCAGAAAAAATATTTTAATCTGATAGCCATTTTCCAGCAAAATGAGTGTTGAATAGATTTAACATAATAGACAGCATGTATATTTTTCAGATACCTCACGCACATCTATGTATATATGCGCTCATAAAAGGTTATAGATATTTGTGTAATATTGCTTATGCAAGGATTGCAAAATAAAGTTTCCTATCTTAAAATGACTTTTTAGGAGATTTTTATCTTGTGTGTATGCCTACAAAGCTGTCAAGGGCAATTTTAATTAGCTGACTACTACAGATGTCTGCATTGTCAAATTTCTTATTTTCGAAGGGCAAATTCAGTATCGTTTACAAAGATTTATCTTGATCCAGTATCACAATTGTTGGACTCTGTGATAGACGGGGATTTCCCAGACACTTTAAGAACATAAGATTATTGAATGGTATCAGCATATGTGAAATGGTGGTCGTGTTCTTGATTTGGTGTTCTGGAGGCAGCTGAAAACAGGCGCCTTCTTTTTATTTCTTTCCTTAGAACCTTCGGATACATCTTCCATCACAGCAATCCTTTTAACAGTCTTTCCTGAAAAACACCACTTTCCCAAGTCTGGGATTGGAAAACATTGTTTCCTATAAAGACCATTTCCTTGAAAGTGTTAGTATTTTTATTTTAATTGTATTTTTTTTTAATATAGAATATTGTTACCAGTACTTTTCCCTGGTTCCACGATAAGAGGCTGTCATTTCCATGTAAGCGAGAGTTACCAAAACTACTTCTTTACAATGGAAGAATTATTAGATATTTAAGCTATAGCTATGCAGGAAACAAAAAAATTGTTCCATACCATCTGCAGAATTTAGTTACTCAAAACTTTTTGATTATAAACAATCTGAATTGATTTAGACTTCATTCTGTAAAAGGGTCAGGAGCTTAGTTTAAAGTCTGTTTAAGCGTTTGTGCTTTATTTATCGTTGCCATCCTTGTGTTAACCAGTATGAGAAGTTTGGCTCACCTTAAGCAGATAGAAACACTGTAGGTAAACAATTTTAATCATCAGAGTATTAACTCCTACAACCAGAAGAGAACAGAATTTGTGTGTTCATGCTGTAGACCAGGCTGAAGTGATCATGCTTTGGGAAGTGATTTTTGGGTGGGAGGATGTTCAGAGAGTAGTGGTTTTTCTTCTATTTTTTAATTTAGTTTTGATTAGGGCAGCAGTTCTTTGAAAAGATCTTTTGCAAACTGGCAAAAACAAATTGCCTAAATCTGCTTTTATTTCTAAATTTGAAGTGTCCCTCCATGATGTATCCTTTCTAACTCCTGTGTTGTAGAAAGAAGACTTTAGAACCAAATTTGATTGCTTGGTCTCCCGGGATTTAAATCAACTGGAAGGATTAAGGAGTGTTATGGGGATTGGGGTGGGGGAGAGAAGAAATAGTAGCATGGAGTGGAGAAATGTAAGAAAGTAAACATCCTTATCTGTTCCTAGGGCATGATGTCAGCTATTGTAGCCTCAGATTGCTGAGCAACTTATTTTTTCATTCAATATCGAGTTCCAAAATAAACATAAAATCATTCTTCTCCTTCAGCTTAGAGATCAATTTGCAATGCAGGGTATATATTTGTAAACAGGATAAACAACACTGCAGAGAAATGGGGTGTTTGGAAGCAATACTGTGCCTTACCCTTGCTCTCTTCAGCTGGGATGCTTCTGCCCTCAGCAAATAACTATTCACTTCTTTCCTTCCCCTCTCGACAATTGACGTAAATATGGTAGAGAAGTTTTGCTTCTGCTTTGCCAATTCCCACCTATAATTCTATTAGGAATTAATTATAATCAGTATCTGGCTCCTACTCCTTGATGTTCTCTAAGAGTCGGGCAGTCTTTTTGAGTGGAACTATTTTTCCTCTGTTTGTGCTTGCTGAGAAAATCGCTCCATCAGGACGTCATACTTCTGTTAATTCTATCTTTGATAATATTTTTTAAACTGTAGGTAGGAAAGATCATTGTGCTCTGACCAAACTGCTTCAAAGATCCCACAACATGTAGCAATGATTGGGTGCCAAGTGATGCAATACCAAAATCATTCTTGAAAATCAACTAGAAGTCTCCAAAATAACCGTGTACTCCATTATTTACTCATGCAATCTACTTTCCAGTAACACAGAAAAGATAAAGTGTAATGTGTTTCGTATTAGAAAGTATTTCTAATAAAACATTCAACTACAGTATCTGATAAGGTCCATTGAACTAGTTTACAGTTCTTTTATCTTTTTTTAACTTCTCACTAAGCATTGCACCGAAGATTTGCACTGGAGCCCTTGGAATATTTCTAATTCACCACTTCTTGGTGATTATAAATAAAAATTCATTTAAAAAAAAAAAGAGAAAAAGACATCAGAAGCAGTTTTTTATCTTCACTTTTAAAATTCATATTAAAGTATATCCCATCTGAGACAGCAAATTCTAAGAAGAGATCAAAACAAAAGAATAGCATCAGAGCAGAGATGTAAGAAAATCCATTTTAAGTGGAAATTGTTCCTTAAACTGCAGTTTACTGTCTAGAAATGTTAAAACCAATGGAGCAAAAATAACTTAACCCTCCCAGCAAAGATGGTCATTTTGCAGATTATATGTGGCAATTGCATATATTATTGCATGTTAGCAGCAGAGTTTATTCACCCTATCTTGTTTGAATTAGACTAAATTCTATGCAATTTTCTATAACTTACATATCAGCAAACATTTCAGTAAAATGCAGAATTGGAACAGATTTCTGATTTTTTCCCTTATTATTTGTTCTTTTGACCATGAATTAGCCTTTTGGCTTTGAAATTGAATTTAATTTTTGCAAATATGAACTGTTCTAATAATTAAAGTGTTTTAATTCTTCTGTATTGCAAGTAAAATGCTCTTAATAGCTAAATTATGTACTAGCTAAATCTTATAAATGCTATTGTTAGAAGTAAAGGAAGAAAGAAAGAAAAAAGAAAAACAGGGCTATTTTCAGATCTGGGCAGGAAAGAGTCTTCAGTCCTGCAAAAATGAGAAATCTAAAACATTTTCTTATTTCATATCAGCAAGAACTGGCTATCTTTTCATGACTTTTGTCAGCAAGAAAAAGGGTATTTTCTAGGCACCAACTTTCAGCATGTTTCTGTAGTAACTATATCCTGGAATTTAAGACTGTTGTCCAACCTGTGATTTTGATTCCCTTATTTATGTGTCAAATGCAAAACAACCAAGATCTATGTTCAGCTGAGTTTGAAAAATTTGGAGGGATGCTCTTTGACTATTTTATTTTCCCAAGCTGTAGAGGAGAAAAAGACAAGAGACTGCAGTCATTTTGCTGGATGCACAAAACATTTTTCCAGGAAAGCTTCACCCTTTCTCCTTTCCAAAATAACAAGGAAAACAAATCCAATGAAAGCCAGTACAAATCTTTTCATTAACTTCAGCCAAATTCGTATCAAGCCAGAAAGCAGAAATATAATCTTGTTTAAACTTGTTAATTACTGTAGCCTGCAAGTAGTCTAGCTGAATTTTAAGAAAACCGAAGTTTAATAATGCTGCTCTTACTGAAAGTGTTTTTTAATTATTGCAAGTGGTAAAGGAACTCAGCATTCCTTTACCTTACAGGATTTGTCCTAATATAACACGGGCTACAAAGATTTATGTGGAAAGTTGGATATACCTTCTCTAATGCTTTTAAAAATGATTTTAGCATCATGTTTACCATTTAACCTACTCAATTGCTTTGACACATGCATTCACTTCAGGAAAGCAAACCAAGGAATTATCTGAGTGTGGTATACAGTTTATCATGAGTGCCTGGAGGAAATCCTTGGTAGCTGAACAGCCCACAGACACAGCAAAAACAAAACAGCTCAGGAGGGGAATTCTTTTGTTGCTGTGCAGGAAGAAAAATATCACTTTCTATAGGCTGCTTTTGCACAGACTGATCATGTGCAGATTTCTTTAGGAACCATCTTCACTACTTAACATGTAACATTAATGGAACATTAACTTACAGTGTCTTAGATCTTACAAAGCATCTGTCATGCTCAGTGCACTATTTGAGCTGCATAGTTCCTCAGACTATCCAGTGTTTCTACGACTATGCAACTTCCCTTTGCTTGTAAGAAAACCTATCCACCTTTGGTATCATGTCTGTTTTACAGTAACAAAAAAGTCTTGGATTAAAAAATGCTGCTATGCAGAAGTAGATCATATGGGCTAACAGGCAAATGTTTTGTAGGGGCTGAAGTGAAGAAAATGCTCTTGTTAAAAAAGTATGGCTCGGAAACATTGAGACTGCTGGGCCATTATAAGAACAGACAACAATAGAAACATGTTGGAAATGTCAAACACTGATAAACAAGTTTTGATTTTTTTTGTTTGATGCAGGAAAAAGAATTATTTTAGGCAAGACACAATATTCTGAGTCGATGTGAAAGCTGCTAACAGTGCAGCTCTTACTGCCGGTTTTCTTAAAGAAGAAAATGTCACTTCCCCACATCTCATAAGGCCGTGACTTTTCAAAGTTTGTCTTAGTACTGTCACAAATTAAATCAGCCAAAGTCATGATGGCATCTTTTAGGGGAACCAGGGTAGTTTATGGGAACTGGAATAAATTTCTCCTTTCATATTACAGATGCAGTGCTCAGCCTGTCAGCAGAGGCAGTCCACTGAGGTGTCTGGCTTATGCTGCAGTGAGGAAGAATTTAGTTATGGTTCCCAGGTTTTGCTCAGATGGATACTGATGTTTTGACTGTGTTTTCTAATGAAATTTGGTAGCAAAAATCAGTAGCCATTATAGATGCCTACTTTATGAGGTGGTAGTCAGAAAACCTCATGCTTTTGTCACTATTTCTATCCTGCTATAAACTCTTACTTGTGTAGGGAGCTCCTATTCTACCAAGAGCAGACCCTAGTGGGGGTAAAATTCCTCAGAGCATTAAGTGCTGCTTAAAGAGTGACACAGAGCAAAACTTTTCAGTAACAGCTGATTTGTAAAAGATCACATTTGCAGAGGCTTAACTGCTAGGATGAAGGAATTCCAAAGCTACAATCTGTTACATCAGCCCTGCCTAAATAATGAAGGGCCGTATTTATTTTTTGGTGCCTCTGTAAAGAGTGCAGGTATCTGTGCTAACACAGATTAATCTGTACAGTGAGCTAAAGTCACATCTAAACATGCCAACTGTATTCCAGAAAGAAAAAAAAAAAAANTCATCTCTGTTTAGACTTGTACATTGTCCACAGTTGCTGGATTGCTCACATGTCCGTTGTTGTGCAGAAATTCTCCCACACCTGTGTAGTACAGTTGTTAGGCTGCTTTTGAATTGCTGAGTGACACTTCATTTTATATGCTATACAGAAAGATAAGTGTTGGGCATTCATCTACAGCCCCGCCTCAGCCAGTTAAAAACTATCAGAGATGCACACATTCCCTTATCTAAATTGTGCTGTTTTGAAAAACAGCACATATAGTTATGCTGAAAACAATCAAGAGAAAGCTTACAAGAGGAACAGTTCTGACAGGTAAACTTATTCCTGAGGTGCTTATCACTAGAGAGTTATAATACAAAACTTGATCTCTGGTCTTTGTTTTGGAAATCCAGGCCATACTGATCTGGAGTGCCTCCTGAGAGATGCTGTGAACCTTCAGTTCTAGTGTAAAATAGCAGAAAAGTGTGCTTAACCCTGCAAAGAAGAAACACCAAAGCATATGTTACAACCTTGTGTAGTTCTGGTTGTCTGGCTCTAGTAAAGTAGTGATCGAAACGAGACATCCTGTCATTAGCATTCTTTGGAGACTACATTCATTTTCCACAGGATCCTGCCTCTAATGCAGGAGCAGCCCATAATTCTACTGCAAGCAGTGCAAACCTATTTCTGGCTCACTGGGCCAAAATTCCTCTAACAATGATTATGATGCATATCTGGGCAGAAAGACTCTACACAAAAGTAATTATTCAATAGGTAGAATTGAGTCATTCTGCTGTGGCTGCATGTTTTAGTTTATTCTTACCAGTATTGCTAGGAGTGATACTGCGATCCTGAACATTTGCTGGGTGGTGGTCAGTGACTAGGCCGACCTCTGTTCATTCCTGCAAGGCGTTGGGTATTGCAGCTTGGTCACTAACTGTAGAAGAAGAACTCTAGCTTTTCTTTAGTGGAAAAAAATAACCTTTTATTTATGCTTGCAGTTCTTATATTCAAGGTTCAAATTTTAGCCTACTAAAGGACAAGAACAGTTAAAGCACAAAACTGGAAACTGTATAATGTGGAATCACTTCCAGGCTAAGCCTTTAGCTTGCTTTGCAGTAGACCCTCTGCAGTTTCGTCAACTGGATTTATGCATCTACTTCTGGAATTTCACTGAGACAACTAATTTTAGAGTGTTAGTCACAATTGGCAAATTCTTTATTCATTGCAGGGAGGTGTCAGACTATTTTAAGCTCTTCTGGAGGTGCCACTGACACTAAAGGAAACCTGGGGGAAACAAGATCAGGTACTCAGGTCACTTCACCTAGCGCCAGTTCTGTCCAGTGTATCTGTGAATGATCTTTCCTTGTTCCCTATTGATACTGAGGGAATCTGGCTCTCTGATATCCTTGTTCCTTGCTGTTGTATAGGTTTTGTTTCATAATGCACGAATGGAAAATACTGAGTCACTGTAGCAGTCTCACTTCAGCTGTATCTCTGGGGAAAAAATGAAAAGTTAAACCTTTGTACCTCAGTTGCCAACACCATCTCTCTAAACATCTGTCAACAGACCCCAATGTTACTTACTATTACAAATTTAAGGTTTATGTCATAAAACACAACTACGTGTTTACTGCTCGTTAATTTTGGCTTAGTAACAATCGTGATATACACTGTGCTGTAACTGATTTAATATATAAATGCCACTGTGGCTTATTGATCTCTTTTCATTAGAGATGTTTGGCAAACAAAGTTTATGAGAGATATTCTCTGTCTTCTAAATAGCTCATATGAAAAGATAGAGAATTTACTGAGGAATTAATTTTAAGCAAGACATTTTAATGAGGCTGTGAACGTGTCTAGTAGCTTCTTCAAGCATTCACAGGTACAAAAAAGTTCAACTTGTCATAGAATCAGTTCTCTAGGAGAACAAATGTGTGGGCAAGTTTCAATATCTGCTTGAACATCTCTTTAATTAGAAAGTCAATTTCTTTTCATGAATTTTGCTATGTTACAATTTCAACTTAAATTCATGAGTATGGAGAATTTCTCTAGTCTACTTTGTCTGTGGGAAGTAGTAGCCCTGAATAATGATACACTTCAACACTCATGCACCTAATACTTTTGTAACTTAAAATTCATTAATAAGATATAATTAAACACAATAAGAGGCATACGTTTTAAAGGTCTGATTCTTAGCCAGCAGCTGTATATTTATGCCGGAAAGCAGCTATTTTTGTTTTAGACTTGCTTTGAAACACATGCAATTTTTTATTAAACATACTAAAGTTTTGCTGAAAAAGTGAGTGCTTACTCCACTTGGGGTATGAACGTACCCAAAAATAAGGTAGGTACCTTTAGCATAAGTCACATTTCAATTAAACTGATCAAATGTGTTTTTTTAAATGCCTGACTTAAATTTCTCCAAAAGAGAAAAGAAAGAGGAAAATATTTTCCTGTAGTCCTTGAATTCCTTTAGCCCGAGGCTGTGATTACCAACAATACTCAAGTGACCTCACCAATCACTATCAAAACGCTGCCAGCTGACATACCATTAGGTTGTGATATTTTGGACAAAATCATAATGGCATCTCCTGAATTGAAAGATTCTATGTCCTATCTTTTGTGCTGCTAATTATGTAATTCTTTTATGCTTTAATGTTTTGTGTAGTCATTGCTAATTGTCAGAATATCCTGTTGAGTTTGGTGAAAGTTGCTGTTCCCAATGGGAGATAACACTTAATTCTTTTAGTTTTTACTTCATAGAAAAACCATGCAGGGTTTTCATGAAATCTTTTTCAGTGTTGTTTGGTTTACCTTACAAGATGAGGCACGGAAAATCAAAAACCCAAAACCCAACATCAAACGACAACTTGTATAGATTACAGAAGGAAAGATGTAAATGATCAATATTGTACACCAGGACTGACGTCTAACATGTTGTTCACTAATTCTTTGGCTAAGGACTTGAATAGACACAATGTTCTCCCCATTCAACCTCAAAACCTGGCTCACAAATGTTTGCAGAAAGGAAAGTGATTTCACTTAGAAAAAATCAATATCATGTTCAGTCCCATATCTTTTGAGAAAAGCTTCCTTCTACACACATCTAGCTTTAGATAATAACTTCATAATGGTCTTAACTCCAGGATTAGAAACAACTGTATTTAAAACAGAGTCTTTATTACTTGTTCATTAATTTTTGTGTGTCCTATTGGATTTGGATTAAGGGCTGACAAGATTAGGTTCACTTATTTTTTATTGCCAGTTTACATCCTATTATAGAGCATAAAATTTAAAATGGGCTTTTTTTTATTTTTCCTTAGCCTGAGTAATGAATGAGTCATGTTATTTGAGATCTTTCAAAACCATTTTTCTTGAACATTTAGTGATATCAATTTTTAGACTACAGTAGTGGAGACAAAGTAAACACTGTTGATTTAACTTCATGAAATTGCCTTCATTCTTTCCTGACATTGCCTAAAAGCAACAAATTCCACAATGCGTGAACAGACAAAAAAGCAGAGAATTCTGTGGAAATAGTCACTTTTTTGGGTGATCATAGTCAAGGTCAATGAATTTTTTACCTCTGTCACCTGATAATTACAACTTTGCCTCTAAGAGTATTGGCATTGCCAAAAACCAGAGGGCAACTGCAGGAAACTGCTTCCTTTGGAGACAAAGTAATCGTGTCTTGTGTACCTGGTAACTATGGTATGAAATGGGTTATTACTCATATCCAACTGAAAAGTAAATTTGAATATTGAATCAACCAGAAGAATGAATCAAAGCAAATATGGTTGGTCTAGATGTGAGTGCTCCTTGTTTTACCTCCCATTCCTTACCCATGGTATCACAGGTTTTATCTTATCACTAACAATAGTGTTGTTCTGTTGTTATTGCTCTTATTTTTCCTGTTTAGTGACAGGAATTATTCTATTCTTTTGCGTGGCAGAAGACAACAAGAAGTGACAATTGGCAGGTGTGCTTTGGAGAAGAGTTAAGACTAAGAAGGGAGCAAAAAAATCTGAACACCTGGCAGATGGGAAAGTGTTTATTGTCATTCACTGCAGTGGCCAGTCTGTTATTAAAATGGTTAATTGAAATGGTCATCTCACTGCAGTATGCCACAAAGTGTTTACGCCTCACAGTGAAGATGACAGTGCACTGTGAGGCACACTAAGAGCTTTGTTTGAGCGAAACTCATAACAGTTAGTAGGAAGAAAGGTCTAATAATTTTGAATGTTTTACAAATCTGCTTGAGGGGTCTTTTCATAGAGAATCTTTTCTAGCGATTTCTACTATTTTCTGGAATGTCTCTGGAAACTGGATTTAATTTTACGAGTATTAGAAACAGGAAGCTGAACTCTTTTAATGTTTCACCTTCCTTTAGTAATAATAGCAAGACTTTTCAAAGCTCTGACCCACACAAAACCTGCACTTTCATCTCTTCGTACACAGTTCTATTCAGGGACAGTTAATGACAAAACTTGTATCCACAATACATTGCAGAGGTTATTTCAGTGCCTTTGATATTGATTGATGTAGGCAAGGCATAGTTCCATGAACTCTAAGGAAATAAAAGCTTGAGGTTTTGCAATATGGGATAAAGAAAAACAGACAGTAGCAAACTAGAGATTTCATGAATCGTACAAAAAATACCTGTTGCACAAGCTCACAGGAAAATGGATGTGTAAGAAGCTCTATCAGAAGTCAGTTGGAGTGATGTACAAAGATTTAAGCAGTTAAAATAAGTGATAGAAAATGAAGCCACCTCACTGACTCCCTGGCTTTGAGTAATGGTTGCTTCAAAAACAAACTGTGAAAATATTCTGAATGCAGAGCATGAGGAGCAGTCAAAATCTGGAATTGTAATGAACAAATGAAGAAGACTCAGACTGTGCTCAGTATCTTCAAGTGTTGCTGCCAATAGAAAAAGACCATGGGAAGGATTATTTTTGGCAATAGCTAATCCAAGAACAGCTGAGAGTACTTGGTAGACTGTTCTGTGAGTTTGCTGTGAAATATGATTCTAGATACATCAATATGCCTCTCATTACTTCAAATACCAGTGGTTATTAGGAAATGTTAATCAAATGTCTGTTGAAAAGACTGTAGAGTTGCTACTATCTATATCTAATACTTTTAAATTCTAAACGCAACTATAACATTTGTCTCCTAATGAGATTTTCCCCACTAAACCAAAATAATTTCCTGCATGGGAAAATGTGGGAAAAAAAAGTACTTGTATTTTACTTATCTGGAAGTACTTTCAAGACTACTTTTGATTCATCCAGAGCGAGTGGTGTTTTTACTTGTTTTATAAAGCATCTCTGTTGTTTAGAATTCATAAACTTCAAGGTACCTTATTTCCTCTTACAATATGGGGGACAAACTTTGTGGAGGAGGAAGAAAATAGTTTCACATATAACTTGACTTTCAACAGAATTTGATAATCTTGCAAAACATTCCCATAAGCAATTAACAGAGATGTTATGGAACTAGTGTAGAGTGGGCAAGCAAGCAGCACAGAAGTCATACTGAGAGTAGCTATCTGTTGTTCACAGACTGAAATATGAGTAAAATGAAGTTTCTCAAGGTCAGTATTATTTGTTGCTTTCATTAAGGATTTGGACAGTGGAATAGAGAATGCCCTTATTTAATTTTCGGGCAAAAACAAGCAAGGGCATGACAACTACAAGCACTTGGGAAGATTACAATGTGCAATGTTGATTGATTGGAACAATAGTGTGTGGTAGACAGGATATAAATCAATCAGAAAATGGGCAAAGTCCCACATGAGAATAATCAGCTATATAATACAAGATGGGGAATGCTAG
Source organism: Penelope pileata (assembly GCA_013396635.1). Classification (NCBI taxonomy): domain Eukaryota; kingdom Metazoa; phylum Chordata; class Aves; order Galliformes; family Cracidae; genus Penelope; species Penelope pileata. Next base: position 91,547 of record WBMW01003387.1, read on the forward strand.
AAAAGCTGTTCGACAGATGAGAACCTGCAGCTTGTAGAGGTTAAAAACCTAAGCCAGAGACAACAGTGATCTGGTCTTGTGCTAAAAAGTAAGAAGTTTAAACTGAATCAGAGATCTTTGCTGCTCTGTAGACAAGAGGTTTCCAAACACTAAGGACAGCTCAGCTCCAAAACAGGATAGTTATCACTGGAGAGTTTTTGGTATCCACTGACATATAAAGTAGAGGGCTATACTTATTATACTTATTATTAATATTACTTGTTCATATACTGAGCACAAGGAATAGAGTCGAAGTAATTTGCCCATTGTTTTTGGTCAGGTTGGACTTTGGAAGTAGTCCCACAGTCTTTGTGTATACATGTGTGTGAAGTTTAAGTGTGCACGCAAGTCACAGCCAAAATTGTCTTCTATGTTCACTATTGTGAAAGGAAAATGAAGAATGCTCATACAGTTATTTTGACATTATATTTCCAAGATGTAGAAAGTTGTGAAAAAAAATGTAGAAGCAGATCGACAGGTATAGGTATAATACATAGGTATAACATTCACATGTAAAACTGTCAGAACATTTTCTTTTCAAAAGAAACCTCATCCTCCTAGTTACTCTACTCCTTTCTACTTTGTTCTGTTTGCTTCAGATGCCAAATGACCCAACTGCTGTTGTAGGTTAAAAAAAAAAAAAAAGGCATTGAGAGTAATCTCACACGATGACTTTATGCGCTAAACACTGAGGTACTTACAGTATTAAGCAAACTTACAGAAAAGACTGCTTACAATAAAATGTGGGTGTAGAGATATACCCCACCTTTGACCAAGACAAGAAGAGGTTAATTAACTGCTCTGGGAACAGGAAAGAGGATTGGTCTTTTCCTGTAAAAAGTGTCCAGTGCTCGTGTTCTAAAGGGAAGGCATTATTGCACTGGCTAATTATTAAGTTGGCTGATTAGGAACAGGAAACAAAAGAAGGAAGGCAGTTAAATTTGTGTTTGCACAGGAATGGGCTGCAAAATCTGTAACTAATGGTGGAAGAAATAAACGTTGCTCTCTTTAGCTATAAAGTTTGTCAAGAGATGTAATTTGGTCATAAAAAGTAATGACTTAGGAAAAAGGAACTTATCAGATCTTAGAAAATAACATATCTTTGTTTTCATTTACTTCTGGAGTAAAGACCTGGGACTGGCTGAGGATATTTTTTGCAGTTGTGTTGTAGCTTTCTCTTCACATCACATTTGTATGCATAGAGCATGACTGCTTTTCTTCTCTGCAATTCAGAAGTTCCTTCTGCTGAAGTACACAACGTTTTACTGGCATTGCTGGCATGTGTAAAAATGCAGAAATATTTCACTGATTTATGCACTTGCTGGGCAGCTGAAGACAAGGGTTTTGGGTGACTAACTACTGCTGTACACAGAAATTCCTGTACTACCTCCTTTATTTTTCTTCCAGTGAATTAAACTTTTATATACATAGGTCACTCTGAAAGTAATCCCTCCTATCTATTTCTGTGGAAAGGACAACAGATACAAAGAACAAAAGAATACTCTTTGATAGAGCAAATTCTCAACTACAAAACTCTATTTTCAACATAGTCATCGCCATTAGCTATACATTTTCAACAGTGATCAACAAGAGCCTGCGTGCCATGCTCGTAAACATCTGCACCCGTGGAAGTGATCACTGTTGCTGTCGTTATTGCTGAAATGTACCACCCACTGCCTCATAGTGCTCACATCCACTCTTTGGTCTCCAGAAGTATTCAGCATGTGTTGATGAATGTTAATGGGTGCCGTTTTTCTGCATGGAGGCATTCAATTCCACACCTTTGCTTCATACACGCTTCCATATCAGACGCCATTTTGTCAGAGTGTTCCCCTGCTATCATCTGTCACATGGCAACAGAATGTAATGGAATATTGGCAGAAAGGTTCAACCTCTACTGCCATGCCACCAATATTTGTCTCTGACATCATAGGCCAACATTGCAAAATAGGAACCTTTACTTTCAGAGTAACGCTCATACATGTTTCAGCCTTCATGCTTTGAATAATACAGAGCAGCAGGATTAAATTTGTCTTTCCATGACCACTCACAGGTTATGTTACAGTCTAGTGACATTAATCATTAGATAAGTAAATGGACTGATCTACCAAGTCTTCATCTTAAAACGTCTTGCAACCTACTCTTAACACTTGGAGTTGGAATCCTGTCCAGTTGTAGGTGTTCTGGTGGAACTGGTGCACTTGGTGGAAAAGTTCCATCAGTTCTAGCAGAGGAGACTGTGTTTTGAAGAAATATCTGGCTATTAAGAACATTTCTGCATGATGATAGGTGTTTTTCATGTCATTCAATGTAATGTGTAAATAAGAGCAGCCTGACTAACATTATGAAAGCAAATTTGTTCCAGTTAAGTACAGTGGGTTGTTCAGTGTTGTGTGTCACAGCTATGTTAAACTATGGATGATGCAAAAGGCACATTCACCTCTTATTGTAATAATACAAGATGCTTTATGATTTATTGGAATAGGTGTTTGAGCCGTGTGGTGTGATTAGTGGTGTTTTGAGAGCAAGTCATTTCGTTGAGTTGGTTGTGTAGTTTTGACCTGATATCTATACTGAGTCTTGCTAATCTGTCTAGAAATTTCCCATTCCACAAAGGTGATGGAGTGCTTGCTATTACAAAACACTCAGTTAGCTTCAGCTTAGTTCTTTAGATGGTACCGGAAAGGAGAGATACAGGAGCCAATCTCTTATCAAAAGACTATTGATTCATTTCAGTGGACTGTAGTTAGAATGTGACTCTCCTGCAAAATTATTTTATTTTGATGGTCAGCCCTGATAGGCTGGTAAAGACTGCAGTCTGTCAGTGACACACAGCAGTCTTTGATCTTTATCCACATACTGTGCATATCTCTTGAAAATACTCTACTTTGGCCTGCAATAGACCTTGTGAAAGTAAAGCAATGGAGTGAGTCAGTAGCAGATGTTTTAGAAGGGATCTGTCAGCATCTAAAATGGTAGCAAAGAAACCTTCCTCATCTCTCCTGACACCTGAGAATGAGCGCTGCCTGCACATCAGTCAACATACTGTTAGGTTCCTTATAGAGCTTTACTTTCTGTGAAGAATTCCTTGCTAATTAGTTTGTTTTTATGTAAAACTGGCAAAACATCCTAAGTGTGTGGGATGGGGAAAACCAATTAAGGCTCAAATGTGTTTACAAATAGTCAAAATCAGATCTGATGATAGGAAAAGCATGATTCTGTTTATTAGCAGTTCTACTTTCATTCTGTTTACTGGTCTCTTTTCTCAAGTAGTTGTGGCTGAGATGAGGTCATTGACAAAGGTTTATCTTCCAGACTAGCTTAAAAGATTTATTTGTCTTAAGTCCATATTTAGCACAAGTTGAACAAAAAGAAAAATAACTCACCGAGAGTGAGAGACAGTTACTTGAGATGCATGGCTCATAAGCAAAAAACACCTGGCTGACATAAAGTGCAAATAATCCTGTTGCTTAATGAATGATTCAATTATTTGGGCAGTTTAGCATTAGTAGCTGCCTTCAGTGAAGATATTATGTAGCAATCACAGGACAGAACTAGCAGATGGTCAGTTTGGAGTTGGATTACCCAGAAAATAAGTCAGATTTGTTAAAAATGGTGAGTGGACCTCTACTGTTAATTCTATTATCTTTCTGTTCTGAGCTAAAGATTTTATGTATTTAAAGGTAGTATCTCACTAATGCACCATGGTTAATGACTTCTGAGTTTCTTCAGGTATGAAGACACTTTCAAATACAGGTTCATTATGGCCATCAAACATAAGCAATTTAATATCTACCTGAATTGCGAACACATATGACTGTTGTGACTCATTGTTTATGAAATGCCACTTTCTGTTATCCATGAGAAATGAATAGTAAAACAGCAGAGACTGGTACACTGGTACTCAACTTCTGAATTCTGAGGTGAATTGTCATGCTTGTACCTGTAGGTCAGGATCCTGCTAGTTTATGTTGCATGCAAAGGAGTTCTCTTGTTCAAGGTCTTAAAACGCGTGAATATTCTCCAGTAGTCTAAAATTCAATATTTATCGCTGTGAAATAGTCATTAGTGTATTTATGTAAAAATTATGGAACAAGTACAGAATAATGTGGTTTAATAATTCACATGTTGAATACGCATTTTGCAATATTTACCTAGTGTTCATTCTGATCCATATTTTAAAACCATGATTTACAGATCACTCCATAAGTGATTGGTCTGGTTGGTCCATGGTTCATTTGATCTGCCTATTTATTCTATTTTTTTTTTTTTGTCTCCTATACCAAGATGACCATACACCTCGCTTTTGTTAGAACCGTGCAGCACTTTAAATGCCTGCTATGCATTTTCTGTGTCAATTTGTGCATATGTTTTGGTTTTTCAAGGGGGAAATCTCCAAGGATCTATTTGGCATTGAAAATTGGTACAGAATCTAAATTTACAGCTTTCAGTTGCTATTTTAACAATCATTTTCTATCAAAAAATAATTTTAAATTTTATTAAAATGTTATATTAAAATTTGAATTACTGGAGTATAGTCAGATGTTTAGAAATTGTACTTCTCTGTCAGCAAAAACTACTGAATATAATTTGCTTCCTTGAATTTTTTTATGTTTTATTTTTCTTCACTATTTAACATTCTGAGGAACATATTCTACTTTTGCAGACTTTCAAAGCATTTCTGTGCTAATCGTACTGTGCTTAAAAGCTATTCTACCAGGTGACTCTGATCGCATCCTTTGGAAAATCTTTACAAAGGGAAAGGGCTTTGAATGGTATTCATAGAAAATAGCACATGCTGAAAAATCTTGCACTGAGAGCACGACATTGAATCTTTCTTGAATTTACAGCTTGAATGAAAGCACAATTTCTGACTTGTAAAAGGCGTTGTTTATGAACTGCATTTCTCTGAGTTAAATATTATTTTTCAATGTGCTGTAAATATAGTATGTCTGCAGCCATTCAAATTCAGAGTAAAGGTGTTTTTTTTTTTAATAACAATTTCAAAAGGTACAAGATACAATGCATCTGATTTATTCTGAAACACAGTACCATTCCAATGCATTCTTACCATTGAGGGGAAAAAACAGCTCTGAGCCCAAATCAAGAGCTATTTATTTTGTCTGCATTTCCACAGTGTTGTATTTTGGACTCACCTATGAATTCCAACATAAAAACAGTGATTGAAAGGGCAGCTAAAGTCTGACAAGTAGTTTTAGGGCAGAAAGGAAGATACGTGATAGACAATCTGGCATGGGGACCTTGTACAGACATGTAGAACTGTTTTGTTGATAATATCTGAAAGAAGAATGGAAGAGCGGCCATGAATTATCAGTCTGGTTGATCCATCTAGCCCAGTACTCTCCCTCCAATGACCAAAAGCAACAGCCTAGAGAAGAGCATAAGAGCAAGGTAAATATGTTCCTCACAAACATCCTCCTAGCATCCAGTCATTTCCAGCTCCAAAATTTCAACACACATCTGCAGCTTCTATTTACTTTGTAATTATTCAGGAGATATCTGTTCTGTGAACTTTGCTAACCCCTTCTGGAAACCCTGTCAGCTTTTACTCTCTGCAGCATCTTTTGGCCAGCAGTATTATACCTAAACTACTGTCTGTATGAATAACAACCTCCTTTGTTTTAAGCTGGCTTCCACTTAGTTAAAGCCAGTCTCCAGTTTCCACGTCTCCAGTTCTTTTCTCAGAAGAGATGAGAACCAATCAATCCCTATACAACTTCTTCATGACATTTCTGATTTTATGGAACTCTGTTGTATGCCTCTCAGATGTTTCTTTTTCAGTCTGTAGAGTCCTAGTCAACTTTAGTTTTTTTTTTGTGCAAAAACCCCCCCCATTGTCTACTTAGATTTTTTTTCCTGCTCCATATCCTTGATTGTCTTTCAGTATTTTCTGAAACTTTTCCAGCTCTGTTATAACCTCTTAGAGATGTGTAGCCCAGCACTACATTACTCGAGCAGAATATTCACATTCTTTATTTTGTACTATTTTTCCTTCTCTGTGGATCCTGGCCTTCAGTTTGCCTTGTAGGCCTCTCCTGAGCTCTGAGTTGTATTTTCACATCCATTCCTTAGTGAGAATGGCCCAGCTCAGGGCCCACCATTGCCTATGACAAGTTAAGGCTTTTTTTATTTTCCCTGCCTTTTGCATGATTCCACGTTCATCTATGCTATTTTTTTGGCCATTTTGTTGGCTATTTCACTTTTTATCTTTCTACAATACTTCATGTTTTACCTTCAAGTAATGCTTTGCATTTTCACCTTCAGCTTTACTCTATTCAGGAATACTTAAATACCTCAGCAAAATGTCTCTTCACTGCTCAACACTTTTCCAGACTGTTTATGAATATGTTGTACGATGATGTTCCAGCACAAACCTCCCTTGAACTCAGCTTTTGACCTTCCATTCTAAGGACTAAGTGTTTATGCCTGCTATTGTTTCTTGCTTCTTCTTCTACTTTTTGAAAGAAATTATTTATCCATTCAAGTTTCTTGCATTTTATTACATGGCAATTTAGCTTCATCAGCCTTTTTCAGAGAACTTTGTCAACTTGATCAAAGAACTCCAAGGAGTTTGTAAAGCAGGCCTTTTTTTCACAAAAGCAGTATTGACTTTTCCCTAGTTTATTATAGTTATCCGTGTGTTCACTAGTTCTAACCTCCAGTGAAGTTTCTATTACATATTCTGATAAATATACCCAGATGCTGGTAAAAGGAACGAATATAAAAATGTGTATCATTTCTGTCAGGACCCAAGGGCAAAGGAAAAGAAACATGATTTTAAAATGGTTGTTTCCCAGCTGTCATTGGTATAGTCACCTAAAATGCAAAGTTAAGGATAAAAATGAACCACCATTAAAACAAAAACTGGAAATCATGCAACATGCCTCCCTCACGCATTCGTTCATGGCTGGGAGTAAACATCCTTTGCACCAAATGCTAAATAAAAAGCTGAAAAAGATGATGAAATATTTGATACAACAGCAGCCCTAAGACACAATCCATCTAGCCCTAGGGATGTAAACGTCAGCAAACAATTCTGTTACAGTAGTGCCCACAGAATACAACGTGTCATTGAGATGTAGCAAAAGACACAGTTTATACCTGACAGCCTCCATTCTGTGAAAAAGGATCCATGAAAAAATTAATGTTCCAGATGCTACTGGGTCTCCTCAAATTTTTTTGCTGCCCAGGCTGTTGACGCATTTTTTCTCCCTGACCAAAGTGACTCTGGCTGCTGCTGGTGAATGAGTGTCTCTTACCAATGCTGAGTGATTTTGTGCTGGGGGTTGTGAATTTCTGTTTTGTGTGCCACTCTGTTTCTGTGGGCCCTGTAAGAGTTCAGCAGAGGTTTTGGGAGGATGGGTGTAGTTTCAGGCTTCATTAACTGTTCTGTAGTTGCTCCTGCAAACCTAAAGAGCTTCATCAGTGTAGTGGAAATTGACTTTTTTCCTAATGAGTATGTCCTCAATAAGCATAAATAAGGAATTATACTTTCTTTCTACACAACCACCTCAAAAGATACTTGCCTACAAACAAACAGGTATACCTATACACGTATAGGTAGCTTCATCTACCAAAACCTTGGCTACTTTTGTCTTAAATTTTATAGCTGTACTACAGCATTCTGTATACAATATGACAAAGTCCTTCTGAGATTCATTTTCCCTTCACAGTTATTTTTTAGTATTTTTTATTTCACATGATATGAACATTTATATGAGCATCATTTTATGGGGGCGTAATTTATTACTAAGTAGTAGACTTTTTTTTTCTCCTTATCTAGGAAAATTCACTTTCAGGTCATCTTAACAAAGTTTTAATGAAACACCTGTAAACTGAAATACTGTTGGAATTTTACTAAGCATAATGCCTCCATTCTTACATTTTGATGTCCTTCTGGCAAAAGTAGAATTAAGCTTAAATACTAGAGTCTTGTGTAGAGCTAAGTCCCACAAAACCTCATATTGTTCAATGAAGCAGGTCAAATTAAATACAACACAAAATGTACAGCCTCATAGCAAAACTTCTGGTACAGAACTTTCTGCGCAGTATTGTAAGGGTAAAAGCCTCATTCCTTTCCATTGTGCAGCTCGGATCCATATTGTAAAGTAAATACATTTCTTTCAGGTACTGTACATTCCTGCTATGCTTAATCAGTTATCATTGTTAGTGTGCTGGGAGTAAAATAGCTCAGCCTATTTCCTGCTCTTTTCAGCTGAATCTTGGTCTTGCTATCAGGTGAAAGGCTCCTTGAGCACTTCATACTTTCATATGACAAAGAAAACTGGCACTACCGCTTCCAGTGCCTCTGGCAGCGTTTTCTAAAGGAAGAGGAATAACTTTTTCTTTTGGTGTCCTGCAATGGGGTGAAAATACAACAATCTCATGTTGAAATTTGTTGATTCACTCAAAACTCTGCCAGCTGAATTTTGCTCTGTGAAGTTGGTATTGGCAGGATTTATGCTGGATCATGCATAGTCCATCCTCTTTCAGCCAGCATAAAATCAATGGAATCTGTTTTCTCTATCGAGTCCCAGAAACAGACAGGATTTTGGACACAGAGCTGTATCAACATGTATCAATTGGCAAAGAAGACTTTATTCAGAATACTGTTCTCTATACCCAGTCCTTCACACTGGAGACTTTTATACATAACATTAGAAATGTAAGAACATAATGTGGGACTCTACATTCACTTGCAGTTCTAAGTGCCTTAAAGTTAGTCTTGTGCCACCTCTGTACACTTTGGATCGTCTCACTAGCCAGTCTTATTTTATTAACTTGAAAACATCAGTCCAGCAGTATGGATTTTATTATTATTATTGTTTGTTAGTCACCCGAACATATACAACAAATACTTTTTGAAAGGAACACTGCCTCATTCTTGGTGAATACTGCAGACAAACTAAATATAGGGCCATTAATAATGTCTAGGACTTTAATCACTCTGGAGAAATCTAAAGTGAAAAAAATACAAGACCCTAATAAGATGGCAAATGTTATTTGCACTGTTTGAACTGGCTGCTTGCTCCATTGCCTCCATGAACTTGAAGACAGTATTCAAGCAGAGGTAGAGGTAGTCTAATTTGGGTAACATATTTCAAGTTCCATTTCTGAAAAGAAAATGTAATTGTAACTGAAAGTACACTTCAGTACTTTCAGTTGCACTGAAAGTAATGCCTCCTATTTTATTATGTTGGCCCATGATGTCAGAGGCAGATGTTGGTGGTATGGCAGTAGAGGCTGAACCTTCCCACCAACATTCCACTGCATTTTGTTGCTGTGTGACAGATGGCAGCAGAGGGGCATTCTGACACAATGGCGTCTGACATGAAAGTGCGGATAAAGCTAAGGCATGGAACTGAATTCCTCCATGTGAAGAAAATGTCACCCATTGACACTCACTGATGTTTGCTGAACATTTATAGAGACCAAACAGTGGATGTGAGCACAGTGAGGTGATGGGAGGTGTGTTTCAGCAGTGGCGACAGTGACAGTGGTCATCTCTGCTGGTGCAGATTTTTATGAGCAGCATGACATGCAGGCTCTTATTCATCGCTGGCAAAAATGCACAGCTGATGGTGGTAGCTATGTTGAAAAAGAGTGTTTTGAAGTTGAGAATTTGCTCTATCAGACAGTGTTCTTGTGCTTTTTGTATCTGTTGCAGTTTCCATGGAAATAAGTATGAGACATTACTTTCAGAGTGATCTGTGTATATAAATTCAGATCTATCATAGTATGGTATTATGTCACACACACTGTTACAAGGACACACAGTCATGAGAAAAAAAGCAAAATACAAAAATATTGATTGAACAATGTTTATATTGAAATCAAATGACAAGTTTTTGACTTATTAGCTCTATGTCCGCTGCCACAAGGGAAAAAATGAAGAAAGCTCAAAGAAGAATTGACACCAAAAACATCAAAACATGACAAAAGGGAAGCAGAAAGAAGAACATTTCTCAACTGAGCCTGGGTAAGAGGACCTTGATTGATGACCTTGCTTTCAACTCTCTGATTATGAGAATACCTCCCAGCAGCAGTCTCTGCCAATGTTAGGATACTGTGTGAATAATAAATCTGGCCAACATTGCAGGCAGTTGTTTAGTTTACAGCTTTAACAGAATTGCAACAAGAACAACAACAATCTGTTGTATGATGTCTGACTATCTATCTATTGCAACTTGTCTGAGTTTGATTTTGGGACTGCGGAGGTAGGAAGGAAAGTTTCAGCTTTGATTTCATACGGACAGTGAACAGTTTAACAAAAGTACCTTTGTCAGAAGTGAGTAGTTTCTGTTCTCTGAAATCTGTCAAAAATAAAATTAGAACATTAACAAAACTCTGCTTACTCATTCAGTTTTTATTTTCTATCTGTGAAAACACCTTGAATTTACCTGGAACTTTTTCCTCTAAAAGGTACAGCTGCATAGTTCATTATCAGACAAAATGAATTTACAGGAAAATAGCCATGCAAATTGAAATTTTACAAGTTGTACCTAAATATGATCAAATTGAAACTTAATTTTGTCTTTCTAAAGAATTTTGACTCTGTTTGTAGTTTGGTCTTTTCTGAATACTGCATTTTAATTTCATCCTCCTGTTGTAACCTCTGTCACTGTTGTGATTGCTGTATTTTCTCTTGGTGTTGTAAAATGATAAGGGAGATCCTAATGGGTTGACTGCTACATCAGAAAAACAGTCTCGGAAAAACATGTGACAGGTCCCAGAGAGTAGAAATATGAAAACACCCCTAAGTGCTGTGAGTTGTTTAGTGTAGGAAGTCACAGTGGGTGATCGCAGCAGTCCTAGCTGTAACTTGTTCTTTTCACAGAGAAATGTCAAAACAAACCTCGGGAAAATAGAAGAACTTTTTTTTGGCTTACTACTTTGCAAAAACTTGATCCTTTTCAATCTGTGGATCTATTGTTAGATTCAGAACTGAATTAAAATGTCAGATTAGCTAAACCACACAGTGGCGACCTAATGGACATTTCTTGTCCATCATAAAAGTTCAGCACATCTTGTCAGGAAAATGTTGAGATAGCACACAAAGAGTTAAAGAAATAATCTCCTTCTGAAGTGTTATGGAAATACTAAACACAGTGAGCCTATTCAAATGAATCCAGACCTCAAGTTTTGACTGAATGGCTCTTGATTCGTTTGGATTACTGTCAAGCTAGACATAATGCTCAAGAAGTTAAAGGCTCTTAATAACATAATTATTCTGTAAAGGGAATTCAGTGAATTAGCACAGTGTAGTTTTGGTATCTGTATATATACATTTCTGTTTTAAATGGCTGGTTCCAACTAGATCATTTTCCAACATTTTAAAACTAGAGCAAAGTTTTATAGCCAAGTTATAAATCAATGAGAAACAAGACAGTGCTATCATGGCTGCAGTCTTTATTGCAACGTGAATGGCATTAGAACTGCTGCAAATCTCAATTTAAGAGTGAAAAACTAGCTCCATTTTAAGTGTGATTTTAAGTTTGATTAGCAATGAAGCAGAAAAAATGCAACTCCAACATAATTTTGAAACTTTTCCCTTGCATTATGCATATATACCAGATTGGTCTTGTCATTTACTTAAAAATGGGACAAAATATGTCCAATCTGATATTGATTTCTCTTCAAGAAGTCTCTGAAACCCACAGGCAGATAGGCAACTCCCTTGGACTCAGTAGCACTCTACATACACTGCTTGGGGCATATAACCATGTCTACCTGTACAGGAGTTGTATGTATCTGCATATAGTTGGGAAACATGAATGCCATCTAGATGCAAAGTAAGATCTTTGTGGGCCAGCATCATAGACTGAATTCAGTAAGATTTCATAGAGTATTAACAGAAACCCCAATTTGTAGGCCAGAGGGCCTGATCCCTTGGGCATAATCAGAAGATGCTGAAAGCATGCAGCCCATCTTTGGCTCAGCATGAGGCAGAGCAGGCACTATCAGTTCATCCAGAAGCATGGGTGCAGGATAGGAATATATGGCTATCAGCATTCTGTGTGACAGATTACTGGTTAAAGCTATCTGGGAAGCGGCAGGCACAGGTTCCAGTCTCTCCTATTAATAAGGGAAGTGGAGCACATTTGTTTGCAGAATCACCCTGCCCCAGAATTGGCTAGGTGGAAGAGACTACCTCTCTTGCTTCATCTCTCTGTGTCAGGGATTTATAAACAATGAATTTTGTTGATGTGCACTTCTAGCCACTGGCCAGGCAAAGAGCCTAGAATCTAGCACACTGTCAGGGCTAGGTGCCTATTTCACTCCCGAGTCCCTTATTTCAAGACCCATCTGGACACCTATCTGCGCGACCTGCTATAGGGAACCTGCTTTGGCAGGGGGGTTGGACTCCATGGTAGGGCTTGGACTCCAACCCCTACAATTCTGTGATTCTGTGATTATTCTATAGAGACAATTATTTTCTTTTTCATTGGTAGAATGAGTTTGATTTTGTTCATCCGACAATCTCCCTGCAAAATTAGATACTTTAAACATGTAAGCATGAGGCAAAATCTCAAACATTGTGAGTGAAATTTCAGACCTCTTCAAAAGTCACACAGCTCTAAAGAACAGAGGACTTTGCAGGATGGGTAGGCGTTAGACTTAAGTAATATAGGTGATTTCACACCTAGGCCAGTTATCACAAGCAACTGTGGAAAATGCAGTTGAAAATCATGTTTTCTCAGTTGGGATTTTTACTCTCAGTCTGCAAGCTGAATCTCGGCTGTGATGGCTTTTTGAGCAGTGGATGGTTTCCTTTTGAGAAGTGAAGCTGGCAGCTTCATCCTCCTAAATGTTTAGCAAATGATGACTTTAAATAGCTATCAACCACAGGCTTGAAGCAAACAAGTACTGCAGAGGGAAATAGAATCTTCTGATAGATTTACCGGTACCCCTTTGCATTTTAAATCTCAGATACTACCACCAGTCTAGAAGGAATCTGAATTCCTTCTTAGTATATAAATGCAATTGCTGCTTTTTCTTCAAACATTATTAGTCATTGTTTCTTATATTGTGGTGCTTTTAGGGAAACTTAACATTTCAGTCACCTGACAGAAGGTTTTAAGATACAATTTGCTTGTCCTGCATATGTTTAATTCTACCTTCTTGCAACATAATTTACAGTGTGAAATGATATATTTTATATGTAAAGGAAAAATGATATTTTACATTGAGTGGGTTTGTTGAAGTGGACCTTTCTCTAATTCAGTTATGTTATTTGTTCCAGTATTTTCAAGAGGGACTCGGAGATGTTAACCTCTGATTCCAAAACTAAACCATCATTAACATTAAATGTTCAAAATCCTAATGAGAAACTGGCTTTGCAGCATCTTTAAGGATATGTGTAGTGTAACGATGGAAGCAGGAAGTTACAAATCCCCTTTTGAGCTTCCTTACATAAAAGCAAGCAGTAGCTTTTTCTATCCATATGAACACAGCACACTGCATTTGCTATGAGATTTTTTATGTGCATACTAGTAGCTTAGTCTTTAAAGTACTCAAGGTCCTTGAAGGTATTCTGTAGTGGATAAATTATACAAGTGACCTTCATAAATGAATTGTATTTAGTCTTGGATAAATTTGACTAACTTGGCTGAATGCTTGAATTTGAAGGCTCAGTTCTGCCAATCCTTCCTACTCTGTCCAGCTCTCTAATCTTCCTGCATGCTTCAGTTTTTCAATGAGGTCTGCATGGACTGAGCTATGTGCCTGTGAACAACTCTTAAAAGGATCAGTTTTGATTGTTGTGGATTTGATGCAGATGTTTCTTTTGGAGAATACTGTATCATTTGAAAGACTGTACTGTTCTTCATTTGTTACTTGTGATGTACACCAAAATGATGTTGTGTTCCTCCAAATTCAGTAAACATAACGCTCTGTTGCTCTGATAAAAATAATGATATATACTATGTTGAATTTCATGGGCATAATTCAAGCACCCAGCTGCATAATGTGGCTATTTAATTAATATAATATATTATTTTATGCATGCTGCTGTATGATTAACCATCCCTGCTGGGACATGTACCGTAGGTACAATTGAAATGGATGAGCCTAATGAACAAGGATATTTGCATTTCATTCCTATGTTGTGTAATTTCACTCATAAAATTTTATGGAATTAATTTAGCATTATTTTCTGCAGATGATCATAACAATAACATTTTGTACTCATTATGAGGAAAGTTGATTCAAAACACAAGCAAAACCATTCAAGTTCTTTTTAAACTCACAAAAGCTTCAGATTTCCTGCAAAACCCTGTGTCTAAATTCTTTCAGGGCACTTTGCTGATCAAGTATGGTCCTAACCTACTGTAGCTGAAGAGAAAGGCAAGACTCTTGTCAAAGTTATTCTCTCATCTCTCTAATGACTTGCTAGAAGGAGGTAAGGGGAATTAAATTCTCAAAGCAGCCATTAGGTTGATGGAAAAGCTCCCTGGAAGATTAATTATTTCTAGTGTAGAAGATGATCCAGACATGTGTTGGATATAAATGCAGAGTTAACAGAATTTTCAGTTCTGTTGCTTGCAATTATACATGTGATGTGCTGAACTATAGCTCATAAATTCTGATTTCAGAAACAGCTGTTTCTGAAACAAGGTCAGAAATGAAGAAGTGGAGGTTCTGGAGCAAATTCATTTTGTGTCCAGACTAGTCTACACATGGTTAGGCTCTGCAGATTTTGTGGCAGATCAAGAAAAATCACTAACGCTGCAAAATGACTCCTCGAATTTAGATCTCCTTCTCTGGTATGAAAGTGCATGAAGTTTCATTTTGTCTTTTGGTAAAATCATTACATTTGCTTTGACATGAATTTCCCCCCTAGCAAAACTCTTCCTTTGTTGGCAGCTCTGCAAAAGTGACACCCACAGGCAAAGCCACTGTGAGACTGTGATGGCACTCAGCGCTTACCTCTCGAGGTAGCCTCCTCCAGGTTTGTGTCAGCTGCTCAGCCATGGCTGCCTGCACCTCTGCAATCTGGACTGTGGGTAGAGCACGCAGTGAACCTTCATAACACACGCTCGCAGGTTGCACCCCTTCCAAGAACATGCTCATTTTGCTGCAGCTGTACTTACAGGCTTTGAGCATGTAGATGTGAGTTTCCCATCCAGTAAACCTTCTGCCAGGGCCAACCATATGACAGGAAGTCTGGATGAGGGCAAAGAAAGCAGCAGAAGCAGATCATAATCAGCTCTAGAGAGGAGGAGAGAACTGCCTTCTAACTACTTCTGTCAATATGTTTTCTAGAGGGGGAAAGGGAAAAGCTAGGAGTTACTCACACCAGCAGTTCCCACGGCTCTTGAAGACAATCTCTCTGCCTTGCTGGGAAATATTCCTTCATGGTGCAGTTCTGGGGCACTACGGTACACTTAAGATTCATCTGCAATGCAGAGGTAAAATGAATGAAACTTTAGCCTGTGTGTATGTGTTGCACCCAACTCATCCTACTTTCAAGCCAAAATGCCTAACTAAAACGTTCCGAATCTATGCAATGGGTTGGCCTGTCTGCAGGAAACCGCCTATAGATAATTCCTCAGCTACCACTAGCATTTGAGCTCAATACCATTTTATCTTCTAACTCAATTTAAACTAACTTGTGTGGAGTTGATGTGAATATTGATAATTCAAACCAATTCTGCAGTGATGATTTTATGACTAGACAGTGGTAGAAGAGCTCCTATATAATGTAAAATCTCTTTATATGAATAAGCGAAGGCAGAGTTTTGCTGAGTTTAAGGCCAAAAGAAACATATTTTTTTCTGAGTTCCATGCACTAATTGTTAGATCAAACTCCACATCCTTTGAAAGAACCAGAGCTATATATATTTCAGTAGCTTATTTCCATGTAAACTTTCATCCTACAGAAGGAGAAAGATGTCAGAGAGACTGAAAGCTTCAAAGGGGAACAGAAACTCTTACTCCCTATTATGCTTTCTAGACATTGTTCTTAACACAGAATGGCATTTACACTTTAAGAAGATATCAGACCGAAATAATTTTCCAAAATAATTGTAATTGTTTCAAGTTTTTTCTTATTGAAGCACAAGTATGATTTTTTCACTTTATTTTGCTGTAACTGGGAGATATACAAATACTGGAAAATTTAATCTTTTCCTTTTTTCCTGGTGACTCCTACATCTAACCTCCAGAGCTGATTAAGAGGAAACATTTGGAAGTTGGAGTGGTTACATACTTTTCACTTTTTGTTCCAAAAATCTAAACTTAGAATTTATTCTGGCCTGAACGGAAAGTCTTCACTGGTGTACACAGTTGAAAGCAACAGCAGAGCAGTCCATTTAGCAGATGTGCTAAGGCTTGTAAAATTTTCTATCTGCATTCAGCTGTCAGGAAGATATAACACCATTGACGTGAGATCTCATTTTAACATGAATTTTGATTGACAGAGATGTTTGTTGTGCTTAATTCATGTCATATCTATGTATAACAAGACTTTTGACTGACTTTGTTATGCTGGTAGGATTGTGCTGTATCACAGAGGAATACTTAAAAGACTACAAAGATTTAAGGATCATTCAGGGGATACAAAATCTTACATTTCAAAGGAGTCACCACTATAAAAAAAAATAAAAAAGTGGAAAGCAGAGGATGTATCTGAAAGCACTGAATCTTAAGTCGACAAACTGTGACTGTGGCATGGTTTTACAGAAGAGTAAATGTTTTCTATCTCTTAGACACTTCACTGTTTTTAAAACCTAAACTCATCCTTCCTAAATGTCAAAAACTGAGAAGTAAATACACAGCAAGTGTTACCCTTCCTGAGCTATATAACATGGCCAGTACCATGAAACATCAGAACTTGCTAATAGTGTTTGCCAGTGTTTGCTGGGGTTTTCTTCTTTTTGGCTAACAAACATCTCTTAGAAAAACATAACAAAACGCTTCTTCCCATCCCTCCCCCTGCCTCCCCCCAAAAAACCCTCAAAAACAAAAAAACAGCAACAAAAACAAACCAAACATCTTAATTAATGAGAGGTTTAATTTCTTGGATTTAAACTTTTTTCCTGTTTTCTGTTAAATCATGCCTCACAAGCCAACTTTTTTACTTCTCACCTCATTTTCCTCTACATTTCTCAGATTGAAGGCCCCCAGTAACGAGTGACAACATGCATGCACACAGGAAAAGAGGGTTCTTGGTTCTAACCGCTGCTCCAAAAGTACCAACTCACTTAGTAAAGCTGCTCCCATCTTAAAGTATTTATGTAGCCAATGGCATAGAGTTTTGTGGAATCTGTGTCTCAGAAGAAAGATTTCTGTTAGCTGTACTGGTAGCTGTGATGACGCAAGAGAAGTCAACATTGGTGTTGCTCCTTAGAGGAGTAGTTGTATTCAGAAGGTTCTAATGTCCTTCAAAACCTCTCTGACACAAGATTGAAACCACCACTGTGCCCTCATTTAATGGTTCTTCTCGTTTTGCAATTCAGTTTGGTATTTTCACCTAATGTGCATATATTTTACTTATCTGCAAATGTCATCTACCCATTAACTTTAGAACAACACCACATATTTTGCCTCTTAGTTAATTATGGCATTTGAACAACTTATTATAAGATAATTATTTAGTTTGTGATCTAAATTATTTATGTAGAATAGATAAGTAGCAAAACACATGGTTGTGTTTCCTGAGGAACTTGTGTCTTCTTTTTCACATGTCCAGCAACCACACAGTTTGCAATGTGTGTGTGCATTTTGCAGATATTGCTGAATGTAAACAGTCCATATGTTGGAAATCTTATTTTTAGAGACTGAAGTATCACATCCATTGACTGATTTTTCGGTCTTGACTTTAAGATATCTTATAGTTGTATGTTTTTAAATTTCATCCTTCTCCAATGTTTCATATCATTCTGTGTCCACTGAAACTTTTACTAAACTGTTGGAGATTATCAGTCTGTATTCGTGGGATCCCTTTCTTGTGTCTTGAGTGTTTTCCTTTGATATATTGACAGCCTTTTATACCTTATTGATGAATCTCAACTGCTAGTAGCTAAAGAGATATAATACCTTTACAACTTGTCTGTACAACAATTAGTGATTTTTTTAATATCTTTTAATGGCATTTGTTTGATAGATTATATCAGTGGTCCTACACATTACTAATTGCTGTTTCCATTGTAGCAATGAGTCAAACCAAAGTAAGTGGAAATATTTGTGTAACACTGCAGAAGGACAAAAAGTACAAGAAAAGGCAAGAACTGTGAGGAAGAGGACAAAGAAACTCAAATGTGATGCAGCCAGAGAGACATAGAGGCATAGTTTTATCTCAAGTGGCATTTTGATTAGTCTGATGAAAAGCAAAGACCAAGAGAGGGGTTGTTATTTTGAAGTTTCAAGGTGTGGTGAAGAGTTTCACAGAATATTGATTTTTAAGTAATATACAAATAATTTTCCTCGTACACTTAAGATTGGCCCAGAAGTGGATTTTTTTTTCCCGTAGTGCTTAAAGATGCTCTTGAATAGCTTGATTTTCTAACTTTAGCCTAATTGTCTCAAGTGTTGCTGTTTTCTGTAGGGTGTTTTCTGTTCTCAGCCTACTGCCTTTTATGTTTAGTTAGTGAGTACCCTGCTAAGTGCCATGATCATAAGCTGTGAAGAATTTCCCCTACTTTTGACTGAAATTCTGCAAAAGTGATATCAACACATCCTAGCCATGTATTTAGGGAGTAAACAGCTTTTCAAACAGCAAGGGGTGCCATCCAACTTTGATGTAAACCTATTCAGTTTGCAAAATCTTTTGCTTTTAAATAAAATGTATTCCTTACTGGTACATATCGCAGAGTGGCTTTCATATTTGATATAACATAAGAAATGTAATTACACAACTTTATTTGGCTATAACATGTTTTATATCCTGCCTGATCTTTTGAAAAACAGGCAAGGAAGGAATTGTATAAGAAATCAAGTATCCTTCAATTGCCACCACTACCTGAAAAATACTTACTCAATGCATGCAGGAGGTTGGTTATCTATGTTTAGGTTTTATGAGGTTGTGATGTCTCTTTGCTGATATAGAACTAGTGTTAAAAGCAGGTTCAGAGATGTTCTTTTTTCTCAAAGTCGAATTTGTCAAGATTGAAGTGGCACACCAGGCTAATTTATCTCAAAAGTACAAGAGTATGGAAACATTTAAGATCAGTAACATTTAGTAGGCAATTTAAAGGAAAAAAAGCTGTGATATAAGTGGATGAGAAGATCAGAAGTCAGCAAAAATGATGAGTGGTGGAAAATGAGGAGTTACAAGAAATGGTGCAGATAAAAGATAAATGAAATACAATGTTCAGAGCTTTCATCGAAAGGAGACTATTACTATTTGGAATCCTCTTCTCATCATTGTATCAAAATAGTTTTTACCCTAGAAATGGGGACACGCAGGGATCCCTTACAAACTTTTGGCATTTTGTGTACCCCATCAAAGTAGCTTTGGAATCTCTAAGAGATTAGCAGGAGAAAAGAGGAATTAATTAGCGACTTTTTATATTGTGTCACTGTTACGGAAATCCGAGAAGAAAGTATCTTCACAAATTGAAGCCCTGCAACGGAAAACAAACAAAGCAAAGCAAAAACATATATTTCCATATCATTACATTTGCAAAGCAAATGGAGAAAACCATGCAATACTCTTCACTATGTTTTACAAGCATTCTAAAAAAATATAATGTATCCAGGATAACATAGGTGAGGAGGCCAACAGGCTGAGTAAAGCCCATGGAGACAGTATTGCTGACAGGCAGGAAGTAGAAGCAAGATCTCTGAGAGAACAAAACCACAAATGCTTTTATGCATCGAGTCTTAGTCATAAATCTTCATGCTTTTTAATTTAATTCAGGTTTTTATAGAGTTCACGTTATTGGTTTTGATTCTAACGCTGTTTTATTCATTTATAGTATCAATGTATACCAACAAAGAAAATAATGACTAGCTAATAACTTGAAACAAAAAGATCTTTTCATGAAATGCAAGGGGGAAAAGTGGTCCTCAGATCCTCACCTGTATATTCCAGGACACTCAATGTCAAATTAAACTTTGTGAGCATCAGAACAACAGCTTAGAATCAGGCAAGTGCAAGGCAGGAAAGAATCCACGTACAAAAAAGAGCACTCTCCTAGACTTAAAAGAAAGGAAATATACATTTAATAATTGACTTTCCAATGTCAACTTTTTATCTTCAGGCCTGCTCCAACCCCTGCTTGAGCATGGACACCCAAAGCAGGACCATGTCCAGATGTTTTTGAAGATCTCCAAGGAAGAGACTCCAAAACTTCTCTGGGCAGCCTGTGCCAGTTCTCAGCCACATGCACAGCAAAGAGGCGCTGTCTGATTTTCAGATAGAACCTCCTGTGTTCTAGCTTGTGCCCATTGCAGATCCCTCTGATGCTCATCTTCTCCAGGGTGAACAGTCTCAATGTAACCAAGTATCTGGCTCTATATTTGCCTTTCCCCCCATCTTACAATCTTGTGGTCTGGGTATGTTGCCAGAATATGGAACGTGTGTTGAATCTCCGCAGACAGAGAAAAACCGACAGTAGGGTTGGTTTGTTGATGTTGTTGCTGTTTTTTCAGGAGGAATACAAGCTTTCCTTCCTACTCCTCTTCTGTGCAGTCTGCACTTTATAAGGGAAATTGGGAGAGAGACTCAAGTACTAAGTTCTCTCAAAGTCATTTTTAGTTGCCTGGTCTCTGGGGAGGATTTGGATGCTAAACAGACGGAGATGTTTACATGCAGCCCTGATACAGAAGTACAGGGCTAGGTTGCTGTTATTTTTTTCCTCACTCTTTGCTTTCTCTGTTTGCTAGCAGTGTGTCTTCCCAATGTTCAGTATACCGCTTCTTTGGTTTGTCCTTGTGAGGCACCAGTTCAACTGTGTGGATGCTGAATTCTGGGATTTTGCTTCTCACTGAGGGACTGGAGCATTCAGCATTGGAAACCTGAGTGCTGCAGCCCTGGCAGAATTCCCTGGATGGGTTATGAGCCTGGTAGGAGAGTTCAAAAATCTTCAAGGTCAGTAAGAAATCATAGAATCATAGAATGGTTTAGGTTGGAAGGGACCTTAGCGATCATCTTGTTCCAACTCCCCTGCTATGGTAAAGGACACCTCCCACTAGACCAGGTTGCTCAAAGCCCGAAATGATTCTTCTCTAACACGTCCATCCTGCCCGGAGGTGGAGTCACATGTGGAAGTGTGAACATCTGCCCTAAAAGTGAGGTGCCTGAATCTTTTATGATGCCTGGCTTGAATAGTATTATGTAAAAAGCTTTTCTAGTGGACATGAATCCTACCGATTCTTAGACGAAGTAACACCTAGTTAAACCATTTTTCTACTATTTTCAATACCAAGGTGATACTCAATCAGTAACATCCAAGAAGTATATTCAACTTGCTTTTCTATATGATACAGTAATCGCTGCAACCTTTCATGAGAAAGTGGTCATTTGCAGAACTGATCCATAGTATCTTTGCTTGCTATATGTGATTTCCATACTGTAATGTCCTCAGATCCATAACTGGAATACCAATCTATTGTGTGTGGAGACTGTTGAAGGGAAATGACTTTAAAAATACAACTGTAATTTGGCTTTATGAGGAGAAAAAGTTACAGGTGAGAACTTCAATTCTTGTATAAAAGACTGTTGTCTCTTCAGCAATTAGGGCACAAAATGCTCCTTTGAGATATTACTTCTATTAACTAGGTCTGAGAAGCAAAGTCACATTAAACAGGGGCTAGAATAGCTGGGTGTTAAGTATTGCTGTGAATGTGGATCCGATTTTTCTCCCACAGTAGTTTGACTTCCAAGGGAAATTAAGTTAATGGGATGGCACTGTCTCTGTCCCAGTATTTGCCAATTTCTCATTCTCTATCTCCTTCATTAATGTTTGAACCTGCCAGCCACTTTCCTCCAAACTTGACAGAGATGTAGAGGTCTCAGCAATATTAAATACCTTCAAGCTTCAGGAAAACAAGCTGCTGAGAACAGGAGGAAGAGTCAAATTGGCAACCCAATGGTGGAGAGTAGCTCAGTTATGTTATTAGACACCAAAGAATCCTCAGGACAGAGACATTATGACATTATGAGCGCTCTTGTCACAGGAAAACTTAGATCAGAACTTTATCAGATATTAAATAATGCAAAAAAATGCCCCATAAAACCAGACTTAATGTCTACTGTGTTAAAATTATTCATCCAGGTAACAATAAATCAATGAGAGTTGTTAATCACACATTACATTTCCATTCACTTCTCTCCATGCAGTGGAAGAAAAGTGCTATGAATTGTTTACATGTGTTGTTGGATTGGTTTCTGTCCTTGCTTCAACCGTCTTTTTTTCTGTTTTGTATAGTCAAACTGATACACTATGAACTACAGGAGACATACACAGATCTACAGAAAAGGTTTTTCACATAGTACTGACCAGCAGATGCTTTCAAAATATATGTAAGCATTCAGCAGACAAAACATGCATACAAGTCCATGTAAGAAATAAATGCCAAATGTAGTATGAAAAGAACATCCTCAAAAACAACATTTAGAATGAAGTTCCTGTACTGTAAAACACACATAGACAAGCCAAACCAACCTTCCATGGCAATTTTCATAAAAACCACTGTTTTAAACAGTGAAATCTAGTGGAACATAGGGTCTTGGGCTTCCACGATATGTAATTTGGAAGATCTTAGCTCTTACTTTTAAACTAAATATCTTTACAAATATGTTCATATCTTGGGCAACCGGAAATATGACAAGGACTATGTTATGTTAAGGTAGATGAACTGACTTGGAACAAAATTTACTAGTAAATACAGGTCTTTCGTCTTTCATGCTTGTTTTCTTTTCTTTTTTTTTTTTTTTTGTCTGTATAGGACAAATGAGATTCTTTTTTCATTTATATAAGCTTATAACAAATCTTGGATGAATTTATTTGAATGAAAACAACAGGTGTTAAATTTTGGCCTTAACTGTGATTGGTGCACCTTTACCCATGCCTTTACATTGGTTTTTAAGCTCACATTACTGAGTAAGAGTCCAGTTGCACTGTTTCTACATCTAAACTGCAGTCAGTTCCATTTGGCTTCAAGTAGAAAACTCTGATCCCTACTTTTTATTCTATGATAAATAATTAAAAATATACCTATCACTACGTTGAACTGTTGAACTTCAGCATTTATATAGATCCAACCATGACAGCCACACAGATAACTCTAGGCTGAAAAATCTGTCTGAGAAACAGGAAAGAACAGTTTGCATTGAGATACTGCTGTCTTCTGAGCAAACTATCTTAAAGGCGGCTGCTGTATATCTGCTCTATGCTGCAGTGTTCACTTTGTCTTCAAAATCTCAATAATAAACTCATGAAATAAAGTTTAGAAACCTGATTTTCTAAGATGCACGGAATAGAATCTATTGCAGTATACACACATTTAGAATCATGTTTAAATTGTCCACCTCTGTTTTACTTCTGTAATACCACATCTTCATCAACTTTAGAATTAATAAAGAATGAAAGCAAGGTCAAATTTTGTGAACTGTTAAAGCAAAAGTGATTATTTGCTCTCTTGTTTCTGCAGTGGCTGGTTTGCCTATGCAGTTATGACAATCCTGTGGGAAAATTGTAGTGAGAAATGTTCCTGTTGTTGTTTGAGAGCCGATCAAAGCTCTACATGTTCCTGACTTACTTAATGAACAATGGACTGATGGAAGTATGTAGACATGGGCTCTGAATATTATTGTGTTGTGGCAAAAATATAAAGGAAGCAGAGCAAGACAAAAATAGCCTATAATCCTAGAGGGATATTGGATGTAATTATGTATAGTGCTCTAAATCATTGCCTTATAACTTTGTTTTCAAGGGAAAGAAATGTTAAAGGAAAGTGCATAGGGAGGGCTCTTCAAGCATGAAAAGACATTGCAGTGGTTCTTGAGTCTTACAGCTATTTTCCGTGGTGAACACATTTCGTTTTACATACTGTTGAAGATTACAATGGAGTATTACTCTACTACCTGAAAGGAGTCACACTCCACATCAAGTTTCTGGTCTGGAGTTTGCATTGTGGTTCCCTTGAGCTGATTGTCAAAAACCCACATGTGAAGTTTCCACTGACTTCTTTTTTAAGAAACAGAGGTACCATCTATTCAATGAAGCCTTTATGGAAATGCACTTTGTGCCGGGGATGTGAGAATGGCTGGATCTGCGAGCAGCTCCATGTGATTCTGTTGAGCTCACCAAGGACAGGAGAAGACTTTTTGCGCACCTTTTGTTGCAGACTCCTCAGAGGTGTATTGCGGAATCCAGCCTCAGCAGTACCATTTTAAGAGGATTACTTTCAACTCAGCCTTCTCTCATTTCAAAAATGATGCCTTGCTCAGTAAGATCAGGGAAGGGCGTTGTGCTTTGGCACAACACCAAACAATCTGCCTAAAAGATGATTTAATAGGAAACTCACTGGTCTAGTCCAAAGCACCTAATCTGCTCTGTGCTTGGGATCATTAATCAGCGTTTAAAGTTCACTGTTTTCACATCTCTCATGTTTTAGATATGAACGTTATCTCCAGGAAATAACAATAGAAACCATTTTTTTCCCATTTCCTCCAGCCTCAAGCTTCTAAAATTTGAATTCAGGAAAACAAGAAGGGAAGAGAATTTGTAAGCCCTGAAGTATGAAATGAATTAGGAAAATTATAACTTTATTTTTCTGTTCCATACTGGGTCCCATCTGGATACGCTGAGAAAGCTGAGGTTAGTAAACCAAGTGCTGAGTAGCCAAGAAAGACAAATAAATATAACTTTGGTTTATCTTTACCTGTCATTCCTCTTTTGATTGTAGTTCCCAGACCTTCCATACATCAGCTTCCAGGGCTGCTCTCCTGAGTGCTAGAGAGAAAACTCTCTATTACAGCCTTCATGCCACGATTTACACAGGTGAGCTGCCTGTCTGCTGAACTTCAGAACACCATTATCAAAAGCATTGTTTCATTGTTTCCTTGCTCTTCTCATCTACTTGAATATATATTTGCTTTCTTTCATTTAAGACTCCGGGATTCTGTGGGCAGAAGCCACCTTTTCATTGTTTGTGCTTTGAAGCCTTAAGGTACTGCATACAAATGAATGAGGATCAGGAGTGCTATTTTAGGCTGTAAATCTTGTTGAATTTGAGCAGCACAAATTATTATAACATTATACTATTGTAACAAGCATTTCTAGATGAGAAGAAAGTACGTCATGTTTCCATGTCAAGTGCTACCTATGTTTAGAGGGGGAAGAAACAATACTGAAGAAGACAGAGAAATATGCTCTATAATGAAGACTGCGCTGTTCCCATTAGCTGTAACAGCACTTGCAAGCCCATGTTGTCATCCAAGCTCCTTTCCTGCAGGCCTTCGGTCCTATAAGAGAATCAGGAGACCAATAAGGAGAGTGTCTGAAACTAGTGTTAGTGTTTTCGTAAAAAGCAAAAATTTCCCTGTGTTATCAGCATTTTTGAGGAGCAAGGAAAAGGGAAGTCTACACTGCAGTGATATTGCTGTATGTAAAGCCCTTTTAACCTGCATAACTTCAGAGGAAAAACTTGAAAATATGGTTTTGATAGGCGAAAAACATCTGTACTTTTGCATTTCTTGTTTGCTTTCTGGGTTGTAGCACTTGGGTTGAAAATCAAGCTCTTGAAACTCTATGGAACTCAAGTCCCCCACTTTTGGGGGGCACAGCATCAGCAAGTTTGCTTTTGGCATCAGCAAACTTGATTTCCTGATAAGCAGGAATAAAGCCAGCCTGCAGGATGCCTCATCCAGCTCCTTTAAAAATGGTGATCCATGACAGAGTGCAAAATAATTGGGCAGAGTCTTCTTCACAATGTCCTCATCCCCTGCCAACTCCTAAAACTGTCTTTTTATATGAGTGCATTTCTGGAAATTAGGCTTGTGAAAATTACGTCTTTAAGTTACAGTGCTCTTAAGAGTGCCTTTCAGCTTTCTGTTATTGTTGTACCATTGTTCCCAGCTGCTACCACCTTATATTTATTGCATTTTCCTTTCTTATTTCTGAAGAGATAATGCAGTCTCAGCCTGGACTGAGCATGGAGTTCTT
This sequence comes from Penelope pileata, assembly GCA_013396635.1. Classification (NCBI taxonomy): domain Eukaryota; kingdom Metazoa; phylum Chordata; class Aves; order Galliformes; family Cracidae; genus Penelope; species Penelope pileata. Next base: position 117,721 of record WBMW01003387.1, read on the forward strand.
CTCCACCCCTTTCCATATACCTCATTCCTCATATGCTGGAACTGAGCAGTAAAGGTGACATTTGCCATACACAGGAGGAACTCATTACGCTGCAAATTTGAAGCATTGATCCAGTCCCCCTTCTACTACAGATAATTGCTATTCCTTTTGTTAGCTTCCCCTCAATGGCAACTCAAATGTTTCCTGCAAAGCAATTCTTTTCTGGGGTTAGTTCACTGTCACTGCTGCAAATTGCTGGGTTGTTCAGGAGAGTCCAGGCTGCTCGATCGGTCAGGATAACCATGGCTACAAGAAAATGTAAGTGCTAATAAACTTAGCTGTAGGTCTTTCTTTACTTCAGAATTGCAGTCAGCCAGCACCTTCCAGAAGTAGCTCAGAAATAAAATGGCAAGGCAGGTACTTCATTATCACTATTTCACAGAATCACTAAATTGCTGAGATTAGAAGGGTCCTCTGTAGTTTGCTTAGGCCAACTCCATTGCTCAAAGCAGTATCAGCTGTAGCAGATGGCTCAGGGATGTGCCCGCTCAGGTTTTCACTGTCTACCATGAATGGAGACTCCACAATATTTCTGGGTAACCTGTTCCAGATGGAACCCTCAAGAATAAAAAGTTTTTTCTTATGTTTAAGTGGAATTTCCCATATTTCTGTTTGTGCCCATTGCCTCTTGTCCTGTCACTGGGCACCACTGAGAAGAGTCTGAGTTTGTCTTCTTTACTTCTCCCATTATGCAGTTATATACATAGATAAAATCCCCTCTGTGCTCTCCCTTCTCCAGGCTGAACAGTCCCAGCTCTGTCAGCATTTCCTCGTACAACACATGATCCAATCCCTTAATCATCCCAAAGTCCCTTTACTGGGCTTCAGTTTTCCCATGTCCCACATGTACTGGGAGCCCAAAACTTCAGGTGTGATCCCATCAGTGCTGGGCAGGGGAAAAGGATCACCTCCTTTGACCTGTCTGCTGGAACTCTCATTAAAAGTTCCCACACTATAAAATGTATTTTGCTTTTTCTGTGGGAAGAGTGTATATTATTGTTTTACCTCTCCCTTCATTGTCAACATGTGGTGATGGTCTAAGACAAAGAATCACAACAGAGAAGATACATTTTTATAGACAGAGAATAACTATATGACAATAGGAGCCAAAACACATAGTAGGTTTTTGGCATTTAAAGAAAACTCATATTTTGAGTTTTTTAACTCAAACATTATTAAATATTTTTATTTACATTATTAAATGTACATTTATTAAATATGAATTATTGTATTTGATGAGAACAACCTAATTTTTCTTATCTGCAAATAAGTTGTGAACTGATCCATTTTCTTCTGAAATTTTTGGAACTAAATCCTTGTCTAATAGACTGAATTAACAATTTTCAGCCCGTGCTCACTCAAGTCTTTTTTGGTTTGCGTGTGAACTGACTGTGGAACACAAATAACTACTCAAATCCCACAGGCTCTTTTTCTCTGTTGTTATCATATATCTGTTTAAAACAAGCAAACAAAAGAAACGGGTAACGATGAATAGAGCGGAATGAATAACTCAGTCATCTTCCTGCATAGATGAGTAAGCGGTTCCTGAATGCCTAAAGATGGCTCCATATGAGTAATTTGGAACATAAATATTGGAAAGAATGTGTAATTTGCAGTAATTAATCACATTACGTAAATCACATTAAGTAACATAACTTACACATTTGGCCTATTTGGCCATCTGTTCTTACAACAAGTGGTAACACCTACAAAAGAATCATATTTGAAGTTCAACTTTTAATTTTGTTACAGTAATTGACAGCATATTTAATACATTAATAAGATGGCAATTGATCAAGTTAACTAATTTTAAGAAGTCACAGCCTGTTAAATTACGTGGGTCAATGTGAAAGTAATGTCTCCTATTTATTTCTATAGAAATTACAACAGATACAAACAGCACAATAACACTATTTGACAGAGCAAATTGTCAGCTACAAAACACTCTTTTTTCAGCATTGTCACCACCATTAGTTATGCATTTTTGCCAGCTATGAACAAGAGCCTGCATGCTGTGCTCGTAAAACTCTCTACCAGTGGAGGTGACCGCCTGTTTCACAGCTGCGATGACAGCGTTGTTGCTGAAACACACCACCCATTGCCTCACTGTGCTCGTATGCACTGCTTGACCTCCATAAACCTCCAGCAAGCATCAATGATTGTCAATGGGTGCCGTTTTTTCCCCATGGAGGAATTCAATGACATGCCTTTGCTTCGTCTGCACTTCCATGTCAGATGCCGTGGAAATGCATTCAAGGTGAGAGAGGGAAGAACATTTCAGCCCTATTTGAGCTGTGTAACTCCAGCAGAAATCTGAGTGAGGGTCAGACAGCCCCTCTGCTGCCATCTGTCGCATGGAAAGTTTCAGCCTCTACTGCCATGCCACCAATGTCTGCCTCTGATGTTGTGGGCCAACATAATAAAATAGGAGGCATTACACTAACCCACTGTTTCACTGCTTTTAGCTCATCCCAACTGCCAAATCAGACGGCCAGCTCAGACCACCTCTCTTTTCTCCTGTTCTCCTGGAGATATATTATGCGTTAGGACATCATTACATGAAATGCATAAAGTGATGTGGAAATGAGAGCGTGCCCCACAGCTGACGAGTTCTTTCCAGAGAAATGAAATTGTCGCTAGATTACAGTGTTAAGTTTCTTCTTTCCTGTTTTGCTTCAGTGTGAGGAACCCTACACTACTTCATATGTACTGGCCTCACTTCAGAAGGCAGAATGGAGAGTGCTTCATTTCAGCCTATTTTATGGAGAGAGGAAGAAGAACAATTTCCAGGGAGGCTGAAGATGTACTTCTGAATCTTTTCAAGCTGAAGAAGGAATTCAGCTGAAGTCTCCCACTTGTTGGTGAAGTGCTGTAATTGCTTAACTGTTATGCAATAAAATAGACACTTAGGTTATTTTCTCTTCTCAAAGAGGCATTCTTTGTACTGAATGCAATTCTGACACTGATGGGATGTTGCTGGCAAATTCAGAGCACACCTTCTTAATCCTACATTTCACCAGACAAAAGTATAGGCCTGAAGCGTGAACATCGCTTGACCTTAGCCATCGAGCATCCAAGCAGGCCACAGTTTCTCTATGAATATAGTAAAGTTTAGATGTCTAATCTAAGTGATTTACTAAAGGAAACATAGCAGGACTGCTTTGGATGAAGCATCCTAGTTTTTGGGAGGATAGACATGAAATGTGTCTGGGAAGAGAAAGCAAGGCAGGAGAAGAAAATTCTTTCATCCTTTGTCTTTTCTTCATTATCCTGAGTAAAGAATGCAACATGAAAGATCAGGGACAAATAGGATGCAAAAAGAAAAGAAACATAAAGCCTACCTGCAAATATATACTGTCATTTGTGCACATCAGGAGTATTCAGAGAATCTAATTTTAGAAATTGAATTTAATTTCAATAATTACCTGACTCCTTTAGGGAACCTTTGCTCTTAGCTCAGACTCAGCATGAATGCCTTATTTGGCCTATAGAAAATGTCAGGTTATTTGAGTTAGCTTGGCCTTCAGTAACAAAGAGCCTATCTAATTTAGAGTACTTTGCATTTGCTAAGGGCATGCAGATGGAGAGTTAGCACAGATTGATTAACTCGGGGTAACTTTACTTTGTGGTAGGTTGTGTGCCTAATGCTTTTGATTCAGACTTGACTGGTTTTCTCTGTTTTTCACAACATCTTTATTTTTAAAGGCAGTCAAAAGCGGTTTGTAATATAGTGCTTCAGATTTTCAGAGTCTATTTTTTGTGCTTTTGGTGCCAATTTACATAAATACCTACATAATCTGCTTGTATAAACATGGTATTTATGTACTGCATGAATAGAAACAGCTATAAAATTTCTTGGTTTACACACAGATTAGATCATTTAGCTTGCAATAAAAAGGAAATATCTGCAACATTAGAGTTGATATTTGATGGAAAATTACATCTTTCATTTAGATTTTACATCAGCAGTGTATCTTAAAACTCCCTCTGACAATTATTGCTTTATATCCTAAATCTACCTACCAGAAGGCACTGTGACGCTGAATTTAGTACAACACTTTAATGACAACTACCAAAGGAAAGGCTGTTTTACCAGGCGTCACAACAAGGGGCTGCAAAATGGCAGATGAAATATAATAAAGATTTTTGCCTCCATGTGTTTATATATTCCTTATCATATAAGGACAACGTTAGCTGAACAGTGGATGCTGCTGAAGAACAAATCATTACTTCTGCAGGTATCCATGATTAATTAGCACTGTAAGCATGGGGACAAAGTAACTAGCTACATTCGTTGTTTTTTTTTTCTTGATAATATGCCACAAAGACCCTGAAAGAATCCATTCTGTGTGCTTTTTTAGAATTTAATCACTATATTTGAAGTAGAATTGTGATTTTCAATAAAGTAAAAGCAAATACATCTTGAAGTTAGAACTATTCCTTATATTCAGAGCAGTTCAGGCAAAATTTGAGAGCAAGATAACTTTGCTAGTAGGATGTAACTCAGGCATCTTTTCCTATTAGGACTGAGTATACTTCTCTGTCTTTACACATTTCCTGCTCTCTGAGTGATGAACTCATTCCTGGCCCAGCAGCTGATAACAGCAAGGAATTAGTAGCTGGCCCCTCCTTGCTGCTTTCCATCCCTGTGGGGAGCAAGCTCAGCTGCTGCTGCACTGCTTTCTCTCTCGCTGGTTGCTCCCCCATGCTGCTTCTGGCAGCAAGCCAATGGATGTGCAGCCAGCACGGAGAAGAAATCCTGGTGACATTAGTGCTTGTAAGGCTGCTAGCAAGAGGGGCTGTCCCTAGCAGCCCACTTCCCTGTAGTCATTGCCTAAATTCCTCATTCCTTCACCCCCTGTGCGGAGGTTTGATGGACTGTATCCAGCGAGCAGCCGGATCCAGGCAAGCGGGAGGCATCTTTCCACAGCCTCCCTCGGGAATTTAGTAGCTCTAGATCTGAACTCTGATTCATAACACTGTATTTAGCATCAGCCAGAGGGATGGCAGAAGGCTGGAGGAGGCAAAGGAGGCAGTTGCTGCTTCAATTATTCCAAGTTAATCTACCTGTAACAAGGAGCCAGCGCTGCATACAGCGTTGAATAAAGCAGTGTTCACATATCCAATCTAGCCAAAATCCAAGATCACATATGCTTTGCGTTTTGAGAGGAATTCATGACTGCGAGATACCAAGGTAGTGAAAGTCCCATTATCTTGAAACAAACTTCCAGAAATGTCTTCTCTGATCCAGATATAAAACCTCTCTCAGCATCAGCTTCTGCAACAACTCATTCAGATTTCTGCTGGAGTTACACAGCTCAGACAGGGCTGAGATGTCCTTCTCTCTCTCAACTTGAATGCATTGCCATGCTTTTCCACCTGAGCTGTTTCTCATCTGCCCACAAATCATAATCTCTTCCAAAGCAACAATCAGCAGGGTTCCTTTGCTCAGATTGTATGAGAAGCTCTTGGGTAGAAATATGGGCTTAGACGTGTCCTTTATGGCTATCACATTTAAAGGGCAGTGACTTAGACCTATGAATTTAAAGCAGTATGAAATGCATCTTTAGTTACTGAAGAAAATCCAGGCTGACTTTTTTTTTTTTTGTCTAGATGATGTACCTACTCTAATAATACTCAGTAATATGTTTTTAACATTGGCATCTGTCTGTACGAAGAAAGGACTTAGCAAATGTAAAAAAGAGACATCAGATTCTGCCAGAATTACTTCTCTAAGCTGCACCATATGGTCAAAGATAAAATCTAATATTGGAAATACTGGTTGTTTCATTGCTAGCTTGAATGCACTGGGGAAAATAAAATATTTACTGTGAAGAATTCATAATTAGACTTCATCTCTTCTAGTTTTAGTACAAGGAATGTCAGTGCTACCTTTTCTTATCATTCATCTACCCAGTGCTCCTTGGCAGATGTAATACTGCTGTTCTCTTGCAGTTAAATTTAACGATCACGCTGTTCCCCATCTATCACAGCCCTCGAGCAATTAATGCTATCAGAAGTAAAAGTAACTTGTCAGATAACTGTGTTAGCCTCACAGCTGAGCATTCTAAGTAGTTTCTCCAGTAAAAATGATTTTATAAGGATTTCTGGATCTCTTCTGAATCACACAGAGATTTTATATTCCCCAATCCATTTTATTAAATAAATTTATTTGAAAGTTTAGTCAAGTGTGTTTCGAAAAACAAAGAAACTGCATATTAGCTGCTGCATTTGCTCTCAATATTTAATAAATGTAAGATATTAACAACGGCTATTCCTATCTCATATATATATGTAAAATATATGGCATACATGTAGATGACATTTCACAAAAGACAGCTATTTAAACATTTCTTAGCTACTTAGTTGTTCTTACATGGCTGAGACTCCCTGGCAAATTTTACCTGAATTTCAGCAGCATAAAAAAGGTAATCCGTTTTAGATCCCTGTGAATCAGCATATCAATTTGTAGAGTCACTGCACAGACTTGTGAAGAAATGAAGCAGAAATGTTCCACCACACACATGGGTACCATACAAGATAAACTTAAGATTTTTCTGAACAAATGTGATCTTTTCCCCCCTTTGTTTGGCATGTTATGTAACTTGAAGACTTGAAGTCTTGCATATGGATTCCCTGCCAAATGAGATTTGGCATCACTGCCAATATTTAACATCTTTTATTAGCCAAGTCATTCAAACCAGTCAGTTCAGAAAGTACTTGAGCTCTCATTGTAATACTTATCTCTATTTTTATCAGGATCTGATTCAAATGCAATAGAAATATGTTGTTCTTAAAAAAGACTGACATACTGTCACTCCAAAAGAGTGCTTTTAAAAGCTTCTTACTGATTCCAAAAAAAAGAACTTGTAAATAATTGGATCTGGTCAGGTAGAAGGATTGATTAAATATGCTTATTCAAATTGAAGGATTTGAGTTTCTCTCTTTTTTTTTTTTAACCTCGAAGTCAATCAAGATGATAATCACCTCCTGCTTTAATTCACTGAATTAAGTATGAGACAAAAAATGCTCATAACTAGTTCATGCCTATTGAGCAGCATTATTTGAAATGCTGTTTGCCATAGATTATAAAGAAATATCAGGTAGCTATCTGGAGAGGTGATCTGCTTTTCAGTGAGTGTCAAAGTAAGCGCAGTACCAATTTTATTCAAGGTATCTTTTCAAAACTTGGGATACCAGTGTTACCTAGTGTTTCCCTTGGGCAGCACAGGAGATTTGAGAGTTGGAGAGGGTAATACTTTGAGCTACGTTTTAGAAACATCGCCAATATATCTGTGTCAGTACAGCTCTGTGCTGAAGCTAACAAGCAGGACATGTGAACAGCTGAATTTTTCTGAGGTGACAGTATATGAGATAAAAATAACTTGGAGAATGCTTATGTAAAATATCAGAGTTCCTAATGTCCTTTGACAGCTCTATGTAGATAGAAAAGTTGGCAGCATATTAATGGACACAATTATGTAATGATTTGGATTAGAACTGGTGGGAGCAAGGGAAAGAAGATGTTTACCTACTTACATATGCACACGTAAGTGTAGGCACACACACTGCTGCAAATTTATTCCAATAAAACCTGAAATGTTTGGTGTTCATTTACAAAAATTTTAACCTCTTCCAAAAAAATCCCACTAAAACATCTCACTCATAAACTAAAAAAAAAATTGTTTTGGCTGTATTGCAGCATCGGTTTTAGACAACTCACAGTCCTTTGCTCCATCTTTGTCAGGCTTCTAAGAAAACTTAGTGCAACTGATTGCCAAAGACCACCATGTTTTTATTTATCTATCTATCTATTTATTTATTTTGGAAGCAGATCATGAAAGATTTGATTTGTATTTTTTATACTCCTAGTTTGTGATGAATGACCACCTGTTATTTGCCCAGAGAAATCTCAAATCCTACCTGTTTCCAGTTATTTCAGCCATGGCCGCATTATCTAGCTCTAGGAACGGTGCCTTTTCTCAGCTCTTTGGGAAGACAGGAGGGTTGGGAGGGCAGGCACTTCGAGGTTGTGTCCTGAGGCTGGCTGATCATTTGTTGGAAACATGAGACAATCCTGTCAGTTTCTTCTCCCTCTTCACATGGCTGCTGCTGCACATCAGGCTTGTTTTTTGTCTCTGTATCTCTCACCCACATCCTTGTTTACATTTTCTCCTCCTCAGTCTTGGCTGCTGATTGTTGTTAAGCTTCTTCCATTTACCGAATCTTAATTTTTGGCTTATATCCTCTTCACACCTGACTCCTGGCAGAGTACTGCTTGCTAATGACCAGATTATCTGACATTTCTCAGCCCTGCTTTTCCCTGGCCCTGTTGTGCTCAGACTATTAAATTTTCTGGTCTTCACTCTGTCTCTGGCAGTGCTGTTGTTTCAGCTCTCCAGCTTGGTATTTCCCTGCTTGACCAGTTTTCTGAACCCTGGTTCTCTCCTGATTGTGTTTCATGTTCTGCCACACACAGTGGCTTGACCCAATGCTCTGCTCTTCTAGCAGACCTCAGATCCCATCATAGGGGACAACTTGCCCCATTTCATTTCCATTAGAACCTGGCTCTGACCTGTAGGTCTAGCTACTGATATGCTTTGGGGGTCTTCCAAGAGGTTTAATTTATTCCTTGACTGGAGATTATTCTTATAAGCAGATTTTTTCTAGAATTTAAGGAACGATGAAGACTTTTTTTCTGCAGATTTCCTTTCAAACTTCTGAAAATAACTACCAGACATGAATCACATGAATCATTGATTGATGGGTCTTTAATAGCCCATTGTGGCAGTGAATAATTGGTAGCTGTATAGAACTACAGAAAATTGTATCCCAAATGGTTGTCTCATTGAAAAGAGACAGCTGGTATCCAGCTCAGCCACCCTGATTTTTACTGCAACTTGCAGTATGGAGACTTCAGGGTTAAAAGTCTCCTGATAAAGGTTACAAAGAGCCTTTTTTTACTGAGTTTATCCAGGTATCTGGTATAAATGACCACAATGTATTTATCAAGAAAAGTTCAGCACAGCAGTCACATTAAAGTGGAAGAAACCGTCACATTAAATTTATAGCATAAGTATCTGTTTATTAGGATTACAAGCGGCAGATGTGAGCGTTTTCCATACAAATAAAAACATTTATGATTTTGCTAATATCTTCCCTTGAATTCAGGATGGATTGGTTTACAAGACTACACCAGATCCTCTCACCATAACTGTTTAAAAAGAAATCTTAAAAGCTGACCTTTTGAAACATTAAAGCATGGTCATCAAAACAATGATAAGAAAATTGTAACACATTCCTCTTCACATGACAAAAAAAGAAACAGACATAAGATTAAGGAAAAAGCTCTAGCTTTGCATCACTTAAAACAAAAGGGCCATTTTCTCATCCCACTGAACTGATGATGGGTGATGGGAATATGATAATTCTTTTTTGTTCCCACATGCGGACCTCTATAAATGGAATATTTAGATTAGGTATAAATATTCACATCAACTCAGTACATTATCGCAAAGGATCTGAATTAGTGAAGATTTCTGGTGTGCCTGTTTTGTAGGTTAGCTATCTAGAGAAATATCCTATGGAAGGGTTCTCCTGAGAAATATCTTCCTACTTAACTATATATCCTTGACATTTATTTGGCAAAGATTTCTTACTCTTAGAAGAGAAATGCTACTCCAGTTCCTTTATTAACATTTAAAAATAATTTGTCTCAGCAAAGAATGCAGTAAATTAGAAGAAAGTTGTAGGTGTAGGTGCCAGCTCACACAATTTAAAATCCCATTAAATCTCCTACAAATGACAATACTTGTGTAGTTTGCAACCTTTACAGTTGTAGAATAAGTTAGCAGAATAAATTAGGTGATGCTGATTGTGATTTGGAAATGTAGCACATATATAGTTTCTGGGACTGCAAACTGATATCTATCAGTTATTCATGTGCTACAAGATATGCTACAAGATAGGCACACATATTCACTTACACTTAACTGAACTATTACATCTTTGCAGTCAGAGTTATTTTGAAGAAATGGAAAAGCTTTGATGTTTCATTGAAAATAGATCTGCTTTGAAATGACCTTCCCTGAGGATCCAGAAAACAAAATTAACATCAAATATACATCCGTGGCAAGCATTTATTTGCCTCATAACGTATATAGCTATAAGCATATAGATTTACAGGATTTTTCAAATTTGAATTTAAAATGCAATTCAAGCATGTGGAGAAGAACATTTGATAAGCACAATCCTTGTGGGGATTTTGTTGCACATTTAGCTGTGATCTTTTGTAGCTGTGAGTTTATTCCCCTTGTGTTGTATTCAAAGTGCATGTTTGCTCAGACTGACAGATTTCCAAATGCACAAAGAAAGTCAGGCATCCCACAGTCTGATAGCCAACGGAGTAACTTGTTTTAATCTTTATGCCTCAGGAAAGATTCCACTTAAAAAATGTTTTTTGAGCATCCTCATAACTTTCAGTAAAGTTTCATGGTTGTTGTTAGTACCAAAAAAGTATTGAATATGGAGGCTATATTTTCACAGGCCTGGATTTTTGCACTGCCATATCACCCATCAAAGCCGGGCACATAAGTGAGCCCCATAAAAAAAAAAAAAAAAAGATTTATTGTGGCTTTAACACCAGATTTACAGTGGATGTGGAACAGCATGTGTTACTTAAATCACCATAAAGCTTCTTGGTAAAAGGGCATTTGGCCACAAAATTTGGGCACTGTTTAAATAGCAAACTGTTTATCTTCTAGGAATATTTTGTGTAATGTAGTTGCAGCATCTTCACGCAGTTTGGTTTTGATTCCATAAGTCAGTGAACCACTGTCTGAGCTAGCCTCTCGGCTTTAGATTAGGATGGAGGCTTCTCTGGGTGATAATTCTTTGCTTTAGTGCCTACAAAAGGATTTTAACTGGATAAGATGACGGAAGTTAATCCGTTCTGAGAACCCCCTTGAAACAGCCACCAGGACTGTTCCAAAAGATAAGCAGCCATATTCTGCATCCCAGGGTGAAGCTCACATGTGAAGAAAACAGATTTGACTTTTACTACAGAGCGTTTCTAATGAAAATTCCCAATCAAAGACAGAGCTAAAGCCATGCAATAAGAGATAAAAGAACAAAATCCAACCCAGTATGGTAAGGATGTATGGAGGAACACCAGAATTACTCAACTGCCCGGTTTTCCCTGTCCTCACAGTGTCACTCTCTCAATGTCATGCAGTGGTTACATCTCTCCATATTTTAACTTGCCACAGAGTGTAGACCATGCCACAATAACAACTTCCCACTTCTTAGAGAGAGGCATGTTATTTACAGGCACTGTTCTCTTGTCCAACTCTACTCTTAATTCTCAGTAGATTCCCCTTTGATAACCTGACTGTGACAAGCTGCACTCTGAAGGTAGATGTGGGGAGAGAGAGTGGCTGTATGGTGCTGAACTTCCTGCTGGGTTAAACCACAGCAAATAGTTACTAGTACGGTTGGAAAACAACAGATTATAATACATGCTGCTTTTCTTCAAGAGATTTTGTTTCAATTTGAATTATAAATGTAAGAACTTCAGGGTAATGTTTTCATTGGAGCTTACAGATTGTGAGATATTCAGTTCATGAGAAAGTCATTCTATTGATTCTACCTGCCTGAATTTAAGGAGAATTTCCTATTTCGAAAAAACTTTTAATTTAAAATAAATGTTCTTTTTTTCCAGTTAAAACTAGAGCTGGTTTTACAGACAGAAATAGCTCTGAACAGCCTTGCACTGAAATAACAGTAAGCTAAGTGCAGTAATATATAAAAAGACATAGAATGCAATTTGCTGCTAGCACTACCTTCTGTGGAATTATCCAGAGGGAGACTATAGGAAATATACAGTGTTCACATGCTCCCCTGCATGCCTCTTTCTCACGTAATCTGCTTCCCACGTACTGAATATGTATTTGCCTTATTCATTCCATCATATGATTTCATAAGGAACATGTGAGGGTAAAACCTATCTGGTTATGCACCCTGATAGATTCACTGAAGTAAGTAAGTGCCATCAATTGAATTTCCACCAGTTCAAGTGGTTGAAGTCTATTTGCATCCAGACCTACAAATACCTTTAAAATATAAGCCTGGGATGTTCCTCACGCTATGAGACATTAAGATCATGGACCCAGTCAAGATGTTGATGTTATCACATACTGTAATTTTCCCACACTTGTAATCAATCTTCTAGTGCGCTACAATGATATGTTTGCTTCTATTTCTTCTAACTATAGGGCCTAGGTAACTTCTCACCTCTTTGCAAACATCCTCTTCTTTATAGCTACCTTTTTCTTCCCTGTGGAGTTTGCTACTTCCTTTTCAGACCACAAAAAATGGCTTGTATGCCAGAAAGCTTACTTGTTCATTCAGCTGTATCTATATATCCTATAAATAAATGTTTACCTGCAAACTTTGCATCACATGCATTCTTAAGTCATTATGATTAATAAATCATTTATAGCTTTCTGTTCCTTAAAATACAGTGAATGGACCACTTGTCACCAGCGGAAAAAGGAATGTGTCAAATTTGCATAAGAATTTGCCTCTTTGCTCTGCTTTGGTAGAGTTTGCTCAACGTATGTGGGGCTTTGGTGTTTGAAGGAACTGTTGCTGCATGGTGAGAGCAGCAGCAGATCTGAATGACCTCGTTGATACAGTAAAGAGCTGCAATATTTTTGTGTATGTATCAAGTTAAGAGAATAAAGGATCCCTTGTATTAAACTTAGAAAGAATTAATTAACATGGGATGAATCATATTAACTGTGTATTTGCATATGCAAGTTTCTGGAACACTCGGGTTTTCTCCTTGTTATTATGTCTAATTAAGATGTTTGTAAACAGGCAATGTTTTTGTGTAATGTGACATGCAACCTGTGCTTGGGGAACATTATTTTTAGCCAAACTAGTCTCCAAAATTGTGTATGGGACAACAAGGTGATGTACTTCTTCCAAAGTAAAGCAATTACTGAAGACTTTGCTGTAAGAGAGACTGATAGTGGCTTATCTTGCATGTTATAATGGAACAGCAATTGCTGCACTAGGAAATTGGACTGCCCCTGAGCCAGCCAGAGAGAAAGGAGACACTGCTTAAGCAATGAGAGAGGAGAACATTACAGCATTGGCACAGGTAGTAGAAAATAAAAAAGTTGAAGCAGTTGTAAAACTAATGAGGTTTAATGAAGATGTTTGTGAGAGGAAATGATCCAGATTTTTTTTTTTTAAATTGTATTTCTTTCTCTAAAAATGATGTTTTATGAAAACAGTAACTTTCTTTGGAAACATACCTGACTTCAGGAAAACAAAAACCACAATGCTTCCTGAAAACAGTGGGATAATGACTAATGAGTATCTGCTAGGTTTGTGGTTCGAACACTTGAACTCTGAAAGACCATGGGGGACTAATTCACAGCAGTACCTGCAACCTACCAGTCCAAATTGCACAGGAGTTGTCTGACTGTAGAGTGGGTTTTGGGAGGGTTGTCTCTATGAACTACCTGGCATTTATACAGAGCAAAACAGATACAAGGAGAGGTTTTAAACTAAAAGAAGGTGGATTTAGATTAGATATCAAGCAGACATTCTTCACTGTGAGGGTGGTGAAGCACTGGCACAGGCTACCCAGAGAAGCTGTGGATGCCCCATCCCTGGAAGTGCTCAGGACCAGGTTAGATGGGGCACTGGGCAACCTCATCTAGTGGCTGTCAACTCTGCCGCTGGCAGGGGGCTTGAAACTGGATGGTATTTATGGCCCCTTTCAGCAAAAGCCATTCTGTTATTCCATGAATACGCAGCAGCCAGTTAATCTGGACCCTGTCATGAGCTTTAATGAGCTTTTCAAGCTTTGCCATCTACTTACATCATGGCATGGATTGATACGCACTTTGAGATCTTTCCCTTTCCCTGCAAGAGGTTTTACTTGTTTGCTCTCAGACTCACGGGTGAGCTTAGCATTGATTCTCATATTGTCCCTGAAGACAGATGTCTCTACACACAGCTGTGTCAAAGGTGCTTCTCATTCCAGCAGCGGGAAATTCAGCAAACACACCCTAAATCTTTTGTTCCATCTGAAGAGCTTATTTCTTTGATCCTGCATCTACATGTGAAAACTCAGTGTTTCAGAACAAATAGAAATCAGTTAATCTCCAGGACCCCCACCCTGCATTCCAGCCAGCCAGCAGAGTGCAGGGGACAGGGAAGGAGTCATATCTAATGTCTGATGGGTTTATAGCTTAATTCTTTGTTGGCAGATAGTGAGATAGCATTGTCATATGTTGTGGCATAAGAACCTAAATGATGCTAAAACAATTTGGTCAGATTACTCTGAGATGCCACAACTCAACTACAAAAAAATTTAAATTACCAAAATACTGGCTTAACTTGAAACTTGCAAAGGGCCTGGTAACTTACGAACAGGATGTACCTGAAAACTTATAACAGAAGATCTTGGTGAAAAAGTCCCTGACTGGATAATGGGGAAGGCAGAATGGAGTTAAACTTCCTAATGACGCAGTTTCCTTACAAAACAAAGCTTTTAATAGGACAAACTATATTGAACATATGGGGGCAGGAGGAGGAAGATGAGCCTCTCAAATGACTTTTTTGCTGTTAAAGTTATTGATCCATAGTGCAAGTTAATTTCAGTAAAACAAGAATGACACTTGCATACAGCATGGAACCAGGAACTCTACCAAAGAAAGGAAATAATCATATAATCTCAGTATACCTCTGACACTGTCAGCATTGAAAACATTTTAGCAACTGCAATGCACCCCTTTGCAATACCGTAACAGAAAACACAATTGTTTTTGTTCATGGCAGAAGGTATGATGGAGAGGCTTATAAAATTTTAATGCATTATTTATGTAAAGTAAATCCATTACTATGCGAGAAAACATTCCTGTTTAACTTATCTAGGAGTTGTACAGCTTGTTCAGTTTATGAAATGCTGGCAGTCATGTTTGTTCTTACATCCTCATTATCAAAGCTATCGATTCTCCTTCCTTTTAACCCTACTGTGGTAGTAACTTATATTCAAACTTATATTTTCAATATGTTAATAAATTATTAGTTTGACTCTTTTTTATTATTTTTTAACCATATAGTTCAATACACTGTAAATAATAGAAGGCAATTGATGAGAGCAGCAGATATTTGATTTCATTAATGGCAGAGCACTCTCAGATAAGCTTTTAGCGAGCAACGACTTCGGAAAGTACAAAAGGCTTGACCGTATTTTATTATTGTTCCTCATTAGTTCCTAGATGAGACGTTGAAAGGTACTTGATCACATCATGTGGAATTTAATGATTTGTGGTTTAATTTACCCTAATTTTGGCTTGCATTGTTATTGTCTTGAGCACTTGAATACATTTGGACTCAACGAGATGAGAAGTGCTTTTGAATTTTGTTTGGGTTTTGTTTTTGTCTGGCAATAAACAATAAAATAAGGGGAGACCTCATCTAGCTTCACTATTTTTCCTTAGATTCCTCTGAGTTTGAAGAGGGATAGAACAACAGTTAATGTTGCACAGAAGATGCAGTGCAGTTTTCCTCTCACTGTTTCAAAGCAGCAGCATGTTTTCAAAGTGTGCATTACTTTAAGAAGTATCACTACACCCATTATTTTACATTTCCTCTTGAACATAAAAGCAAATTCACAAGTGAGTAATGAACCTGTCGGACTTCAAATTCAGTTTAGAGAAAGTCTCACACAAACTTTCCCAATTGCAGCCATTTTTGCTTGGGGGAAGAGGGCCTCTAGAGTGTCTAGCTCAGATCCCAGCTCCAGTTTTTCACAAATAACCATCTATGTTATGAAAGAGGGAGCTCTAGCTCCAAAGAGCTTTCAGGCTAATAGACAGGAGATAGGAAGGCAAGCAGGATTACAAGTCTGCTGTAGGATCACAGCTACTGAATACGCTGCTTTTTCATCCTCCCCCACAGTCTGTCCACTTCTGCTGAAAGGAGAAGGAGGGAGGGGGCTCCCAGCTGACTGCACAGTACAGCACAGTACACCTTTTGCAGAGACAACCATATTTATTTCATTATCATTTAATTAATTATCCTTGATACAGTACATTACTGAAATCTAACTGAGTGAGAATTTTGTGATGCACTCAAGATAATCCAGCATCAACTTGATTTAAATACAATATATCACATACAAGTAATAAACACTGCTATTTCATCATCTTCTTGCCAGGACATCTTTCCCCTTACAGGGAACATGCCCAGTATAAACAAGAGACTGCTTCTTGCAATCTCAAACAAAAGAGCAAATAGAAACAATTCTGTTACATACCTTTGAGCCAGATAGAGTCTCCTCAGCCACAGTGAGAACTCATCCCTGGCAGGAGACCTGCTGGCCTCACTGATACTATTTGTATGACTAAGGGCACAGCCATGCAAGCATGGATTATACAACTCTGCATAAGAGCTCACCACAACTCTGTTAGAAATGTTTAACATTTATCAGAATGACTAATTTCTTTCCTACCACACTGTCTAATAACTCATAGGGAATAATTGTCCGGAGATCAAGAAGACCCAAGCGATTTTGCTAGTCTGGTGCTATGCTCATTCTTTTTTTAGTATGTCTTCCATGAGAGAGAATTTATTTGTACTGTTCCTCTATAAAAAGAAATGAAAGAAGTGGCTTTTAAAGGCCCATTAGAGACCAAAAAGCTACTGACAGCTGAATGTTGTGTGAATCATTAGTGTCTCTGAACTTTCTTTCTTTTCCATAGTAAACAGCTACTTTTAAAAGTGAAGTAGAGTATGTAATTTGGAAAAAAAAAAAAAAAAGCCTCAATACTGAAAATTGATTTCTTAAAAACTATTTTAGTCCAATATTCTTTTCTCGATGCTGTCAAATTACTTTCAGTGGAGAACTACAAAATGGAATTTTTTTAAATTGGTCAAGTAGCTTTTCACTTTTTTACACAAGAAGGTTCTCTGTGTGTAAAGGAAAGGAGGTCTATAGGGGAGGGAAATGGATGAGAAATAGAGTTCTTGCTGCCTTTCTCTACTGCTGCCTAATCTAGAAAGACTGCTATACTGTGGTGGTTTGATAATGGATTAGTACTTTCAGAAGTAGAGAGATTTTATGCTTTGAATATATGTTTGAGCTGTAGCAGCCCTCTGCTCAGATCCTAGGTGGTTCAGTTTAAATGCTGTGCCTTGCTCACATCTTTGTGTAAAACTGGAATTTACCTCTGATTTTCCTAGCTGTTTAGGACCATATTCTGGAACAGGTGAACATGGCAGTTATGGGTTCACAAAAACCAAAAACCTACATGTAGAGCAGAGGTAGAGTTTAACATGAGACAGGCTTCTATACAGCTGTAAGACAGAGCCCTTAACTTCAGCGTACCGAACAACACGTGCAGTTCTGGCCCTGTAAGAGGAGGTGAGAGTTTATTTTAATTTAATGTAATTGATAATTTTGCATGAACAAATGAGCAAACTTACCCTTGAATTTTCTGGATATAAATAAATAACATTCAACTGTTTGCAAATGCATTTCATGGCACTGTTTTGTGGCACAAAGTTCATCTGAGGTGATATGGCAAAGAGTGTTTTTTGATTTTCCCAAAGCTTCTGTGCCAGTTGATTCACTGATCCACATTTAGACACACGAGGAGGATTCCACGCTTGAAAGCTAAAGTGACATGTAAAAGACAGACAGAGTGACCGGCATTCTGCTTCTTTATTTACATTATCTCTTTTGGGGAGTGCGCTTCTGTCCCCTGGATGCTCTCAAACTTAATGCCTTGTTGTCAGGATTTGTAGTTGTATCAAGACAATACACAGGTATCACAGAACCATAGAGTCACATGGTTTGACTGTTGTCCAAAATAAAATAGAGGCGCATGAATTTTTGTTTATTTAAATATATATATATATATATCTTTGGATTTCTTTGCAAATACAAATGACGTCTTGCCTGTACGTGTTACTAGTATTTTATTTAGTTGAGCAATTTATTTTGTAAGATTACTTAGGTGGTCATGGCAAGACTCACGGATTCATACGAAGTAGTTTGTTCTATGGCTGTCTGATTGTGCTGCTGGATATTCATGTCACTGGATAGTGGGAAAATTACATATAATAATAATAAAATTATAAGTTGTATAGTATTGCAGAAGGAGCAAAGATTAGAGTGCCTGGTGCATCTGGTCTCAAGGGGAGAAGGTGAAATGACTTTGTGAATCCTCTACATTTACAGCCTTGGCATAAGCATCTGGTGGAAGGTTGGAAAAGTCCTCTGTAAGCATGACTCACTGTGAGCAAGCAGGAAGGAGTGAGAAAAGTGATGCTAACAATCATATATTTAAGAGAGAAGAAAGAAAAATGATCAAAAGCTGAGAGCTGTGCACTGGGGACTTCATACCATAGTAGTCAGTAAAACCGAAGAGAATCACTATGATTAGAGGCGCATCAAGAAGTCCAAATGTGATTTCATCCTGGCAGTGTGAGCTGCTGGGATTGCAGACAAAGAATAAAGTTTGAAGGCATTTGATCTCTGCAGAGAAAACTTTAAATTCTTACTGCTGATGTTTAAAATGTATTTTAGAGCAGTTTAGTGTTGGTAAAGATCAGTCTTTCAACTGATGCTATTCATAGACTAATAACAGAGCATCTGTGAGATGTGACATACCCACTTATTACATGCAATTCTGTGAAAAAGCTGAACGTTTAATTTGTATTGAAATCAATGGAGTTGTGAATGTTCTTACAGAATTGGGTTTTTATCTAGAAGAAAGGACATTAAACAGTGTGGCATTCACCTTTGCTATTGTAAATGTTTGTGGAAGAAATCTATAGACAGCTCTGCAGTGAACATTGCATCTTTGTTAGGATCTGGGGGGATGACATGCTAATTAAAATATTTTATTATCCTAAGAGAAGAAAAATATTATTTGTATGCAGGCATACCAACGGGTTGTTAGAAATGTTATTACATCAGAATAATTCACTGTGAAGCTTCAAGAATCGCCTTAGTGCCAGCTGCTTCTTGCAGGAAGGGCACAAGCAAGAGGTACCCTGCACTGCTGACAGATCTGGGTGAACAACTTGCCAAGGTGAGTATAATCACAAAGCTTAATGTTTTAAGAAGGATAGAGTTTCTTTAAAAATAAATATATAAATAAAATTGGATAGTCATTTCTTCAAATTGAAGTGTTCTGCTGGAAAACCTAGATTTGTTTTCCTGAAATAGATTTTGTTTAGATTGGGTACCATTTTCCATGGTTAGGCTCCTCAGAAGAACGGGTTTAAAGACAACACAGCCTGAGATGGGCATCAGTAGAATTTAGGTCATATGAATTTAATCCTTAGACACTGCATGTTAAATTGGAACGCTTCAAGTTTATTTCATGGCATATCAAATTTTGATTTGGAGTATATTTTTTGTGTTTTTAATGTTTTAATGCTTGGTGCATTTTAGTTATAAAATCCAGGCTATAAATGTAGGTCTCGATGCGATGACAGTAGGCAATAAATCTGTGAGATAGTTTTTGTCGATTTCCTATGAGGTCCAGTTTAGAACTTGGATAGTAGCTTTGCCACAATAATTAACTGTTAGTCTCAGTTTTCTGGAGCTCACGTAGGGCAGTTAAAACCCACTGAGAAATGTTGAAAGAAATGGAATCAGAAATTATTGTGATAATTATTGTGAGTATAATTAGTAAATAAAATGCACCTAGAAAGTTATTTATCAGTTAACATGGCAAAATGTTTGTGCAGTTGTCATTCTAAGTTTTTGCTTCTGATTTTGTAGAAAATTATATGTCAGAGAAGTATGCAAAGAATGATTGCAGCCTGGTTCCTTAACATCTAACACACGTTTTGGAAAATTTTGGGCAGCCTGGAGTCTTCACAACAGTCTTCTCTTTAGAAATACTCTTACCAAAGCCTTGAGATCTCTTCTTAAAGTTATTTATGGAGTTACTCAGCTGTGTGATACAATCACCTTTCTTGTCCACCTTGATTACTTTTCTGTTTCTCAATGTGATCTGAGTATTTTCAGTTTTTTAGGTAATTCAAACCTCTTCTATCCCTAAAGGTGACAGTCTCGATTAGACTGGGTTAATTTAAGAGGTGAAACAAAGCAAAGTAGCTTCTTTAAATTTATGTCCTGAGTTATCATAAGCTATGTCACTGTAACCTTCCAGACATATTATAAGCAAGTCATATAAGTCACTAGCAGCTAACTCAGAAGACCTTCAGCTGAAAATGTCTTTAAAGGCCACGCATCCTAAAATTATTCTTTACAAGATACTTTTAATGTTAACCAGTAATGATACCCAGGATCCAACAAAATACGCTATAATGGTATTGCGGTAACTCCTAAGCAATTGAACACATACCTGCAAAATACAGTCACTGTGTTTCAAGCACCTTGTTTTTTTGATTGGAGACAGACACACTCAAACATTTAATTTAAAAATACAATCTTATTTTCTCCCCTTCCCTAATCTTTAGCTGAATTTTGAGATAGTCAGAAATGTTATTGTATGTAAGAGGGACTAATCTACTCTGTATAAAATCTTCCTGAGCATCAGTGGGTTATATTCATATTTCTGATTTATGAAATGAAACTCATCTCTTAGCTGTATGGCTTTTGCAATGTTAGGGAATTAAATGGATTTTCTCTTGGCTCCTAAATCAGCAACAAACAGCAGTCAGCGTAGTCCTAATTACAGACTGCTGTAAGAGACAAAGCAAATGCAGATTCAGTTTGATTTACATATTGAATGAAGCTCATTTTGCATGTTGATAGTTCTGTCTCCCAGATTACTCTGAGCTTGCTCTATTTCTTCTTTACCTCTCAGTACTTTACAATTTCAGTGCTTGCATGATTTTATCATCATCTCTTTGCACACTTCAGTTAGTGGCAGTGGCATCAATCTGGAAACCTACACAGCTTCTGAATTGTTTTATTTGGAGGCCTCAGGACAAAGCACGATGACACAAGCTGCTAAGAAAAGTGGTGGAGTCACTGTCCCTGGAGGTTTTCAAGATGTGTCACTTAGGGACATGGTTTAGTGGGCAAGGTGGTGATGAGCTGATGGTTGGACCAGATGATCTTGGAGAGAGCTCTTCCAACCTCAGTGATTCTATGACACACATCTATTTCATCCTCATTTCCATGGGAAGGAAGCTCAATGCACACCAGAGATGAGAGCTGTAGCACACTTCAGCAGGTTCTCATCTCAGCACGTGGGGAACCCCTCTTCAGGTCTCATTGCAAAGAGCACAGAAAAGTGCACAACTCATGTTTCCATATTTGTCCTTGTCAACCAGAAATAGAAGCTGTGAAACACTACCTGAGTAGTTGTTGCTCTGCTCTTTGCAGTCCAAATCCTGAAACCAAGGCTTTGGTTAGGAAAATGTGTTGAAGAGTGCTTCTGCATCTTTACTGTAAGTAAGTCAAAATGCAACAATAGCCATCCACATTGCTAATTATCTGCTAAATAGCACCACACTTCTGAAGGCTACAAACTCCTTGTTATTGCTTATGTGGAAAGCATAGCTTGAATAAAGCACCAGGGCACAGTGGCACTTACATTCTTTTGTTGGCAAATACGAAGTGGGAGGCAACCCATAACCCTGATGCTGCACACCAGCACACACACAGGCTTCCTGTGGTTCTGACACAAAAGCCATGGATAGATGTTAGATCTCCTACAAACTGGTAATAAAGGCATCTTACCCAACAGCTGCATTTTGCAGTCGTCCTAGGGAACAGCTCCCCAGATAAATATAGAAACATGTGCAGATAGTTTTGAGTTATTAATGGGAATGTGGTTTCTTCACAGATAGAGTACATTAAAAGCTTTCCCCTTCAGGGCACTTCCTTTCCCCTACAGGGAATTCATCTTCCACCTCTCAGCATTTCCGAGCTGGCTGGCACGCAGGCTGTCCCACTGATGTACAGCTGGCAGTGATGGAAGCAGCAGGAACTGTTCTGTGCTCTGGCAAGTCTCAGATAATTCACAGCCCCTTGGGTCCTGCAGCCCGTTCATATTAAAGAATACAATGGCTTTTGGATCACAAGTTAAATCATCCTTAGCTTCACTATTTCTTGGCATTACATACATTAGCTATTCATATTTTTCTTTACTTTCATGTCTTTTGATGCATTCTTTGTGACTTAACACATTTTCAACACAAAATGAAAACTCATTACAGATCAAATTCATATACAACCTCTCATTTTTACATGCTTTTCAAGCTCATTGCAATTGCTTTCCCTATTAAGTTGTTACCAGTTTTTCTACTCTTTAGAAGAATATGTCAATAATATAAAACTTTAGTACATCAGAATTGCTATGGAATTCTGAATATCATTCCTTCTATGTCCAGACACTGATTTATGGAAAATTACTGTAAACTATCTTCCTAAAATATTTGTTTCCATAAAAAAATAACTTTGGCCAGAACACAGAACCTGAGCTCACATTACTGTCAAGGCAGCTTTACATCTTTCTGTTGTCCCAGAAGTCTTCTTTATAATATGCTGCCCCAAATGTGTAAGCACTTGAAAAACAGGTGATTCTAAGATTTAGCTAAGGGTATGTTGTACTGGTTCAAATACCAGAACTTTCTCATTTGTAATTCTGTTCACTAATGTATTGGGAACCACCTTGAAACTTCAGATTAGCCATTTGAAATCATAGAATCATAGAATCATAGAATCATAGAATGGTTCAGGTTGGAAGGGACCTTAGAGATCATCTTGTTCCAACCCCCCTGCCATGGGCAAGGACACCTCCCACTAGACCAGGTTGCCCAAAGCCCCATCCAGCCTGGCTTTGAATACTTCCAGGGAGGGAGCATCAACGACTTCCCTGGGCAACCTGTTCCAGTGTCTCACCACCCTCACAGTGAAGAATTTCTTCCTTATATCCAGTCTAAATCTACCCTCTTCCAGTTTATAACCATTACCCCTTGTTCTGTCATTATCTATCCTTGTAAAAAGCCCCTCCCCAGCTTTCCTGTAGGCCCCCTTCAGGTACTGGAAGGCTGCTATCAGGTCCCCCCGCAGCCTTCTCTTCTCCAGGCTGAAGAGTCCCAACTCTCTCAGCCTGTCCTCGTAGGGGAGGTGCTCCAGCCCTCTGATCATCCTCGTGGCCCTCCTCTGGACCCGCTCCAACAGCTCCACATCCTTCTTGTGTTGGGGGCCCCAGAACTGGACACAATACTCCAGGTGAGGTCTCACGAGAGCAGAGTAGAGGGGCAGAATCACCTCCCTCGACCTGCTGGCCACACTTCTCTTGATGCAGCCCAGGATGCGGTTGGCCTTCTGGGCTGCAAGCGCACACTGCCGGCTCATGTTGAGTTTCTCGTCAACACACACCCCCAAGTCCCTCTCCTCAGGGCTACTCTCAAGCCATTCTCCGCCCAGCCTGTATGTGTACTTGGGATTGCTCCGACCCAGGTGCAGGACCTTGCACTTGGCTTTGTTGAATTTCATGAGGTTGGCATGGGCCCACCTCTCAAGCCTGTCCAGGTCCCTCTGGATGGCATCCCTTCCCTCTGGCGTGTCGACTGCACCACACAGCTTGGCATCATCTGCAAACTTGCTGAGGGTGCATTCGATCCCACTGTCCATGTCACCGACAAAGATGTTAAACAGCACTGGTCCCAGTACCGATCCCTGAGGAACACCACTCGTCACTGGTCTCCATTCAGACACTGAGCCATTGACCGCCACTCTCTGAGTGCAGCCATCCAGCCAGTTCCTTATCCAGCGAGTGGTTCGTCCATCAAACCCATATTTATCCAGTTTATCAACCAGGGTGCTGTGCGGGACAGTGTCAAATGCCTTGCACAAGTCCAGGTAGATGACGTCAGTTGCCCTCCCTTTATCCACTGTTGCTGTGATTCCATCATAGAAGGCCACCAGGTTTGTCAGGCACGATTTGCCCTTGGTGAAGCCATGTTGGTTGCCGCCAATCACCTCCTCTCGATTTTCCATGTGCCTTAGTAGAGCCTTCAGGAGGATCTGCTCCATGATCTTGCCAGGCACAGAGGTGAGACTGACCGGCCTGTAGTTTCCAGGATTAAAAATCAATAATCGTTTTGGATTCTGTCATTACTGGTTTGCATTATTAATTTACTCAGTTAGAACATTACTTACTTTTTGTTCATCAGTATTCCTGGATATGAAGACTTTACAAGAGAAAGATAGTTCATCCAGTGCAGACAAGTCATTTTAATTCATTCTTCTCTGGAATAGCAGTGTGGAAAACTGCAAGTAGGAGGTAAGTGACAAGTGCATAATTGCGTGCAAATTGCTTGCACATTTGTATGAAGTAAAACAGTCAAATATCAAATAATAAAATAAAAAAGCTTTTAAGGAAGACTATCAATATTTAAATGCCATGACTGCCAAATAATCATTAGTCATCATACGTCAGCTAAAATACAGGAGTGAATTTTTGACAGTGCTTCTTGCATTAATTTAGATTTAGCCAGGATGTGAAAGTAGTATTTCATGAAGACTAGTAGTTTTTTCACAGAGCCATACTCATTGGTAAAATAAAATGGGATCCAGGGAGAATAAAAACTGTCTTCCAGAAGCTCTGTGTTTTGGGGTGAAGCGAGGTGGAGCTAAGAGCCTTATGAAATATCATACCTAGGCACATAACTCGGGGCTGTAAATGACACTATGAGGGCTAGACACTTATATGTTAGGAGGAATAGTGTTGAGCTTTTCTGTGTCTAAATCCCAGGTCTGGATCTATCGGCTTAATAGGGTTGACTTTGAATGCCTCAAAATTACTTTGAAAATTGAAGGAATCATTAGAACATCACCTGCATGGGAATGAATATATCTCTAAGATAATGTATTGAATAGATGCCAACTTTTGCTGGTGAACAAAATATTTATTCTAATCCACCATGAAATTGAAAACACACAAGTAAAATGGTGTGCTATAACAACATAAAAAAGACAATCAATCATTGCACCTATCTAAGTTTATATTCCTTTATAATGAAATAAGCAATCTAGAAGAAGACATTAAACATGTGATGAGCCCAATGAAGATAGTTTCTGAATACGTTGGGCATGTAAGATAAAAAGAAAAGATAATGATACTGCAGCAAAGCCTTCATGTGACAGAAAGATGACAGCAGTGCTTGTTCACTAAGTCATCTTTCTGAATTTAAGGGGTCTGTTTCTGTGCAAGTCCTTCCATGGCACACCTCTATCAGATGCAAATATATTTCTACAGCCTCTGCTATGCCTGCACAGCTGAGGCTCAGCAAGTTGAATACTAAGAGGTTCAAAAGTGATTAATGAGCTCTGAGAACTTTAAGCTTAAGGGTTTAAGTCAGGTATTTTTGAAAGAGATTTGTTTGTTAACTTTGAGTTCTCAGCACTTGCAGCTACTCCCTTCACTGTAAAAACCACTAACCATCGCATTAAAAATAAAGTAAGCATGGGAAGGAAAATGTTGTGTTTAAAAAGTATTACTGCTTCCTGTGCCTCCTGGGCATCTTCTTCTGTAAAACCAGTTTAAAATTTCTCAAGTAAGGATACTCAAAAATCCCAGTCATGCATGTTTTTAAGTCTTGGCTTAAACCACCTGTACAAGACAAGACAGAAAACCTGTGACAGAAGCAAGAGAAGAACCTGTATTTCCTGAGCCTTATCCAGAATCAGAACTAAAGGATGGCTGTGTTAGTACTTGCAGGATTTTAGATCTTTATGGTGAAAACCTGGGCCTGGTGCTCAGAGTGAAAGATCCTGTCTTTCTCAGAGACTGGCATCATTCTGCTCAGTGAGACTTTAGAATAATTTAATGGTTTCATATAGCCAACTGAAGGGATCCCTTACTTGGGCAATACTGGATGAGTCTGCACGAAGGATTGAGGAAAAGGAGTGCAATTACTTTGCAGATGTACGACATGGGGCATGAGCCTATGGGGAACAGAGCTGATAGGTGGCTGCAGATCCAGAAGTCTTCTTGTAAATCTTCTCCTGTGCCAAAGTATGCTTTACTGACATATAGATTTGAGGGGCATTGGGATTTATGAAACATATTTGTATGCTGATTTTATTCTTAATATTTTTTCTTAAAGAACTACTTGTATAAAGCGATGCATTAGGACTGACAACAGTGAGTAGGTGTCTACTGTTTTGATTTAAATCAGCAATTAAATCCATCCAGCACCTTTCTAATCAGCAAGCAGCAATTCCATGAGGTGTAATAAAAGAACAACGACTACAGGAAGGACACGGCAACCAGCTAGCAGCCACCACAGCAGCAAGAGAAACATCATGGTATTTGTGGGTTAGGCAAAGCAGAGGCTCTTGCTGCCAAACCTAAAGGTATTATCCGGCCACATTCATCCATTTTAATGGATTTGTCAGATCAAAAATAAGTTAATTTAACTATGTTGCACTCCATCAGCTCATCCGCAAAGTAATATTATCAGGGAGTAAATACGAAAATGATATGCTGTGCTGTTAGTGAAGAGCTGAATTTATCAAGGAGGAGAAATTAAGGACACGCTTTAGCTAATCACAGATCATACTCATAAATATCTGTTGCTGTTTTCCAGCAGATCTAAATATGTATTCTTGGATGAATATGTTCTATTAGCCAGTATTTTATTCTCCACTTCTATCTCAAGACATTATCCTCTTTCACATATCTGACTTGGAAAATAAAATCTTTAAGCTTTGCCTTTTCTATGTCTTTTCTTCTCCTTAGCATTTTCTGCTGCAGTGGCATACCTTGCTCTGTCACAACACTCTCTGCTGCTGACATTATCCCTGGAGCTCTCAGGGGCATAAACTGACGATGTGGTTATATGTCTAGTTAAGCAGACTTTCGTGTTTGCAACTTTTTTTCAGCTGAGTGTCAAAAATTGTTATGCAGAGAAGAAAACAAAGATGAATAAAGCAATTCTTTCCCATCGTGGCCTATTTTCACTGCTGGTACCTGGCATGAGGTCTTCTCGGGTGGTATCATCTCTGATGAAGCAATGCTGCGCTGGTTTATGAGCTCAAGCCTGCAGCCACTGTATCAAGTTATGTGAGAAAAATTCCAGCTCAAGGATGCAGCATGTGAGTGTGCTCATGAACAGGGCTTGTCTGAGCTCAACAGACTGCCAGATGGCAAATCTTTGATGGACAAGGTCTGGCACATTAGGTCACAGGGGAGAGAAGAGGCTGAGACAGTGCTGCAAATGCATCAGAGGAAGCTTCAAATTGTGAAAGCAGAAGTCAGGGCTTAGTTATAGGAAATCAGTTGCTAGACACGGTGTGAGAAGAAACACAAAGACATAGTGACATACATAGCAGATTAGAAAGACTGTTACATCACCCTCCCTTCCTCAGCCATTGCCTCCACTTCCTCCCCTTTCACAATGCCTACTCAGCATATTTATAATTAATATTTGTTAATCAGTCTTCTGGAATTGAAGTAGATTAAAGAAGACTTAAACTACACACTGTAATAGCATTGAAGGAAACCAGAGGGTAAACAAATGGTTTCCAAACCTAAATCTGGGTGTTGATTAGTTATTTCGTGTGATCAAGAGGTCACAAAAAAAATAATCTTGGAAAAGTAGCGAATCATAAATTATTTTCTGAAAATTCTCATTTCAATTACTACAAAACACTCTGATATAGCGCACTCCTTATCTTCTTGAGCCCTGAGAGTGTGGAACTGCCTTGTTATCTCTACCTGTATCTTTAATCTGGATCTTTGTCTTG
The DNA here is from genome assembly GCA_013396635.1 of Penelope pileata. Taxonomy (NCBI): domain Eukaryota; kingdom Metazoa; phylum Chordata; class Aves; order Galliformes; family Cracidae; genus Penelope; species Penelope pileata. The sequence goes on from WBMW01003387.1 coordinate 145,535, forward strand.
TTTCTTTTTTGGGTTCCTATGATCACAGAAAGTGATTCAGATCCAAGAGACTTTTCTGAATTATTATTACAACCCACATTTCTATTTGTTAGCAGCATGGATGTTGTAACAGATTTGCACCTCTGTCTGGGAACATTGACATCACACATTGCCAGTCTGAGTACAGAGATCAGAGGTGCCATGTACGTGTCTGGCAGCAGTACAGACACTGTAGCTTCTTACTCTCCCTCAGACAAGTAGGAATTTTGACTAACGTAAGAAAGATACCCCAATGAAAGGTGATGTAGGTTCAGATATCTGAGCTGGCTCACATCAGCTCACGACAGATGATGCAATGTGATAATGCAGTGTAGATTTACTCAAGCATAAGCTCAGACCACAATGTGGTATGAAAACTCACACCTTTTTCTTTCTGCTAAACAGGCTTCTAGACTTAGAGGTACAGCATAAGTAAAACTTTTCATATCAAACGTTGATACTGTATTACAACCAAACCAGAGCAAATCATTTGCACCAATAGCCAGTTAGAAAGTCAACACTTTGATATTGTTTGATCAGATTAAAGATGCATGGTCAGCTGGGATAAAAAAAAATCTACACAGAATGAACCTCACCTGCTACATTAGTAACCTTATTAGCTGCAGTCCTGTTAGCAATCTAGGTGAACAACTCTGCCAGTAACTTCTGAGCCCACCACCTAATTCCCACGATGTTTGGCAGAAATGTTGAGGCACATAAGCTCTTATTAGCATCACAAACATCATTGGCTAAATGGAAGAGCGATATCTTGTAATTGCTCTGATCGAAGGAGATGTTCAAGACCGGTCTTAACCCTGGCAGTGACACATTTATTGGAGCTTTTCCTTCCTTGAAAGAAGCGGGGAAGCTGAACACAAGGAAACTCAGAGGGGAGCATTGTGTCTCCTTTATACCACCCAGCTGCTTTCTGCAACACAGGGACAAGAAATGGGAGAGGAGCTGGTATGTGGCCAGGGAATTGCAAGGAATTACTGGAGCAAGCAGCTGTGTGAGTTTTAAGTGTAAAGGGTCTTCTTCAGCCAGACCTTGACTGTTCAGATTGGGCTCCTTTTAACAGCTAGGTGAGAGTCCCTATATGCAACAAACACCACAAACGTTTTACTTTTGAATTACTCTTCCAGTCTCTTCTGAATAACAATTTTCTGTTGACAACTTCTAATATCGCAGTGGTGGCGGCACATGAGGAGACAAAACAGGTATGTGATGTTTGCTTTTTAGTGATTTGGTGGCTTCTCTGTGTTTTGGGTTTAGGTTTTTTTTTTCTTCCCTTGGAACCGCAAGCAAAGCTGATACTGTCCCAACAGTCCTGACCATATCCTTAACTCGGAGTTTACATGTAGCATTAGGACACCTTAAGTGGAATCCTGGTGTGTTGGGGTTACCTGGCAAGGATGCTGTAGTAGGAAGAAAGTCTCTGGGAGGAACTCAATTCCTTCACTTGTATGTGATCAAGATCTGATACAACACCCATTAACTGGAAAGGGGAAGCCATCAACGAAAAATTTTATATTTTTATATATTTCATCAAGACTCACATCTTATTACTCTTAAGATATTGACTCAACATTGTAGGTTTTTATGTGTTATGATTTTTGGAATTATGACTGAATTAACTTCATAATTCTTAACTTATTCCTCTTATTTTTCCCTTAAACATAAATCAACACTATTCCCATCTTCTCCTCCCCTTCATCACTGCACCCTTGGCAAGAACTTTTCCCTTCCTCTTTATTGGCAGACTTTCAAGGGCAGTCAAAACCAAGGCTGAGAAAAACCATGACTGACCCACTCATGACAGCTATGGCAAAACTGCTGCATTGTAATTGCATGGGGAGACAAAGGCTCGGGGCCTTTGTATGTTTCAACAGCCATTCAAAGCTACTAACCTTGAAGGCAGCGGCAGCTGCTGACCCTGAATTAGGTAAGTGCTGAGCAGCAGAGCACTGGGCTGAGCAGCTCTAGCTGCCAGCCAGGCTTTCTTCAGTGTTTCCTTGTGTTCAGCAGCAGAAGGGCTCAGCACTCTGTGGGTTTGGCCCCTGGCTGATGGTATTTTAAAACTGCCTGGGCTGAAATGCTGATTCTGGCAAGGTTGCTTCTTCTTGCAGCTTGCTTCAGAAGTGAGGCACCCCGTGACTGCATAGTTGATGACTCAGTTTAGGATCCAGTCCTGGAAAATGCAAAGTACCTCAGCTCTCCTGATGGCATTTGGCACTCCAACAGGTCAAACCCTAAGGGCAAAGATAAATGAAATGCTCCTCAGCTGACATCTCCCGATCTGTGCAGTGAAGATTGGCAAATAGTAAAATAGGTTGGATTTGGCTTGACAGATTGACATGATAAAGCCACTTAAAAGTTGGAATGTAACATGGAGTATTTATTGACCTGCAGTATCTCGCAGTTGCAATTAAGTGGCATCTGGTAAAATTCCATCAGGAGTACGGACTAGTCTACAAGGGTGACTAACTTCAAAGCTAATTTGGCTAAAGTAAGGTCTGTAAAGCCAAATTAATTCTGCTACAAAGCTGTGAAGACATTCACTTTTTAAGACTTAAAAGTTTAATCTGCACTTTTCTGTCTTTAACAGCTGATCAGTCCCTTAAACTAAACCTACTGGAAAAAAACGCAGTGTTATAATTACTGAAGCCTTTATAATTTGTTCTGTGTCTTTGTTGTAGGCTGCCCTTGGAGCTTTCTTTACCTGATTTTAATTAAGAATATATCTGAGCTTGGAAAAGTAATACCTGAAACTGAGAAGAGATTTGAAATAACAACACGACTGGTAATATTCATTTGTATTCAGAAAATGGAAGTGATGTGGGTTATTGCTAGCTGATACTCTTGACACTGCAGCCATTTTGTTCAGCTCTGTACAATCCTAGTAGATAAGTACTGATGTTATTATTATTTACACATCCAGATAATTACTTTCTGTGTGTGTTTGAAGGTTTTACTGTTTTGTTCTTTGGCTTCTCCCACTTTGCCTTGTTACCAGTGTAATCCCAATAGTTTGAGGGATGAGAGGAAATTACTGGGAGGTTGGACACTGACTCCAGGCCACTCTGTGTTGAAGTCATCCCCTTTCAAGTCCTGTGCAAAGAGGATTTTATCAGCTGTTAACTTGTCAACCTGCTTCCAGTTCTTAACCGTGCAAAAGCCCCTTTACCCAACACTGTACCCCAACATTGCTTTGTATATCACTAGGTTGAGATCCGCCCAAGATTGCAAAGACATTTTGTGCAAAGGAGGGGAAAAAGTGAGGATGACCTTATTCTTCATCTTGTTTTCAAGGTAGCTACTGCCTAAAATTTGCAGAGATGTGCTCAGCCTTTCAGTGTCAGGTTCTGAATGCCACACTTCTCCCTCATTAATGTTACCTTAGATTTATATGTGTCGTCTAACCACAGAATAAGTGAGCAGCCATTACAAACATCAGTTTTCAGAATTTTTCAGAATTTAAAATAACCCCAATTTTTTTTTCTGCTTCGAGCAATGGTTGCTTTTCTAGATGTTCCTGTGGTTATTAGTATAACAAAGGAATTTGAAATGGTAACTGCAAAACAGTGTTGTTAGATTGCATCTACAGAACAAAATTGAAAGTATTCTTTTAATTGCCTGCTCTACAGCACAAACATTTAACGTAGGGTGAACTCTTTTTTCTTTTTAGCACAAATGAGAGTGGCAGTGTTCTCATACCCTCTTCTTCAGAAAATCTATCAAATGAGCAAGTGTTAACAAGCCATTTGAAAACACTAGTCAGTGTCTGCACTCATGTTTTATTAATCATCATAAGCAGAACTGAAACTAGATACCCTTCATGAAGTACATCAGAACTGTTTGGAGAGAAAACTTGAAAAATTACACACCCCACTTTATTTTAGTATAAATTATGGTCGTTAAGAGCTTTGCAGGAAGTTAAAATACAACAGAGCTTTTGTTTATATCACTTCAGGTATTTGGTCTTGGGGATGCGCTTCAAAAACACGTTGATTCTGCTTGAATCTCAAATGGTTCCATCAGAGTTCCTGCGCTCTCAAGTCAGTATCAGCCAGGGGATGGGAAACTGGGGGCACTCACCATCATATTTCTTCTGGTAGAGAAACACGGCCTACCATTTAAGCAAAAAGTAAGAAAATGCTTCATCAGCTGAAGTTGATTCATCTTCGCTGCAGAACTCAAAGGTCAAGAGAGGAAGACCATGTTCAAGAGCTGGATAAAAGCTATCAGGTTGGAAGTTCAGAAGTTTATTCAAAAATACATTGTATTGGGAATTGACTCCTAAATCTGTATGTGCAATACATTAAACATTTATTAGGTAAAATATTGAAATACTCATTTCAAGTACGGACTGAAGAAGAAATCTCTCTCTTGGAAGCTGGATTTCAGGAGAAGGTCAAGGGCAGTGACACCCTACCAGCAAAGTGAAAGCCTCCTTGAGGAGTATGTGAGGTACTTCTCCAGGAAGTTTTTAGATTTAGGATAGCAGCATGTCCAGTACTGCCTACAGCGAAACACAGAGCTGTCTGCTAATCTCTAGCAGTATCTCAGCATTTGTTGGAGTCATGGTTTATTGAGAAGTGAGAGTGTTCCTCACCTTGCAAGATCAGGCCCCTAGGGGATAACACGTTTTCTTGCTCACCAAGAGGCTCATTCACAACTAAGAAATTAAGGAACCAGGGCAAATTATTCGGTGACATCAGAAACAATGAAGGAAAAGCTACGTGTAAGCCTTGGCAAAGCATCTCTAAGCAGCACACTGAGCTTGTAGCATAGCCCAGCCGTATTTCAGAATCAAAGAGAAGATGCTTGTGCATAAAGGGGAGCAATTTGCAGCAGGCTGACGCTGAGACCCAGGAGTTGCTGCAAATACTCAGCTCTTGATGGCTGCATAAACCCAGTGGTATCCTGCTGTGCCTGGGGGGAAGGGGCTGAAATCTAAGCAAAGGCCATGGTCCAGATTTTGAAAGAGAAAGAATTAATGTAGCCTACAACGGTGATGTACCTGTCGTAACACCACAGTTAGACATTAATAACAAATACTTCATAAATTCTAACAGACTTCTCTGCTCCTTAACACTGTTGTATTGAGTGAACTACCAGTGACTCAGAATATTTAAGCACATGTCAAACTGAACTGGAACAGGTTCCCTGAGACCATAAGCTAGCAAAGCCACTGACAGTACAGACTCGGAATGACTCTCCAGGTCAAACACTCAAATGGCCAATTTCATATATAGGATAATGGCACACTGAATGGAAATTACTGTGTTTTCCTGATCTGACATCACAAACCTTCCTGTGAGCTTCAGTTGCACAAGCCGATTTTTAAGCTCCCTGGAGGGCACCAAGTCTTAAACTTCAGCTATGTTTCTTTAAATCTCTCCAACTATTTTTTTCATGTCTGATAACTCAAAGCAACAAAACTGATTCTTCTGAAATTTTACATTAATGCTGATTTCTAAGCTTGTCAAGGATAAGAAACATATACCAGTGGAGTGAAGCGGAGCTTTATCCCCCAGCTGTATCACTAGAGCATGATGAATTGGTGTTTAACAAAATTTCTTAATGCTACAGGCAATAACACAATTAAATCCTAGTCTCACTTTTTCTGTTCCTTTTTCCAGTATGAGTAAGAAACTCAGAAACAGCTATAACTGTTTTGTTGTTCCCAACACCTAGTGATCTCCAGTACCTTAGTGAGGTACGACTTCATGTAAATTTTGTGTTGAATTGTTCTGGAACAACCTAAAGCTTTAAGGAGAAAAGTAAACTTTCTAATTTTGAAGGAAATAGTGCCTGAAGACATTAACTTCCCTTATATTGATGAGGCTGGGCAGAAATCTATACAGTAGATCCATTGGTGTTTAATTCAAGGGGTTTTCTTTGCCCCTTTGAAGCATTTGGCATTGGCTGTTGTTAGAAGCAGGATATCGAACTAGATGAAACACTGCAGCAGTCTTTGTTCCCAATTATTTTTTTTCTAAAAAAACCATTTATGGGACTAGGTGTGATTTATATTCAAATAAGCATGATGTATCTGCCCCTCTATTAAATGATGGATTCGGGTGAAATATAATAAAAGTAACAAGCAAAAAAATGACTTGGGTGCTTCAGAAGTGCAGATTTTAAATGTGTTATTTGTCTCTGAAGAAAATAAGCACTTAGAAGTGATTTGATTTTGAAGAAGATGAGAATACTGAGTTAGTAATATTTTCACCATCCACCTGGTTAAGAAATACTGTTTTGAAAAGGTTGGCCAATTGTGTATACTTTCTAAATATAAAACCACAGCTAAAATCAAATGAAAATACCATTACCTGACACAGATCAAAATGAAATGGTTCAGTATCAAATAATAGAATTACTGTTTGCTAAAAATATGGAATAAACTGCAGTTACTGCAAAATCTAAAGGCAGAATTGTTAATTTATCAGCAACATAAAAAACAAGGTAATGTCAAATCCAGTTCTAAACAATGTGTTTTCGTATTTGGTCTATTAACATGAGAAAAATCACCAAAACTGCAGAGAGTCAAGTTGAAGTAAAATTTGGTGATGGCCATAAGCATTGCTGTAATTAAACAGACATTAATATTAGCAGCTGAGAAAGTCATACGGAATAACAGCACTGGCTTATTTGGCTCTGTTACTTCCAGTTTTTATAAAGATTCCTGTTAATTAGAGACAATGTTTAGATAAACAGTTTAAGTGAAAATGACAATATTTCAGGACCAAAATCTGGTGCTCAGACACTAATAAGTATATGCTTGCAGCTCTGCCAGATAGAAACCTGCTTGCTTGTTGGAGGGGCCATCACCTATAGATTATCTTCTGTGCTGATGTTTCAGCCACAGATGTATTGTGCATATCCTTTTCTGCTATCTATATATGGACTTTGTCTGTCTATGGAGGATTACAAGCAGGTTAAAATTCACCAATGCAGGTGCACCATTTCTGATCTGAAGTAGTTTTAACTTATGCAAGAGAGTTGCCTATTCTGTTTGGATTCTACACCTTTCCTCAGAAAGCCTCCAGGAACACATTAAGGTATATGGCAGTCATTCATCACTCCTCTTACTTGGAGAAAGAAATTGTATGTTTCATGTGGTCTTGATTTAAATCAAAATCTAAGCCTGCTGCTTTGTATTCATTTCTCTTACCGTTACTCATTAATGACATGAAAGTTATGGAGTTCAGTGCTGAAGGTAAACCTCAACAGGGGAAATAAGAAGGGGTTTCCCTTCTTATTCAGATCCTAAGGGTTCAGACATGTTTATCTTCTTGCCCTTGGGTTGTCTTCCCTTGGGAGCTCCTTGTAAGGAACTGTAGAACTCATTTGAGGTGCTTCCCTTCAGAAGTCTCCTGGCAAATACATAAGATCACAGCACAACCATTTCATGTAGATGAAGATTTTCCTGTTTATTTCAAAATTTAGCTTAGAAACTCACCCAATAAAAAAAATTTTTAAAGTATCTGATGAAGTTTACCAAAGCGAGGAGGCCTCTGAACTTCAGCTTTTTTTTTTGTAACAGGCAGACATTTGGACATATTGTAGTCTCAAGACTCCATTTCACTCTGTAAAGCTGGTTTCAGATTTTTCTGTCACCTCTCCATCCAATTAAACTTTTAACACTCTGGATACTAGAAGTACGAATGATGATCAATTGATACTCAAGCACAGAACTTTTAAAGATTCATAGCAGTCTGATTTAAAAACAAAACAACAAAAAAATAACCCCAAATACATATGATGTCATAAGTTCCATAATTTAAAATCAATATTAACCAGTTCAGGATACCCAACTTTAAGCTACTTTAACAATGTTAAAGAAGAATTTATCTCAGCATCTACTCTCTGCCTTTTATATCTCACAGCTTATCTTCTCTGTATCTAAACTGACTTTATAAATTTTGCTTTAAAAGACAAGAAAATTAGGCACAATTAGGCACAAATTCTCAATTCTTGAATGTTCATCAATTTGTTATATTTTTACTACAGAGTATCTTCTGCTTATATGGAAAATCCAAATAATAATACTTTGACAGGATTTTAAATTGTCTGCTTTACATACAGTACAAGATATTGACTAGATGCTGAATTCGTAATAAATTTATACTGTTGACTGAAAATTGTGGATTTTTGTCAGGATGCAAGAAGAGGAAGTTTCTAGAGAAATCCTTCAATATACTGGGTGCTTTAATCTCCTCTGACTTGTTTCACACCCGGCCGATCACTGCTCCATCACCTGCTCAGATGTTAATCAGAACGACTGGGTCATCCTATTTTATAAACTTGCTGGATTAATTCTTTTCAAGGTCATCTGTGAATTGACTTTAGTAACCAATTATAAATTGGATGGCATTTTAATATTCTACCCTTTCCCTGAGCTTTAATCTAGAAATGACGAGAGACAAAAAGAAACCCAAAGGAGTTTGAATTTTAGGAAGATGATGAATGCCATTATCCAATGCTTTTTTAATTTCTTGTGCCCTGGACATCCTTATCTTTCCCTTTGAGTTCAAAGGGAGTTGAAGAAATTCAACATCTTCCAGAAACAGTACTCTACTCTTATTAGTTAATATAACTGCACATGATCTCTAGAGAAATCTGTCGATATTGGTATTTGAGGCACTTAAGCTTGACATTCAGAGTTTTGTATTATTAAGAATGCATCTCTATTAAGAAAACAGAAAGCAGCTCTCTCTTTTCCTCTTTGATATTGCCTTCTGAAATTTAGCATCAAAAAGCAATATTTTCCTTCACTTCATTTTTGAAATACTTTGAAAAATTCAGGAAACTGCATTTGAGGCATCACCCAGCAGTAAAATATTTTGATTGTGTAACCAAATCAGTTTTCATTGATTTATTTTTTTTTCCAAATCCTTATTAAGCCTGAATTCAAAGGACAGCTTGCAAAGCCTTATTGAAAAGGATTTCAGATCTACTAGTCAAACACCTCACAGACAATTTCTACCTGCACCTTTACCAGATGTCTGTGTTTGGGTGCCACCACGATGTTTGCTCATAAGCATCTTTTGACCTCGCAATCCTGAAGTAAAGATTCTTCCTTGACTGCCTCTTTGGCTTCCTTTCTAAGCGTAGAAAACAAGCTATGGCCTTCTGTTTGACCCATCACAAACCAGCAGCACAGCTCCTCAGTTCTTCCAGACCAGTGCCTCCAAGGACCTCCGAGGTATCTCGCCCTTCTTTCTCCTACTGCATGGTAATCAGATCAGCTCTAGAATTTCCTCAAAGGTTTAATCATATACTAACACTCACTTAACTACTCATCTCTTCAACCGAACTATCTAGCTGCTTTCTTTAGTTTCTTTAGTTTTCTTTAGTTAGCACATTTGTGCTTATTTTGCTTTTTGTACCACCCTGCGGTATTCTTTAGATTAAATTCAGAAACAAATTTAGAACTATACGATCTTCCCCTACTTAGAGATTTCCTTCCAAAATATCAATGTTAATGAGTTATTCACAGCCTTTTTCAAGATTTTGTTAAAAAAGTCTTTTTAAATTTAAAGTTACATGATAAATAGAGTGAAAAAATGGAGAAGATTGTTTTGACGATAGAATTTGTTCTTCAAGGAGAATACTAATGTTTGTTCGGGAGGATTCTGTTAGGGATTTCAGACTGTGCTACAGAAAGAGGAGATACAGTGTTACCAGTATATCTGTTCTACAAATCCAATAGAAAAACTGGAAGTAAAATTTGCCTACTTCACCACATTACTTTGGGGAAGGAACAAGTTTTGTTTAGACCTGGACAGGCTTGAATCATGGTTTTGCTAGGGAACAACATAAAATTCTGCAGTTTGCTGGGCTTTTGTTCTAAGCCACAAACAGAAGGTGACAGTTGCTTAGTGTTTTAATTTTGTATTCACAAGCACTGCAAACAAAGAACAACATAACCAGCTTATACAATGAACCTTTGTCCGCGCTTGATTTCATTGCCTTTCAGCACTGCCAAGAACTGATCCATATAAAATCAAGGTAATAAGTTCAGCTTTTGCCTATCTTCTTTCTTTAATACTTTCCTTTTGAAGGTATGTGGCAGGCAGATAATGCTGGAAAAATAACTGCTCACTGCTTCTGTAGAAATTGTACATCATTGGTAACTGCAGTGCATGCTGCCCCGTAGTCAACAAGGCTTCCACCATTATCAGGCAGACGACTGCAGGAACGAGAATTAGTCTAGACTGTTTGCCTAGACATAGGCATGACATCCTGAGGCTATTCAACTTAAAAATTACCACCTTACAGCAAAGAAACAGAGGAGAGTCACATCCTATCATCAGTACTCTGCAAAAGCCTCCCTCCAGACTGCGTAGTTGTTTTTTTTTCCAAGTTCTTACAATTTGTATCTATTTATAATCTACATCTGTCCATAATCTAAAGATAACAGGAAAGTTCCCTGTTACACTACAGTACTGTATGAATTTTTTTTTTTTATCTTAAGAGCAGAAATCAGGCATAATGTTGGACGTGCTGGAGCACTAATTCCCCAGTAATTTCAGTAACCTACTTCGTCATCACTCGATAATAGCCGTTTTTCACTTCTGCTGTGGGTAGTAACAAGACAAAGTCAGACTAAAATAGATCTTTTTTTCTTTTTAATGCATTCTTCTGAAACAGAAGTGCTATTTTCTCCCTTTTAAGAAAAATAATTTTGACATTTCCATTTCAGCGTTTTCTCCAGAAACTATTAATTTATGCTTTTTGTTGTGCTTTGGATGGTATTCTAGCCTTTCTGAATCTTGTGGTAGAATTCCCACTGCTATAAATGGGAGTACAGATTTTTTTTTTCCACATATGCATATTTATACAGTTATTCTTATGAGCTCACACTTGGGTGCACCACATTAGTTCAGCCTTCCAGCACATCTTTCAAGTTTTGCTAAAATCCTTACTCAAGCAGCCCCTTTCCCTGAGTTTCAGGTACAAGTGTTGTTTTAAGTGGGACAAATTACATGCAGGCAGACCTCATCCATTCAGGCAGAGGATCTATTGTTTATGTGCACTAGGGATAATCTATAAACCACACTATGGAGTACAAGCTGGAGTCAAACAGGTCACCTTAAAAAATATGGCACTATAGAGAGAGAACAGACATGGATGACAGCTCCAAAAAATCTGTTGTTCGCCATTCAGGTACCAAAATGAAGCCATTTTACCTCTGCCTGCTCACTCTTTGAATTCCCTTTCTGTCAGCACAGGAACAACTGAGTTTTACTGAAATGTTATTGACTATCTGAGGATTTATTATGTACTGCATGGTGGAGCTTGACAGAGGCACAGTTCAGTGCTTTCACCTCCTGTGCCTGGCAGAGCAGCCACAGGAGTGAGCAGCCTGTGCCAGACCCGGTTGTGCCCATCCTAGGTTTGCTAGTGAACCATGCAATGGCCAAAAGAAAGGCGAAAGCTGAAAACTCTGGATGCACCAGGGGAATGACCAGCACCCCTTGATTTGTCCTGGCCTTACGTCTTAGGGCGCTGCCCTAGGGCAGTTGGTAAAGGATGGCTTTGCATGGAGGGCAGTGACTTCTCTGACCAACATGTGTTCGGGTTTCCCTGACAGGAACAAATTTTGCACTGCAAAATAATCTTTTCCTAGTTTGTAACATGATATAAAGATGCAATGAAGCTGTAGAAACTTATGCTGTGGACTGAGTGAGCCCCCAGAATGCCAAAAGCACTAGAAGGACTTACAAACTCATTTATTTTCCTGTCCCATTACTGGCCCTGTGCGAATTAGGGCCACCAGTCTCACATTTGTATTCAGGAGGTCATTTGTCACACATAGAGAAATAAATTAGGGAGAACCTAAATGGTAACAAGCATACAACACTACCGAACAGCAGAAGCATTTCAGTCCCTTTGGGAATGAGGAGAGCAAGGTTTCATGGCCCCTATGTACACTTGCCATAAATACAGCCTATCAGCAATGAATGTTTTAAAAGCACATCTTTGAATTGGCATTGCATATATACATGCAGTTAATATGTATGATCATACAAGTTCAAACTTAATGTCTAAAGCTGGAGGTCTACAATAAAGACTATTTTTGAGGAAGGATGTTTCATGTAACATTTGCTTGACCTAGAAAAAAGTAATTTAAATTATTCTAACATTCCTTAATCCTATTTTACTTATTTTCCTGGGAGAAACCATCGGCTCTTTTAGACATTTCTTGTGAATATGGGATACTCTCCTCACATTAATATATATATACTGTGTACAGATATATGTGTGTATATATACCTATATGTATGTTGTATAAGTAATTATAACTAAATCAGTAAGCTAATCTTTACAGTGTCAGAAGAACATGATAAATTCTCTCTGTAGTGAGAAATATGGCCATTTTGGCAGGGGGGATTCAGAGCTGAAAGCTTTATCTCTTCTGGATGTCTCGACTGTCTGTCTCCCGCTGAAGAAATGTCTGAAGTAAAAATACCAGCCCAGCCGCCTTCCTGTTTCCCCTGGAAATGTTACCAGTTGTGAGTGGTGACTTGAAGTCACAATTACTTCAGCACCTTTACTAAACATAATGTTGAGATTTTAGCTGAGATTAAGTGTATTCATTCTCCTAAATCTTACTAAAATGAAATATAAGTCTTTGAGAATTAATCCCATTTTCATACACTGGCACAAAGAGGAGCTGAGACTAAAACCAATACATTTAAAAGTGATTGATTCTCACTGGCTTTAGAGCAGCAAACATTGCCATCCTGATCCTGATGTGGCAAGAGGCTAATGCAGAATGTTTCAGCGAAAAGCGCTGTTTCTCTGGTGTTTTTGTAAGAGCTCTTTCCTCTGTAAAGCAACCTGAATATTGCAGACAGGCCTCAATTTAGCATCGACTTCAAAGGAGCAATCTGTCAAATGCACCGTGTTCCTTACTCAGCTGGGGATGAAGACGTGCTTAAACCCTTTCTGTCAGGGAAGAAGGAAGGAAAGGAGGTTTGCTGAGTCCAAATCCCCACTCGTACACTTCCAACACATCAGAAAAGCAATAACTAGTCAGTCTATCTTAAAAAAAAAAAAAAAAATGACAGCTCAGTGATTGATGTGCTTACTTGAATGTCAGAGCTATACGTTCAAATCCTCCTCTGTCAGATTGTGGAGTAGGGATATGAAGCAAAACTCTTATGGTTCAGGAGAAGATCAGGAAATCTTAGGTGGGTTTCATATCAGTCTCCTCTGATAAAATTTTTCCCCTGGATTTGAAATACAGAAATAATCACTGCATAGAAGTAACACTGTTTCATCATGAAAAATGCCTCAACCTTCAGCTACAGGATTTCTCTTGTCTGCCCTTCTACTGTCCAGCTGCATTTTGTACAAGGCTTCATGCAGTGCTGTGTTCAGCTGTTTGAATCACCTGACAGCAGAGGACAAGAATAATATGGGAGGAACAATTCTTAACTTTGGTGTTAAAGTGTACGTGGGGATCTAAAGGGAAAAATGTAGAGTGCTTTAGAGGTAGGAAAAGGGGTACATGGGGAAGTATCTCTAGAGGGCTAAATTACAGCACAATAACGATTTTGAAGATCGGTTCTTGAACTGGAAATGATAGGCAGATGCTTCGAATCCCTAGTGGATCCAGTTAAGTGCCCTTAGAGTAAAATATGGATGGACCCTTCACAGCCAGAATTTACACAGGATGGCAAGTCTGCGTAGAGAAAATCCACTGCTTTCAGCCTTTCTTCTACCCTTCATGTGAGAGCACAGCTGCACTCCCACTGCAACCTCAGTGCAGACTCCTCGCGCCTTTCCCCTCTGCCAGGATAAGTCTCTTTGGCATGCTCACGCTGTCCTGAAGCAGCAGGCATAAGCAGGATGGGCTCTGTCAAATAAGTACATCTGATTTCTGGATGACACGCAGTAACTATTGTTTTTGGGTTGTTTATGCTTTATTCCCTGTCACATTTGCTAATATATTCTTGGTCTGATCCTTATCTTCTACTGAAAGACACCAGAATTGTTTCTAGACCTGTAGGTGGGGAAGAGTCTGGCGTTTCCAGTTCAGATCGATATCACATCAGCAGGGATGGGTCAAACACTTGCAGCTCTCATTCCTTTATTATTTATTAATCAACTGTTTCTAAGCTCTTATTGACCCTTTCTATTCAACTACTATTAAACCAAGGCCCTTTGAACCAAGCGCCAAGCAGTGCAGCTGGATAGCAAGCTACTGTCCTAAGTAACAGGCAGCTACAGCAATGGCATGCCATGCTAGATGCTACTGCTCACCCTACCTCGAAACCCCTACAGAGTATGAATGAATCCAGGGATCCTGGCCTGCCTGTATTGCTCATCATTGCCTAACATGAACTCCTGGGGATTGTAGCTTCTCCCCAGCCTTATGAAAGCTGAGGAACAAATTACTGTGACTGTGCTTTTGTATGACAGAAAACTAGAAAAAGTTCGTGGTGGTTGGTGTCTGAAACCTGCAAAGTACTGATGACGGTCCCTCCCTTTAGGGAAAATCTGTTCATGCAAACAATCTTCAAGGGCAGCCTGTGGCTAGCATCACTCAAAACAAAGCCAGGAAGTTAGGCCACTCTGTTTTCGTAAGTTATTATTCATGACTTATTTTAAATATTATTATATATATTTTAATTGTGGATTGTTTTTATTTTCAAGCTAAACAATAGTTAAGATGTTATTTTATTATATGAATAGATCGCATGCCTTTCTCAAGGAGGCCCAGAATACTACAGGACAATTAATCACAAATGTTCAGACATAGGCAGAAGAGTTTGGGTCCGCAGGTTGCATGCATGCACTGTTGCTTTGACACACATACACAGCAGGACACTGCACACAACCCCATCTGTTAGCTAGAAACTCAGGTGGGAGCCAGTCTGCACAGCTGTGCTGGAGACACATGATGGCTGCATGCTGTCTACAGCCCTGAGATGTTAATAGAATTCTAGAATCACAGAATGGCTTGGTTGGAAGGGACCTTAAAGATCACCCAGTTCCAGCTCCCTGCCATGGGCGGGGTTGCCACCCACTGGATCAGGCTGCCCAGAGCCCCATCCAACCTGGCCTTGAACACCTCCAGGGATGGGACATCCACAGCTTCTCTGGGCAGCCTGTCGGCTATCTTTGCAGATGTTATATTGTATAATCTAATAGAAATAATAACAAGAGCCTGCAAAAATAAAAAGAAACTTGAGCCTGTGACACAACCATAACACAAAAATAATGTTACAATAATCATAACAAGAAAACCTGCCTGTGGATGAAAATCACAAGGTCAAGTCTACCTTGCAGGTATGTAGTTGTTAATGCATGGAACATGTGACTGTGTGTTTTGAAATGGGTTTGCTAATCAGAAGCTTGTTTTATTTTTCACAGAAGCTGATGGTCTTTGATGCTGAGTACTTACAGACCTTAACTTTAAAGACTTCTTTTTTTAAAAAAACCAACATTCTCATATGTCATAACAGAGTTGTTTATTTCTTTCATTTAAATTGTGAAAGACTGTCAGTGTTGCTAGGATTTTAAGCTCAGCATGAAAGAAATGCAGGTGTGACACATCCATCACTTAGATCATAAGTCAATTCTGGCAAGTAAGCACTTCTTTTCTTGAAGTATGATTTTAATTTTCCTGCTTTAACTAAACATGGACTAACAGGCCAGTTCTGAACGCTCTACATCCTGGAGCATGGGAAGTCCAGAGGCAAATGTTGATTTTGTTTCTTGAGCTGACTCCTTTTCAAAATGCTCTCCCTCCAAAGTTCTTTATGTTTTTATATCATGTAAAATTTCAAGGTCCTAAGTACATTTTTATGAATATAGAGCCATTCAAGACAGCAAGAATAAGTATCCCTGCACACATTCAATCTACAAGTACAAAGAACATCACTGTTTGTCTTTTTACCATGATAAACAGGAGAGGAAAAAACCCACGTGCCATACAGCAAGATCCTCTGAAATCTTCTCCCTCTTCTATAGTACACAAGTAATTTAGAGTCTGCAAGCAAACAATGAGGAATATTTAAAGCATTAGACTTCTGGAAAAGGAAATGCTTCAAGAAAATGGATTATTTATAAAGAGAATGGTGGAAAATGCATCAGTAAAGTGAACTAAAACCTTTGTAGACTGTCCAGTCTCACAAAACGAATGGCATTAGATATTTCTATAAAAGGCATGTTTACCTCCTATAACCTCCAACACAACAATTAATTCACTAGGCTCAGAATATTCTTCCTTCCTTTTATTTTTTTCATTCTGAATTAACTGCTTGTGTAGACAAGCATCTGCTGCCTCTCCATCTCACAGCTGCTCTCTCTTGAATTTATTCTCACAAGCTTGTGCTCCTTGCCCATTTTCAAGCAAATGCTTCAAGACTCTCTCTTAAATGGTCAGTCTGGGCAAAACGCCAGGAAGTGAAATCACCTCTTTACCACTAGATTTCCTTCTATTTTACTTTATTTCCCTAGGAAAGTTTGCCTCATTCCAAATAACCTGCCAGTCCCACAAGTCTGTTGGGTAATAGCAGTCCTATAGGAAGCTACTAAATATGTGGGCTTTCTCACTTCAAATGAAAATTAATTAATTTTAAAAAATGCTTTCAGTTGAATAAAACCTGGTAGAAGATTGGAAACGTATAATAGGATACAGGTAAATTTGAACTAATATCTTATTCTTCTCTCTTTGTTGTTTTTTAATGTGAGGACCCTGGAACCGCACACAACATTTTCCCAGACCTTAGAAACCTATGGCTTACACAGCCTGCAGGTAACATCCCCATGGACCAGAAAGGAAATGGCATAACGAAGCTGTCAAGCTCATTCTGATAATAAACGTCTCCTGACTTTTCTTTTGATTACTTCCCTATTCTCTTCTTTTTAGTTCTTTTTTTATCTGCCTACTCGATTGATTCTGTGCAGCAGTTCTCCATTCCCTCAACTTAACCCATCACTGTACTTTCAGCCTTGCACTGCTCAGGTATCACAGAGCCAGTGTCAGTCACAATGAGATTAATGACAAGAGGAACACTTACATTCCTGCCCCCTTGTTTTAAACTCCTTAGAGAGTTATGAAGACAAGGATGACAGACTTCATACTAGCTTGCACTTGAAAAGATCTCCTTGAAATCACAAGTACTTAAAGTGTTTTTATGCTCATATACACATGTATGTGCACAATTTATATACAGACACCTAAAGACATGCACACACACAAACACAATGGAAAGTTCAGATTCTGTAGCATGTAGATACTTCATCTGGGCCACTAAAATATCATATCAAAGCTCTGACCTCTGCTGGGTGTTATTCAAGATGCAGAGAAAAGAGAAGATGATGCAGGGAAGATTGATCATCTCATTACACATTTCACACTTTTTATGACACCGTTAACACTGTGTTAACTGCGAACAGGCACATATGGTTATACCCTCTCTCCAGCTCCTATGGTCTTGCTCCCACTAATGTGTGCTCAATGCAAACCTCAAATGGGGCAACCAGACCCTGCTATGTGATACAGCAGGTCTGAAGGATTTGGAGGTTGGGAGAGAGTGAGTTTGAATTATACAGAAAGGAAAAACAAAAGGAAGGAGAGAAGGCTGTAAGTGAGAATAAAATCTATTTATAGAATCCAGTATTTTTGGAAATGATTTAAAGGGTTTAATTTGAGAGTTCTGGAGTTCATTTCCCCTAGCTAATTACAGGATTGGAATCTTTCTTAATAACTCATTAAAGATGAATGAAAGTGTTAACAGAATACATTATTTTCTTGCATAATTAGCAATGGAAACATGAACATCAAAAATGAAGCAGGCTTTAACGGTAACATATGCGCACTGGGTAACACTACAGCCACATATTTTCATTTGTTTGTTTTTGCCAATGCATCCCATCTATTAAACGCCACTTCAGATCAGAGTTAGTTATATTTTATGCCCACATCATCAATGTAACAGATGTATCAGTGTGCTCACAACAGCAGTTAAATATTATTACTTATTTTTAAAGTCCCTTAGCTATTTGATAATGCCACTGAAAATTGTTACTACAGTAGACAGGAACTTGCATGACCCCTGCTGGGTTATCTTTTGCAAACTGTGCAAGTGAACCTCGTTATCTCTGTAGTCCTTTTGAGAGACGAATAATGAAATTCATGCACGTTGTTGAAATGTGTCAGAAATTCTTATTTTCATTTCTTGTCCTGTTTCCTGGAAAAGTTACAAGAACATGCCAAATTTAACCTGGCATCTATACTCCTTGTTGCAAGTCATTTGACTGAATGCAGTGAAATTCATGAGGAAGCTTGGCGCATGGATGAAATGAGACAGTTCTCACTGATTTCAAGAGGGTCTGATTTTTAACTTAGCCATTTTCTTAAAGAATATAATCTACTGTGAGAAAATACTTTGTTTAAACCTGCTTAAACATGAAGTGTGGGGCTGTCTCACTATTTGATAAGTCACTTCTTTGATACAGGCATAAATTTTGTGAGTGAGAAGAGGAGGATTTAACTCAGAATCTGGAGGCATGCTGTCAAACAACAGCAATTCTCACTTGTTCAAAATACCTGCTTCTACTGAGACATTTAATTTATTACCTATCTCTTAGCAGAGCACTGAGATATGGGGATATGTTTTGACTTGAATCACGATGAATTCAGCAGGAAGATGCGTGGATCCAGTTGTGATATTGGTTGGGATGAGGGAAATGGAGCAAGCTCCCAGGGACAAGGCAGCCCTTCTGCCAACTGCTGCAGAAACCCCAAGGCTGTGGGAAGTTAAAAGGCTGGAGCAATACAAACAGGCAGTGCTGCAACACTGCTGGTCTTCCTTTCTTGATACCTCTCCAAATTTTCCAGCTCCAAAGGTAGCTGTAGTGTACAACAGACCACAATAGGTTTCTTCAGCCATCCTGCATGCACAGGACAGCTAAGGGGAGGTGCACCCTAAGCTGCCTTCCTCTCCATTAGCGGAAAAGAGAAGCTGTAGCTCCTTCTGCCTTTAGACACTGTTTCTAGGTTTGTGGTGGAATAGGTGAACAGCTATTTCTAGACGCTTTGGGGATCCCCTTTGGAGACGAGAACCAGCCAGTAGTTACTTTACTCCTACCCTAAGCACCGCAGTGTTACACGATCATTTCGCGTGTCCCCTTCACAGCCAGGCAGACCTCACTGCACCACCCATCTCCTCCAGCTCTGCAGAGCAACACACAGCTCTTAGTAAGCCTACTTGGAATAAAAACGTGTCCTCCTAAGCTCTAGCACTTGTAAAGTACGGGCTGACATATCTCCCAGTTATTCACAAAACGAATTGTTTTAATGTACCCTGTAAGAATGCAAGAAAGAATCTGCCATAAAACAAAAAGTACTTTTATTAATTCTCTCATTACTCTTTAATCAAAACACACTAATACTATAAGGCAGGTATGGTCAGACAATGAAACGAAAAGCTTAATGGTTCTTAGCAAAATTACAATTAAAGCAAGCCACTGTTTTTTCAAAAGCTCAGATCTTACAGGCAGGAGTCTAAGGAACACCTACAGCTAAACAAAGCCTTTAGTATTGGGAAGAGCAGGAATTACACATCAGTTAGTCATAAAGCAGCTCCATTCATAAAATAGAGTCTTCTTTATACATACAAGTTTAATTGCCTCACATGTTGGCTGGTAACAGCATTTGTGCATGAGCAGCTAATCCTCTCATTAAGAAAGGAATTCTTCAGGAAAAGCCTTAAGAGACTTAAAGAAAGAGTGTTTTCTTATTTACTTAAAATGGAATATCTGAGAACGTTCAAAACCAGAGAGAGAGCTGCTTTCTGGAGATCTCATAGACCTGGTATCTTTCACACACCTCCCAGGGCTCCCTGGGGCAGCCATAGGAGAAAACAGCAGGTTTGTAGACACAGAGCTCCCATCCCTGCTTCCTGCTGCAGAAAGCCTTGGGCACCAGCATGCAGTGCTTTCTGTTTTCTGCTTGGTGCAAGTTCCTCTGATGAGACAGGACTGCCCAGGTCACCGCTGGCTGCCCTGTTGTTTCTAAATGGCTGATTCAAAGGTAGCTGAGGAAATTAAAGCCACGGCCTGTGTGAAGCGAGCGGTGGTACCCGGCCAACAGCATTGCACCAGGTCACCCCGAGCACTGCTGGCAGCCGGGAAGGGAAGCAAGGGAGCAAATGTTTACAGATTGAATTGCATTCTCCTCTCCAGGGACACGGCCTGCGGTCTGAAGCACAACAGGGAGCCTTTTTGTTCCTCTGTTTTATTCATCATGTTTATAAAGCTTTGTTTCTATTCAGCTGCAATACATAAGCTCTGTTTTGAAAGAGAAAACAAATCAAAGCTGTAGGATTACATGTGCGTATTAGGCAAAGCATTGCCAGTAGCCCAGAGCAAGACAGCAGAGGCAAATATAACCCTTATGGGCACTAATGTAACAAGTTGTCTTCTCTCCCAAACCTGCCATCAGCCACGTTTTGGGAAACTGGCACAAGATATCGAGCTGACAGGTACCTCCAGGTGTGTAGATTTTTGCGTCACCAAGAACCACCACAGGACTGAAGGAATGGTTCATCAGCTGCCTTTGGGGCTGGATCCAGGGAAGAATTAGCCATCTGAACACTGGGCGATCACAGCTCCCTGTGGCAGTGCCACTGGGGGATCTCCCCGTGCCCACTGTGTCCTGCAGTGTCCTGCTGCTCTGAGCAGGGGAGGATGCAGGTGGCAGCTCGGGCAGGCACTGGGCTCTGGAAGCACAGCTGCTGCCCCAGTGCCTGCTCTGACCTCAGTGGCTCTAGCACCTGCACGTCTCGATTAACTGCATTTCTGATTGCCTCCAGAATTCAACCAACAGGTTATTGTTCTGCCAGGGAAACCTGTTTTCCACAATGGAAGAGTGGTCTACTGGCCAACCGTATTTAGCAAACTTAACGTAACTCTTTTTACTTAAGCGGTTTAAGTGCTTCTGAAGTGTAATAATTTCAATACAGGCAATGTTTGACCTAGTTTCACTTCTGCTGAAATAGCAAAAGAAACACAAACCAAATGTAATAGTCTGCTTAAACACAGTTATGAATGTGTGAATTCCATTTAGCCCTACTCCAGTTTCTCTATTTCATGTATTTTGAAATGCTGCTTTGCTAACTCTTCCAGTTGTGATTAACAAAATTTCTGTGTATGTACATGACTGTCTCCTGGGACCATGCAAGCAATTACGAAGATGTTTCCCCAAAGCACAAATTAGGTAACTAACAGGTGCCTTCCTTGTGGACAGACTGATGTTTCTCTCTTACATTCTTCTATAGATCTCAAAAAGCTGTTTAAATCTTTCTGCTTGAAAAGACATAAGCCACATCGGGAAGACTACTTCATTTGGAAAAAAGTAAAAAAAAATCTTGCTGATTACTGAGAATTGACCAAACTGGATAAGGAAAACCAGGACTTGATTTATTTTTTTAAAATATCTTTTTAATTTTTTTTTTCATTTTGCTTTATTGCGGTCTCTATGCTCAGCTAGAAAATAAGAATGCAGAGGCTATCCAAAATATTGGCAGAAAACAAAGGTTAACAGCAACCTGCACCAACCTGCGGTTTCTTGTCATTAAGTATTCAGGAGGAGGGCAGACAAAACAAGGGATGGCTAACACACTGTCTCTAAAGCACAAACCTCTCTGCAGGTAGCAGATATGCTAGGTATCGGGGATGTACTTTGTATAGAACCAACAGTGGTGGTATTTCTTGCCCTTCATCCCTCTTCTGAGTTTTTTTTATTATTATTTTTTATTTTTTGTTTTGTTTTTGTTTGTTTGTTTAAAAAAGAGATATTTTGTGAATAGAGATCACTGCGTGCTTTCTGCATTCATTTTTGATCACATACTGCCCAGAACGCGGGGTCTGGGGCCAGTGGAACAGCCTTTTGGTTTTTCTTCAGTATAGTTCCTGCAGTTCTGGCAATGCAATGGTAGCAAGAAGCTGCTGGGCTTTGCTAGGAAACCATCTCTAAAACACTCTTTGTCAGGATAGTTTCCTGTTGGAAAACATAAGATTTACCAAATATTTAGACTATTTAGAGAATATGTTATGCTTCCGAGCTCCATTGTGTTGTACAACTTTCAAATTCTTCTTTGAGGAGTCCAGAGAAAACATGACATGTTACATGATGTCATGTGGAATGGAATATCCCTTTGGTCAATTTGGGTCAGCTGCCCTGTTCTTGTCCCCTCCCAGCTCCCTGTACAACCACCCCCTCCACCCCCCCAGCCCCTTCACTGGCAGAGAGACACAAGGAACTGAGAGAACTGAAAATGTCCTTGGCTCTGTTCAAAGCTGCCGGATGTTATCAGCCGGTTGGTTTTCTTCTAGAACCAAAACATAAGTTCATATCAGAGACTACGAGAGAAAGTTTCAGTTGCAAACTAAGACAGACGGGCACCACGATTTTCCAGCACCCCGCCCCGCCGCTGGACACCCGCCAGCCG